>MU857618.1:78950-280132 GCA_033296725.1 Corynascus novoguineensis
AGGTACGATGGACTCGACTTCGACCACCCGGGATTCAGTCGCTGTTTGTGGCTTACGTGGCACATAACAGACACGGGAGAAGAACTGCGGTGCAACTACGCGTGTGTTCGCGAGACGATATCCGTACCATGATTGTAACGGTTGTTGGTGCAATACTTGTGATTGAGTGTTTGGAGAAAAAGAAGTCGGGCAGCTGCAGCTCCTCTTCCCCTGGCGTGCGGTTACCTGCTGTATCCTGCAAAAATATCATGAGAACCCCCAACACCCGCAGTAGAGGTGACGAGTCTCCTGCAAGCCACTGGTCGTGTCGAGCCGCGGAGAGGGATAACAGCATGAGGATGCGAACGAATTGGTGGTCAGCAGTTGGCGGAACCCCGGCTGTGGAGTCCGTAGGGCAAAAGGTCCAGACTCGAGTCCAGACCCTGTAACCAGGGTCGCATTCCGCAACGACTTAGCTCAAAGTGGGTCCAATTTAGAGCTCTTGGTGGCTCTTGCAATCTCCTGATCCACAGTCGCCAGCGGAGCCAAGGGATTGAATTCTCCTGGCGTGCAGTTGCGTGCCTGGGCGCCGATTGCTGCTCTCGCCGATCCGGTTGCTTCCTTCGCTTCGTGTTGCCGGCTCACCCACGTGGAGATGTTGCTGATGACCAGGGCTACGCAGGAACCCTAGTGTAGTGTAGTACTGCGTAGAGTACGGAACACCGCGATGTCGAACGGCGTCATGGTGTGACACTACCTTCGATACACAACGATGTCAGGACCCGTACACTAGTCAAAGTACTAGGATGTATAAGAATTGCAAGATCCTGGCGTTATCAAACTCGTCGAATCATAGCGCATTTTTTGAATGTGCGGACTGAGGTACCAGGGTAGAAGTGTCTGCAGGCTGCTCCTTCCAAACTTGTACGGATTGCACACCTCCATTTTCTTCCAAGCCCAGCGAATGAATTTTCGCAGGCACTTTACCAGTTTTCTAACGCCGCAAATATTGCTCCTGAATCCCAGTTCCAACGGCGCGCATCAAAGTCTACACCCCCGAGATTTGGTCTCTTATTGGTGTCCACTCGGCCCCTGCTCTCACCGGCTTCTCGAAGAATCCGGGGCGGCCAATTGCCCTTCATCCACTGGATGAGGCTAGTTCATTTCGTTGGGAGCAAGGTTACTTGGTACCCTACTTTGTGCCTGCGTCACACCGCAGCGTTTGGCCAGAACACAGCGTCCGGCCCGCCATCCGATGGTTACCATTCATCTCGACTCGATTTCAGCCCGCCTTTCAGACCCTATCCAGACCCGTTGGATGACGATACGGGCGGGGGCCAATGTTGGCAACGCAGATTGGTGTCGCATGCAGGCAGAACTGCAAACACCTTCCGCCCATGCAGCAACATACCGGACGGTGCCGCAGGCGCCGCCCCCCTCACTGTCGCGACTGAGTGATCTCCACCAGATTAGTTCTTACTAACCCATGCCCGCGGTCAGCGCCGCTTGAAGAGCATACTATTGCGGGTTACATCGCTTCGGAATTGTCTGCGGGCGACTGATAGTCATCAAATCCACTGACCACTTGACATGCAAGACTATCTGCGCCCGTGCGAAGCGGGCGTAGGTGTGCCGCCAAAAGTAGAAAGACCGACTCAATAGACGATGAACCAGCTCTGGCCTAGCCAGCGGACTTGGAGCCTGGTCGAAGCCCACGATTGGCCCAGTGGCCCCGATGGTGGTTTCGCCAAGGGTTCCCCCCCGCGGAGGGTGCCTCCCGCAGCTCGACCCCTAGCGCAGATCGTGTTGCCGAAGTGTTCTGGCCCTCCGGGCTGTGCCGCCCTCTTGTTTCTATTTTATCGTTGCTACTGCTCTAGGCTTCCCAAGGCCCAGGGCCCCTTTCAACATCAAGCACAGCTTCGCGATTGAACAACATATGGGACCCCAACCACGACTGGCCGACTCGACCGCGCAGAACGTCAACCGCAAGTTACTCGAGAAGACCACCACTATCCGCGCGCTGCTCGCTTCATCTGTCACGAGCTTGCTTCGCAACTTGGCAGCGGCATTACCACCGATAGTTGGTCTAGCTCGGCTGCATCGTCCCATTGGCGTTGCCTATCTCCCGCCCGGCACTGCGTATATTTACCCGGAACGCCCATAGTTATTGGCCAACCGAATCGCACGCCCAGCACTAATAAATCGTCAAGTTCCCCAATTCCGGTTTCTGAGGCCTTGTTAACGCAGTCCGCCGCCGGAGCGGCGTACGTTAAGAATTAGGTCAGACCGATATAATAGGGACAAGCGCATGTGTTGGGCAACTCAGTTGCACCTCTTGTTGGCGAGATCTGGAAAGCCTGACCAAGTGTTATGATCCTGCCTCCGTCGTGAGGATCTGCCTATCTGACCCAGGCAATCGGAAACCTAGTCGCTCGTTTTACCATCTGGAACTGTCGCATGGAGTGATGTTGCACCGACGGACTCCTGCGGCCGCAACACCATGATCTCCGCTGCAGTATCATCCCCGGGCGGCCATGCCCCTCGCCAGTCGTCGGGACCAAATCGCCGTTTCCAGGTTCCGCACAGCCGACGAGGAATGTCATGGACCATGGTTCTCGCCATCCTTGTCAGTCTCATTCCGTATGTCCAAGCAACTATCGCGCCTCTTAAAAATCTTGCGGTCGACCACGAACAGCGGGATGGCCAAGGATGGGCCGCACTACCGGAACAGGAGACCGAAAGAGGAACAGCATACAGGCGAGCCACATCGGAGGATTCTGAAGACACTACAGAGACCCCGAAGCCTTCAAAGACGTCAGTCAGGCCGGACGATTCCGAATCTACGACAAAGTCCTCGGAGCATTCGAAGACGTCAGCAAGTCGTTCGATCACGACGACGTTCTCGATCGCCGTGGGGTCGCAGACGCTGTCTAGCTCCAAGTCTAGTTCTAGCACAACCATTTCTGCAAGCCCGCTCCCCAGCATCCTTGACAGTTTGGTATACGACTTTTCGCCGGGTCCCAACGGCGAAGCATCGCCCTGTCCAACATTCATTCAGTCGTTTCTTGCCGACCCAACCTTTGAGGAGTGCTACCCCTTGTCAATGCTGTTTGACGTGAGTATAGCACCAGTCTCAAGCCACTCTCCCCTCGCTAACCCGCGCAACAGAGCTCCCGGTCATTCTTCGAAGCCCAGCGCTCGCTTGTGGGCATCACGCGCACCCTGGACGCGACGTGCGCGGCCAACGCCACCCTCTGCACCAGCTATCTGAACCAGCTCGCTCAGAACCTCACCGCCCCGGAGAACTGCGGCACCGACTTTGGTCTGGGCCAGTCAACCGTCGTGGACATCTACAACGCCATGATTGCCTACGCGCCCATCTACAGCACCGGCTGCCTGCGCGACCCGGACACGGAGGCCTACTGCTACGCTACGGCCGTCACCAACCTCACTAACCCGAGCGCGACCTACATCTACTTCTTACCGCTCAACAAGACCCTCCCCGGCACCACGGTGCCGACGTGCGGGTACTGCCTGCAACAGACTATGGCACTGTATCAGGCTGCGACGGCCGACCGCAGGCAGATGATTGTGAATACTTATGTATCTGCCGCCAAGCAGGTCAACACCATATGTGGGCCCGATTTCGTCAACGAGACACTTGCCGCCGAAGCCATTCCATCGAGCGCGGTAGACGTCCCAGTTGCGAGATGGTTGACGATCGCATTTCCTCTACTACTGGGGGCAATGATGTGGTTGACTTGAACTTCTTTTTTTGGCCAACTTTTTCTTCTTTTCGTCTACTTTTTTGATGGGTTAAGGTAAGACAAAAGCGGCCTATGGGCTGCATTTGGAACGGCGGGCGTTTTCCTGGACAGATATTTGTTTTTTTCGGACAACTCATCGAGCGTGGTGTTTGGGTGCGATTACGGGGACAAACTTTGTTTTTCTAGGGTCGGTGTCTCAATGGATCGCGGATCCGGAGGGCGAGGGAGCCCTTTCAGATATACCAGCGGTGAGCCTCGTGGTGAAGGGCTTGCGGGTGGTGCTTGGCTGAACATTTGGATCACTTGGTGCATCGGCGGCTTCGTTTTTGTATTGCAATGCTACTATCTTCTCGTATATACTTGGGATATGTGGGACTAGCTTCTCTCGCTCATCGCCAGTGGAGGTAGCTGGTGCTGAGTTGCTACTTACGAAGAATATAATGATTTTACATTGAGTTCGATTGATGTCCCTGGCCGTCGAAATGGCAACAGCAGCGAGAACATTATTGAGCACGGCAGCCTTTAATTGTCAACCGACTCGTTAAGAGAGCCAGTCAAATGGTGGACTGCCGCGACAGGTCATAAACCCGGCATGCTATCAATTCAAAACTACTCGACCAGTCTGTTCGTGAGAGTACCATAAGACAATCTCGTGTTTTAGAGAAGCCGTCCAAGATATCGAACAACGTCCTCTTCTGTGCTACGCTAATCGGCCTGCTCTAGATCGCTTAACTACCGGTTCCTCGCCTGGTGCCTGAACCAATATTCAGCACATCAACAACAATCCATGCCATTTCATCAATTTTGGCTCGAATTTGATCCGTAGACGTTCAGTCCTTCGGAGGTTGGGCGGTAGCGCTGGTGTCTTGGCGTCCCACTCAGGGGTTTATTTACTTTGACCGGATATCTGGTTGTGCAGGTTGACTATGCCGTCGTTCAGCTCCAAACACGCTTAAATATACCAAATAAGATATAGAGAGTTTGTAGCTAGTCTCCAAAATACAAGATTGGTCAGTTAAAGACTGTAGGGCTGATGTATCTGGGTTAGCGGTTGAACTGAACTGCTTAAGGTCATTTACAACAACGTATCGAATCGACAAAAGCCGTGGTTCATTGTGACAATGGCCTAGGGATTCGGTGAACAATCATTGAATATAAACAAAGTTGTAACTGGTTGACTTAAATAAGAAGGCAATCACTTATTTTATGTACTGAAGCCGTTTCCTTGAATTTCGTGACATCCGACTCCTGAGAGCAAGCAGCGAGCTGAGAAACTTTATCTGGAAAATGTAGGGCTTCTTCGTACTATGACCTTGGATCTTTTACCGCCGTACTCTTGTGGCTTCACACTTCATAGGGACTATTGAAGCACTCTTCATACATGGTAGACGTTCTAGACCTGAGAGCACCGATAAAGCACCTTGTAGATTTATACAGATCAAGACATACCAAGACATACCAAAGAAAGTCAATAGTATAGTAGTCACTGCATGGCGACCCTCAGGCCCACACGGCACAAACTTGTGCATGTCCTGAATCGTTCGAGTTCTTGTCGAGGGAGTCAGATGATTGTCCACTCGATAGCCACTTTGGAAACTGTTGTGAAAGTAAAATGGTGAAGGTTCAGTGCCAAAACAGAGAGACGCAAGCGTAGCCTTCGCCGTCAAGCGCAGACAGAAAAAATATAGATGTCCCTTCACCAACTTTTCTAAATATACAATCCTTGAGCGTACGTGGGATGGAGGATGTATCAGTACGCTCGCGAAAAGTCAGCCGAAGTCCATTACGTTCTCTGTTGCGAAGAAGACACCAGCGAACAGCACAACATTGGGGTAGATCGGCCGAGCTAGGGTCAGCCAGCACCGACTAGCCGTGAAAGGTACCTTCAGCCTGTTGGAGCATGGGCTCCATCCACTTATGATTACTCTCTGATTCATTGACAAGTGTCGCCTTGATGGTGATAAAGGTAAACCCGCGGACCCGAGTCGGGTTAATCAAACACGCAGACAGCCGATGAAGAGCGAGGAGCCGTTTGAACCATCTGTAGGTCTTTTCTACATAATTCACGCCGAGTGATTCAACGAGAAAGGTGTAAGCAGAGAATTTGTGAAGTCCGGGGTTCTGGCCACAACTCAATCGTGGTGAGCACTCTGCATACTCGGCCAAACTTCAGACCCCGCGCTTGACGCCTCCAGGAGAGGGAGCTCCCGGCCCATCGTGTTGAAATTACCAATATAGGGCCGTGGCTGGCCTGAGCCAAAACCACAATATGGCCACCTGTGGACAGCCCGCCAATTCGGCGAAGGCGGATGGGCCACGTCGTCGGAGGGTATAGCATGAACGTCGATGTTGGATTGGCCCCCCCTATAACGAACTCAGGCAGGATAGCTCGTGGTCAGCACGGAACGAGAAATAAAGACGCGGCTAGCAATAATGTCGTCGGTGCTGACATCTTATGGCCGTGTTTCAAGCTGGCCGTCAACTTGCGGCTCCGTCACACGGGCGGCCGAGGAGACGGTCCAGACTCGACACCATGGCCAATGGCTCCGCCGAAAGCCGTCGCCGTACCAACTCGCTCAAGTTCAGCAGCCGACGATAGCGACGAGCAAGGCCAAAAGGGTACACATCATCCCACTCAGGCGATCAAACTCGTATTCTATAACAGCCGATAGCCAACAAGCACCCGGTCCGGGGAATCAGACAGCCACAACGACAGCTCGTTACCTGTCTTGACCGCGACAGAGCTGCACAGCGGAAAGAGAACAGCCTGGAGCTTTTGAGGCAGCAATGACACAGTGGCTTGCGGGCAGATTTGACATGTTCCTCATACCGAAAGTGCGATCGTTCATTTCCCGGCCGGCCCGTCGCCGGCCAAGGCCAGACCGCGAACAGATGTGTCAAGGTGTCCCAAAACTATTTTGCCTGATCGCAGAAGCAGCGGCATTCCCGAGAAGAGTACTGAATTCGCCCGGGATAGAAGGATTCCGCCACGCCCGGTAGACGGTTGTTCATTTCCTCTCTTTTTTCCAGCTTGATCGCCACATCGGGAATCGGCCAACGCCGCTTTCTTCAAGAAACAAGTAATGAAACGCTGGGTTCGCCAATAAAGAGCCAGCCTCATCTCAGACTGCTGTTATGGCTACCGCCAGCGGGCTCTTTTGGCAGTGGGCGACAACAGATGTGTATGGAGTCATGCCCTGTGCGAAGTGAGAAGAGTGGCTTGGCATATTCCCGTCAGTTTGATCGAAGGGAAAAGCACTTTAATGTCCTCCGATCCGGCCACCGGCCACCGGCCGCCGGACAGCGACTGAGCGATCACTGGTCGTGTGAGAATGGCGACGCGCAGGAAGATCTCCTTCCCCGGGCCGTTAAGAGGTGACGTAGCAGATCTTATCCCCAAAACCGGAAGAGAAGCATCGTGGAATGAAGCTCTAGACAGCGGAGAGGGGCAACAATTCACTTCCTTGTCCTTAAGCCGAAGATGACGGCGGGTGACAACTAGTTTGCATAGGCGCCCTAGCAGTTGGGTCGTCAGAGGGTGTAGGCTTTGTAGAATTAAAAGAGGATGCGACACTCTCTTCCGAATTGTGGTGGATCTCGTATCAAGCGAGAAACGTGCGAACTCTGTCGATCCGGTCATTGTTTTGATCGGAAGCCGCGAATTGAAGCCGAAGAAGCATTCCGTTGCCGGCCAGGAAAGGCAAGTGTAGATGAAGTGACCACCAAATCTGGGGAGACAGTAGATTTTACCCGGATTTTTTTTACTCTCGTTTATCGGATCCCCCCCCTGCTAACTTTCGCCTGCCAGCCCCGGCGCCTCGAAGCGGCGATAGCAAGCGAACCGGCGGGATCCGGCACGCTTTCTGGAAGGCCATCGATGGGATTCAAGCATGAATCTCCATCTCGAAGCTTTAAATTGATCGACAGTCTGCATGCCCGTCTCGAGATAGGGTGGTGGCAATGAAGACGGGGCAGAGCTTCTGGTGCGCGAAGCGGACAAACTCTCTGAGTTGCGGGTCATCCAGGGCTTGCATTCCGTGGTTTCGGTGCTGACTGCGTGACTCCGTGATTTTCACTCGTAAATTCCTCGAGGAAGCCCGTCAGATTAATTATCCGCGGCTGGATATTGGTGGACAAGGAGGGGAACCATTCTTTGGTAATTGGGTCCGGGGTAGAATAGCCGCAGTTTCAAGTCTCGTGCATGTGGGAGGGTAGCATCGTGCAGCGCTACATCTCGGCTATTGATTGCCCACATTCGGAAGACTTATTGGCCCATGAGGAGAGCTGACGTGTGTGTGCCATAGCCCGACCAAGACGTTATGGGGCGACGAACTGTTGAACCATTTAAATTCTTACTTTCGAGTGCAAAAGTGTGCTGGAGCCCATTCCCAGGGCTGTCGAGAATGCATCGAGAGTGCATCGGAAAACAGTTTGCTTGAACTCAAAATTGAGTCGGGGCTAAGTAAAAGGTGGATGATTCGATAGCGCTACAAGTACAACCGATGCGGAGGAGAATTCCGGACGTTGTGGTCTTGGTGAGAGTGAGTGATGGCTGCGGTTTGACGCCATGGAGCAAGCCACGAGGTCGGCCCAGGTTGATCGACGCTGCTACTCGCGGATAGTATGCCTGTCAAAGGAACGGCTTTCCTGGAAATTCCAGCAACTACCGGCGGTAGATATATGCGGGCTGACGCGGCATAGGGCGAGTGTTAATACCAAGTGAGAGGGGCTGAGATTGATGAGATCGTTGCTTCGTACGTTTTGAGAAAAGATGTTCGAGTGCGCGGCTGACAACCAAGGAGTGAGTGCATGCGCAGAAAAGACGATGGGGCGGCCGGCAGTCTGGAGTGCTTAGTGGACTTCAGCACTACCTTGCCGAGATGTTGTTCCGCTGTGTTGGCGGGCCGGATACGCCAACCGCCCGCAAGGCGGCCTGGATATGAGTTCAGACCCTGCATGCTCTTTACCCGAAACCAGCTAGGATCTCGTGCATGTGGTGGCAACAGACACCTTGTCCGGGTCCTTGGGGACTCCTATAGGGCGCCAAGTGCCAGACCAGCACCATTCGGGTGTTTTTCCTTTGGTTCGGCACCTCGGCTGTGCCCTGCAGAGCTACACTATCTGTCTTCTTGGCTCTGGGTTCTGACGGCCCTCAAAATTGAATGCCGTGGAGACGGCACAACAGAGGGTTTCTCGAAAATTGGGGGAATGTAGTTGCTGTGCTCCGTTCGGTGGCCTGCTCTCGTTCGTCAGGTTATACCTCTGTCTGCCCTGGAAGTTGCCAAGTCCAGGTTCAATCTTGCAAACGAACCGTACGGTGGAGAACGGTGGTAGTTATGTAGTTGCGGCAGACCGTTAACTCGGGCACCCGTACCGGGCGGCGCTTGTTATGCGGCTGCCTGTCACTTCCCCGCCTGCTAGACCCTAGTCGTCGGCGAGAGGGCGAAGTACTGCGTAGGTCCGTAACGGGCTTGACTAACTAGTCGGCATATGGAATCCCTGCACCGCAGAATACACTGGCCAAAGTGAGCACTTGTAAAACGGCATCGCTTTGAGCCAAGGATTGCCGAGTGAGCTTGGTATGCGTGTTCGACCATCCACACAACATCCCACATTGGCCGCGCCTCAAAGTCGCTTGTGGTGTCTCGCAGAGCTACACTACCACCAGACTCTCGTCTCCAGTGGTACAGATGTCTTGGGAGATATATTGGAATGGACAAGCTCTGTGCCCGGAATGCTTTTTCTCGAGCTACCGCTTCAACAGAGGTGTCGTGCAAGCCAGGCCGGGGCGGCGGTTCCGGTCAAGTCGGAGGTGGCCAAGTCTTCGTCCGTTGCCGGGTCCCCACAAGGACGGGACGATCATGCTCCACTTGGAACTCCCCATCCCGAAAGAAGCATAGCCGCATTAACGTTGGTTCAATCTCTGCCGAACATTGACCGCGGGGGCTTGGATCTTTCCGCTCTGCGTTCGCACGGCCCGCTGTCCTTTCGGCACCGAGACTCGACTGGCTCGAATGGTGATGGTCAGGCCGCTAGTAAAAGGGGCATGCGCCATAGAAACGGACCGGTACGGCTTGACAGTGGAGCTGTAACCGGCTGAACTTCAAGTACGAAAGCGCAAGCTGGCCAGATTGAAGCGTGAGTGGCCGCGGACAAGTACGGTAAGAGTACGTCTGAATTCTCGCGCTGCTGACTGGAACGCATCAAGGTGCAATCTATCGCGTATGGACGTCCGTATGCGCTTGTACGACGTGGCCTTTGGGCGCCACGAAAGGGTAGCACGACATGGACAGCAGCTGCCCACCGTTGGCGTCATGCTCGGCACTAATTGAACGCCTTTTTGGGGCCAGCTTGTCGGAAGAAGCTCGCGTCCGGCACCCTCTCGGAGACCGGGCCAAATGCCGACAGGCTTACTGGGAGGAGCCAAGCATGAGCTGCGGATTAGCCATATAGTTTAAGCGACAATCAACCCTCCTTTCCCCGCCGTCTCAACATGGGGAGCAGATGGAAACCGGGAATCGGGGTCGCATCCATCCAACCACGGGCGCTGGCGAACCATGTCTTGCCGTGTCGGACCCCAGGACCCTTGGCAACATGCAACATATCATTGTTTAATTGGCGTTAACCACGCTTTGTAACGTCAACTCCCTTGGCTTGCTTTGGTGTGCTGTGCCACAGGAGAACCAAATGTTTGAGTGCACTGTCTCGTGTACATACCCGTATTATTGAAGCACACCGAGGTCTGCTGTGATGATGATGGCAATAGGCCGAGTCTTAACAGCTGCACCAAGCCTGCCTTGCGATGGGAAGATTTGTACGCTACGGTGCCTGGAGCGTCGACTGTAAGTGACAATGTTTTGAGCCGGTGATTGTCCTTTGTCTGACTGTGAAGATGCGCCGCCAGCATGGTGAGGGAACAGGGGCTCGATGCGGTTAGCAATGTCTCGAGTCGCCGTGGGGCATGGCCGGTGTCGAAACGCCACCTCGGAAGCCGTTGCGAGGCGTTGACGCCAAAAAGCAATTGTCTAACTGGATGTTTGCGTGACCGCCGGGAATATCTGCAGGAGATGCCTGCAAGATTGGGATCGGAACGCATCCAGACCATGGACAGTGTGCCAATTGACCGCGCAGTGGCTTGGACCGTAGTGTGTGGTCCGCGGCCTGGCCGGTTAGTGTAGAGTGGTACGTTTCTCCTTCCATTTTGTCCTCCTGTTCGTCGGTGTCTTAAAGATTCAGCAGCCTCGTGTCTTTCGTGTCATCTGCAGTATACACTGCTCTCAAACCAAGAAGTGCTAGCAAGGGGTTTGCATGACACAAACAGTGGTGGGTCCCCCTGAGAGGAAGGGAAAAACCACCAAAAGGCAACGAAACTTGGCGAACCGAGTAATTGTGAATGAACCTCAGGCTAGAGAAGGCGGCTGATATTTCTTTTTGCGGAGAAGGATAGGCGTCGCAAGATGACTGCAAGTCTGAAAAGGACGGCACGGTTATTATCAAACCAAATGCAGCGACGAGGCGAAGATTTGCAAAGGCTGTCGACGAAGCTTTCAATCTTCGAAGAACAGTGGATGGAAGAAAGAGCAACCAACGGCAAGACTTCTCTGGATCGTTTCGAACAGGGGGTTTAGAGAGCACGCCCCACAGCAATACCTCCTATATGGATGCTTGGACCAATTGGAAGCGGGCTGCGACTGCCGTAACCGGGAGATGGGGTTGCCGCCGAGCCTGCCCACGCCGTCCCGTCCTATTCCATGCACACAACGTCCATTGCCCCTGCCCTGCAGAGGGCGCAAATCCTTCCTTCTGGACGGGAAGATGTGTAAATTTCGCCGTGGCAAGTGGCAGCCTGCCCTGGTGACACTTGCCAGTTCCAGGTTGTGGTAGGAAGCCCGCCAATGCCCGCCGTTGCGCGCCCAGTGCCGCCGTAGACCTGCCCAGTCAGGCAGGAACAGCCGGGTGGAAGCGCTCCCTCCGCACAAACCAGGAATTCGCTCCAAACTTTTGAGTCAAGTGGATGCGATCGGCCCTGCAACTCGCTCAAGATCTTCACTCTGTTACCCGACAAGGACGCTCCGGCCAGTGAAGCTTATTGTATCGCATCCCGGGTTTTGTGGGTGAATTCGGCGGCTGTGTCTGATGAGAAAGGGCCAACAGACCGGTGGGTTTCACTTCTCTTCTTCGAGTTCAGCCAGTTTCGGTTGGGGGGCTCATGAGCGCTCCGCTGCACCGGCCACCGATGCACAACACAAAAGAGGTCTCGCATCCATGTGGCACTCTCTGCCACGCAACCCGACCCGAGCTCTGGGGAGGTTCAACGGCGCCTACTAAACACAGTATCGGGACGGCAAAAGTGCACTGGGGTCGTGGGGCATTTTTGTACACTGTAACTAACGTTTGGTGCTGCAAGTAAGCCCCGGGAGCCGTTGCTACCCAGTAGCCGGATGCTTGACTTGGCCGACTTGACGCAGAAACGCCATGCATCGTCCATACGCACATGGAGTGTACATAGGTTTTCCGTACACGCGCGTCCACACCGATGCCGGTCCAGTCTCTGCGGGATCAATTCCCTCCACGAGGACCCTTTCTGCTATCACCTAGTGCCTCTGTAGGTGCATGTACTGTATGTACCAAGAAGTACTTTCTTCATACACAAGGTGTAAGCAGAAGCTACAGTACATACATCCCAAATCCTTGCCGCTATTGGTCTCTTATGGCTTTGAAGGCGGCTTTTAAAACACATCCACCCCCTCAGAGGTGCCAGATCATGGGGTTCCATGGGGCTCGAGTGATGCAGAGCCCGAGAATCGCGCCATGGCACTTCCGTCTGGCTTCCGGCTTTGATCAAGGCCCGTTGACCCGTGTGGTTGAGTGCCATGATCAGCCCCTAACATCCCTGCCGAGCAATCTGCAGCGAGTTCCTGGGTCCGTTCAGTCAGGGATCCCAGCAAGGACCTACTTTGTGAGGAATAACTGCCTGGGTCCCTACAGAGCAAATCGAGTAGTGTACATACATTACACCGGGATGCCGACACGCTCCCTTGATATTAACGCCAGGTCCCCTCAATCTCTCGCCGTGGCCCACCAGCCCGGCTTTGCCATATTGCTCTGACACCTCCCGGCCGACTGCAACCTTGCCATCCCAGCTCGCCTGCACCCTTTCCCCAGACTCGCCGGGACCCTCTGCCGGGCCCCATTGATCAAGAACCTGGTCCCCCGCGACTCGGAGCAGGCCATAGATAAACAGCAGAACTCCCCCTGCAGCCTCCCTCGGCATTCGTTGCTTAGCGCGCTCGAGATCCGATCTGTTTGCTTCTACCATACCTCTCATCCTGCACGTCCCATCATATCCTCTCTGCAGGTGTCACACCCCGAAGGAAGACTCGGGCCCCCCCTCCTTTAACCAGCAGTGGGCCAGAGCACGATCGTCGACCTCTTTCGCCGCCTGTGACACAGCTCTGGCCGACACTGGGGCGATACAGCACAGTACTCGCGCCTGGCTCGAAAGTGGCTTGCTGCAGCTGCATGAGACAGCCAGCCGCCCAACGATCCAACGCGCTGAAGAGGGCCTTGTTCCACCAGAATCGGAACAGCCGCCGTTGAGCATCGGGGACTGGGAGGAATGAGATAGCTGCTGCCCGGAGCTGCAGTGTCTGGACGAAAGCCATTCCGTTATTCGTGTCCCTCGTGTGAGACACGCTCTCGCGCCCGGCCCAGTGCCCGGTTGCCGGATTCGTATTGGTGCTGCTCAAGCGGCCACCTATTCTGTAGGGCTACCCAACTCTAATCACTGCGACCGCCGATTCGAAGCAACACAGACTGACTGGGGCCAGTAGAGGAGCAGAAGCACGCCGCCTGGCCGTTGTCTCTGCATATCCGCTCCCCCCAAATGTCTGCAGCGGTCGATTCTGTCCATCACAGCCTTGGCCGCCATTCTCATCTGGACGGCATGGCTCAACATCACGGCTACCATGAGCCATATGCGTCGGGGCATAAGCAGTATGCCCCGGAGCAGCATTTCCAGCAGCCGTCCCAGACAAGGCAGCTTCCGCGGTTGCCGCCCGTGTCCACCATAATTCCAGCCGCAGCATCCAATCCTTCGCCTGTGCTGTCGAACGGTCGTGACGTGCCGTACCATGGCGGACGGCATTACTACTCTGACTACGCAACCCCTTCCCCGGTCGGACAGACACCTCCGCTTCTCCCCATTCCAAATAGCGACCCTCATCCTCTATCAAAACGAGCGGCGGATCTCAGGCGTTCTCCAACCCTGTCTTCGACAGCCAGCGATAGGTCAAGTGAAGAGATGGCTCACGAGCTACGCATGAGGCAGATGAGCAACTTGCATGACCCCCACAGCCAGAGCTCGGTACCACGCCAGCCTATCCACTACCCGTCCCCGAGATCAAGGGGCGGCTCTCTACAATACGACAATGCTCTTCCTCCAATATCAGCTAAGGCCCCTTCAGCGACACCCTACGGCCAACCCGCGACAGCACAACCGCCGCGCAGCCCCCCGAGCACGCAGCCTTCCACCTCACCACGACAAGAACCCAAGTCCATGAGCATCTCGAACCTCCTCAGCACTACCGGTAGCAGCGGCGGTGACGGCGGCAACGGCAGCAGTAGCAGCACCGCGACGTCCAACTCCAACGCCGTCGCTCCCATTAACGGCAGCAGCAGCAGCAGCAGCAGCACCTCCTCCTCGAAGGCCGCCCGTCCCCACCCAACAGCAGCACCGCCGCGCCGCTCACCGTCGGAGTACCGTATCACGGTCCGCCAACAGCCCTCGGCTGCCCGCAGCTGCGGCTTCGGCGAGCGCGACCGGCGCGTCATTGACCCGCCGCCGATCGTGCAGCTGACGATCCACGACCCGTCGCTGAGCGAGGACGAGGTGTCGCAGCGGCTACGCCACCAGTTCTCAGTCGTGCACTGCTCCATCTGGGACGAGCAGGGCGTCAAGGACATGAGCAGCATGCCCGAGGACTTTCGGCAGCAGCGGCGGCTGATGGGCACGCTCGTGGCCAGCCCCTTTGTCGGGCTCGACGAGAAGGGCGAAGAGGGCTGCTTCTTTTGCTTCCCCGACCTCAGCTGCCGCACCCCGGGTGTCTTCCGTCTCAAGTTCGCCCTCGTCGTCCTCGATCCGGCCCGCATGTGCTCCGGCGACCGCTCCGCCATTGTCGCCACTGCCATGAGCGAGAGCTTCCAGGTCTACAACGCAAAGGACTTCCCCGGCATGCAGGCCAGCACGCTGCTGACCAAGCGGCTCAAGGAGCAAGGGTGTCTGATTAGTATCAAGAAGGGCAACGAGAAGAGGGAAGGTGGGGGTGGAGGAGGAGCTGGTGGTGAAAGCGGGAAAGGGGGAGAAGAGCCAGAGGACGACGACGAGGATGATGACGGTGACGGGGCGGATGACAAGTCTTCTTCCGGTGGTGGTGGGGACGGAAAGAGGAGGAAGAGGATCAAGAGGTAGGAGGGTATAAATCTTCAAGCGATCTTTTAGTGTCTGTTCACACACACACACACACACACACATACACACTCGACTTGGGTGGGTAAACAAAGGGATTGGCACTTTAGCCTGGCGTTTAGCGTTGAAACAGTTGGGTCACGGCCGCGGATAATGTTACTGATACCTGGTTTTGTATACGGTTCGGCAATGGTTTGGGGTTTATATACGGGATATGTATTCTCAACGAGCAATAAATGGAATATTTAATCGCAAGTCCTGCTTTATGCCAGTGCTTTCTTGTGGTCGTTTGCGTGGAGTACAGATTACGATGGATACTGTGTAGAGCCGGGATCTAGGGTAGGTGGAGAGGTATAATGGAGACTGTTAACGGCACTGTCTCTGGGGAGACATGCGCACCCTGGCAAAGGGCCGATTGTTCAACTCAACGGAACTAACCGAACGACCAATGATAGGGGTAAAGGCAGGTTGTTCATCGTGGCGCAAAGGACACACATTTAAATTGGGCAAGTTACCGCGATCTCAGAATTTCGACCATGGTCGATGTCACGTCGGCGGGGTCATTTTCTCTCCTTGTCTTTGTCTTTTCGCCTAAAAGCCCATGCGCAAGGTACGTGTTCTCGTGTAAAACCGACTCCGACACCGTGACGCCCATTATCATTTCCTCGGCCACCCTCATTTAAGCAAGCAGTACGGTCATGCACCGTAGAGCAGACACTCGCCTCTGGCCGTCCAGAAGCCAATACTACCTTACCCTCCATCTCTCCCCCTGCAATTGCTCACGCCAAATACGTATACGCACCATCCTCGCGCTCTAAGTAATCCTTCTCAATGAGCCTGTCAATCAATGTTAGCGGCAGCCTCGTCGCTGGAAGAAAAGAGCAGGCAATAAACTCACTTGTCGATATTCGCCTTGATATCCGCCACGTCCATGGCGCCCCTGCTCTTTGTCTGGTTGATGACCTCGGTCACCAGCTGCACGTGCGTCATCCTCTTCCTGCTCTTCATGATGCGGACAATGGCCGCCTGAGTCTCGAACTGTCGGTCAGCCGCGACCTTCTCGTGGGTCTCGCGGTTTTCCTCCTTAGTTTCCTTGAGCTGGATCTGGTTGATCTTGACGCGAAATTTAGGGTCTGTGAAGGCCTCGTTGACGGTGAAGGTGTCGGTGGCCGACACGTCGCGACCTTTGGGGTGTTTAGTCAGCACGCGGACGCGGCCGCAAGCGAGGGACTGGAGGGTGCGGTCGAGCTCGCCGCCCTGAAGGCCGGTCGACTGCGAGATTTGCTCGTAGGAGAGTACGCCGGCGGTTTTGGAGGAGGAGGAGGAGGAGGAGGAGGCGTCAGCCGCGTGCTCGCCGTCTTCAGCCTCGTTGAAGAGCATGAGCACGGCAGCCTGCGGTGCGCTGACGAGGAGCTCCTTCGGGCCGCGGTTAAACTGCGCCTTGATGACGCAGTGCGCCATGTTGTGCTTCCACGTGAGCCGCCGGCCGGTGTGCTTCGATTTGTAGTACCCATCAAAGGTGTTGATTTGCACGAGGACCTCCTTGGGGAGGAGAACCTTGACGTCGGGAAAAGAGGGCCATGCCGCGGCGGACAGGATATTAACGGTCAAGTCGACCCCGCCAGTGTCCCGCCCGGTGCCCGCCAGCCACTCTTTGTAGGACGCCATCTCCTCCTTGGCCAGCTCCTGGTCTTTGAACATCTGCTCCAGATTATGGGTGAAGCTCGAGCCGCACTCGACCTTGAGTTTGGCGAGCATGCTTCGCTCGGCGTCCTGACTCGCGCTGCGGCCAAGGAGCAGTCGCCGCGCCAGATCCTTCTTGTAGAAGGCTTCAAAGACGTCTTTGCCCTCGATGAAGCGGAACAGCTCAAGGGCGTGATCCAGCTGCCGGTCCAGCTCGGCGTCTTCGTCGCCCGTGCTCGCCAGGCCGCTCATTTCGGCGTCTGCCCTGTCCTTTATGTCCGACAAGAGCGACTTGGGGAGTGCCTTGAGCCCGCCACGCAGGAGCATGTCAATGTACTTGGCGATCATCTCGCCTACCTTGGACGTGCTCGCGTTCCAGACCGAGGTATTCTTTTTATCGTTGATGAAATGGCCAAACGACTCCCTTAGCGCGTAGTAAAAGACGTCGTCCTTGGAGAAGGCATCCCGGATCATGATGTCCAGCGACCGCCTCAGCTCCAGCAGGCGGATGACCATCTCGTCTCCCCGCGCTGTGTCGCTGACGATAGCCGAACCCGTCTGTCGGATAAACTGTTCCCAGGGCCCTTTCAGCCGCTTCTGTAGACCAGACAGCTTCAGCAACTCGTAGAGAGCCTTGACAGACTCGACGTCCTGGACCTCGAGAAGTTTCGCCACGCTACCACTGTCGAGCAGCTTCTCCGAATATTGCTCGATCAAGACGTGATGGGCATCGCCGAGCAGCTGGCGCTTGGTCGTGCTCTCGAAGTTGAAGCCGTCACATCTGGCGCCCTCCCTCTGGAGCAACGTGGCGACCGCCCCAATGTAGTCCTTCAGCCCACATGCGGCGCTCACCTCGCTGGCAAACTGCTCGTAGTACCGATGCGACTGGACCAGGAACATGGGCTCGAACGACCTGCCGTAGACCCCACAGAGCCGCAGCATCGAAATGGCGTCTTTCAACAACCCGTCGTCGGCCCGTTCGTCACCCTGCCGCGCATAGTCAACCAACCGGCACACTCCTTCCAGCACGGACTTGCCCTGCGGCGAGACAGCAGCCCCTTTGGACGACCCAAAGACGGCCTTCCGAAACAGGGCGATCCCCATCTCGTTGATCCCCTGCTTTGCCCTCCCCCCATCCACACCGCCCTGCTGCATCAGCAGGTACCCCCGATCGAGGTAGCTATACACCCCCCGGATCACGAAGACCACTTCGTTCCACCGCCTCCACCTACTCACCACCCCACGGAGCAAGACGTCTCCTTCCCCGGCCCCAGCACTACCACTCCCCTGCCGCTGCCCTGCCTCCTGCCACAGGCCGCCAAGCATCTCAGGGCTGGCCAACCAGCCCTCGCAGCGCGCGCGCAGACGGTCCGTCAGCTCAGGGGCGTCCCCTTTGCGGCAGATGTCCTCGACGCCGCGGTACAGGCGCTCCATGGGCTGGGCAGTGGGGCGGCCGGCAAAAATGCTGGTTAGGGCGGCATCGAGGTCGGCGTGAATGCGGGCGTAGTAGGCCTCAACCGAGGTTGATGATGATGTTGTCGGCGCGGAGGAGGAAGAGGAGAGGGACGCTGTCGGCGGTGTCTTGGGGGAAGTCGCCGGTCGGAGGTTCTTGATGACGAGCTTACGGGCGCCGAGGTGTGGTTGGAGGGCGGGGCGGGGCTGGTGGTGATAGTGCGGGTGCGAGGGGCGGGGGGCCGCCGAGTTGGTGGCGATGAGGTCTGACGGGCTGTTGGTGAGGTCTATTACCTCGGGGCGCTTGCCCTGTACCTTGGCAGACATGCTGGCGTTTGCGGTCGCAGTCGGGGCCGGGGTTGCGGTGGGCGGGGTGTAGTGCTCAGAGCGTGGGCGCTTGGGGTTGGAGGCGAAGGCGGGGCGGGGCGCTGTCGAGTCCGTGTCGGAATCGACCCGTGGTCGGCGTCTGGGGCCCGAGGCCGAGGAGCTCGAGCTTGGAAACGACGTCGTGTTTGGATTGGAGGTGCAGGGAGCGGGCGGTGTGTACGGCGGAGGCATGGACCGAGAGGTCCGGCTGCGGGACGGGGCCTCGACTTGGACTGCTGCTTTGCTGCTTTTGCTGTGAGGGGGACTTGGGGCTGCTTCGATCGATTGTGCTTTATTGGGCTGCTTGCTGTTGCGAGTCGGTGGAATATTCGCGACCTTGACTGTTGCAGAAGGAATTTGACTGTTTTATTCAACTCAGTACCGGATTGCTCGGTGCTATTCCTTGCACAACAGGCTTTGGGCTCCCTTGCATGGCAATTGAGAGGAGAAGTCGGTCCTCCGGACTTGGGGTGCAGGTAGATTAGCGATGCTCTCTTATCGATAAGCCTAGTTGCTCGCTAGGTGCTTCAGTGAGCAAGCTTAATGTGGAGCAGCTAAATCGGGAGTGGGGCAGGGAATTACGCAGTCACTGTGGCATTTCGTTCCTTTACACTACAATTCGCTTCTGTTTCAGAGAAACGATTCTTGCGAGACAGGAATTTCCCAATCTTCAGAACCTGACCAGGCACGCCAGGCACTCGGAGCCTCCCAGCTACCATAATTATGGAAGGGCACGTTCTGATGGTTGAATATCACGGACTCGCGCTCAACATCAAGCATCAAAAAAAGGCTGGACCATTCTCATTCTGCATTCGAACCGGCGAGCACGATGCGGATGCACAGAAATTCCTCCTTCCACAATTCGACGACACGTCTCTTCCTTGAGTGCAGTAACTGAGGTTGAGGATAGTCGCCCTGTCATGTGCTTTATTAATTGAGAGCATTCGCCCGGCAACCATGTTATTTCCTTTCTGGGGTATACCTTTGGCTCGTAATTGAGGTTGAATAACATGTTCACAGGCCGGAGTCAATGCAGGATTCTTGCCCAGGATCCTGTCCTCAAATTTAGGGCGCTTCCAGGACGACGTCTTTTTATGCTCCTGACTGGCTGGCAGAGAGGTTCTCAATCTCAGAACAGTCAGTACAATTGAGATGAAAAAAAAAAAAAGCCTGACACGAGACTTGTCAATGAAAGCTGCTGCATGACGCATGTGTACGAACAACAGCTCTGCTGGCATTGGCCACTGTTCATAAACTACACGGCACTGATACGCTTGACTTCCAGATTAGGCAATCCGCCAGATCAGAGGATTAGTGGACGGCATAAAAGAATACACCTGCTTGTACCGTGAACATAATTATATGGCTCCCGGAACATGTGGTTATGACTCGCAAGAAAGATGCTCATTGACTCATAGGTAAAATCAACTTCACTGTTCGCTGTTCCTGTTCGCCGTTCCTGTTCGCTGTTCAGTCTTTTACATGTAACATTGCCAGCCTTAACTGTGGAGCAGTGGTAATTACGTCATAACAGCATAGCCCCACCCTGCCTATTTCTCCACAGAAAGAACCTTCGGATGCATCCTGACCCTGCCTCAGTTGCAATTGCTGAAGCACCCTTCACAATCTCCGATTCTGACTCAAATTGGAAAACCCTGGCCCCTCAATTGGCGCCTCTGGCCTAGACTCGTCTGTTGAATTGGCCATGGTTTTTAGGCTTTTCAATGGGGGGAATAAAAAGCTTCATCAAATTGCGACCCCCTCGCTACGCCTTTAATTGGAATTTAAACTTTTTTTTTTCCCCTTTCCGATATTAGAACCAATTCGTTTTCAACGACGTTCGACCTCTTCTCAATCATCACCTCTTTGACTGGTACCAAAACCATTCCGTTACTGGTTCTCGTCCCGATCCCAATGGCGCCGCCAACCGCCCCCCTGAACCTCGACGTCGAGGCGATATCAGGGATATGCGGGTACGCTCTTCTTCCCTTCTCCCTTCTTCCCTTCTCCCTTCTTCCCTTCTTCCCTTCTTCCCCTTTTCTTTGTGCTCCTTCTCTCTCGGCCCGGAACTATGCTCTGTTAACAGACCTCACTATTAGTTCCATATCCATCGCCTGCTGGGTCGTCGTCTTTTCGCCGCAGATCGTCGAGAACTTCCGCCGCGGCAGCGCCGAGGGTCTCTCGATTCAGTTTGTCTTCGTTTGGCTGCTCGGCGATGTCTTCAACATACTCGGTGCTGTGCTGCAGGGCGTCCTGCCCACCATGCTTATTCTCGCCGTTTACTACACCATCGCCGACGTCGTCCTCATGCTTCAGTGCTTCTACTACCGCGGCTTCACTTTGAGTGACGCTGTGCCACCCCAAGATGAGCAGCCGCCTACGCCCAAGCCGAAGCGGAGTGGCGGGGAGAGGAGGAACGGGAACGGGAACGGGAACGGGAACGGGAATGGACACTCGGCTGGGCCTGACGAGAGGACGGGGCTGCTCAGTGGTGGTAATCGCGTTGCTGGTGGTAATAACAACGGTGTTGCCGCTGTCCACCACTTCGAGCGGTCACCGTACTACAGCTTTGAGGACTACGAGCGCAGGGGCTCCTGGACGCATCTTTCGCCGGCCGTGCCGTTCGTGAGCGAGGAGCCCGCCGCGGCGCCCCCACCTGCGCCGACGACCTGGCTGCAGGCGTTTGCCTTCAACAGCCTGGCCGTCCTGATGGTGTGCGCCGCGGGCGTGGCCGGGTGGTGGCTGAGCCGGACGTACGGACGGGGTGGGGACGGCGGTGACGGCAGCCGGGAGCCGGCCGACGGTCAGCAAGACCCGCTCGAGTTCAATCTGCTGGGCCAGGTCTTTGGGTGGCTCTGCGCCGTGCTGTACCTGGGATCGCGGCTGCCCCAGCTACTGCTGAACTGGCGGCGTAAGTCGACTGAAGGGGTATCAGTGCTGTTCTTTCTGTTCGCTTGCTTAGGCAATTTGACGTATGTGCTCTCAATCCTGGTATTCGAGCCCAGATGCGAAGGAGACGACGGATGCCGACCAGGCGAGGCTGCGCATCTCTATTGGAAGTACATTCTTGTCAACCTCTCTTGGCTGGCGGGTAGCGCAGGCACGCTGTTGCTGGACCTTGGTATTTTTGTGCAGTTTTTCCTGTATAGCAAAGGCGAAGAGGACGCGTGCAGCAGCGATGACGGGGGGAGCATAGATGAAGAGGAGAGCATCATGTCGGGACAGGATACCTGGGACCAGCGGCCGCTACTGCAGAGGAACGACACGGGATATTAGCTGGGTACGGGATAATGGAGCCCCGGAGAATGGCGTTGTAAAAGAATCATTATGTTATCCATTTTTAAAATGTAAAAGCTGAATCTTTTCGAGATGATTACTGAACATCTCCAATTTCAAAGCCTCAAGAATGAGAGAACCAAACCTATGAGAGGCGGATTACAGCCATCCTAGCCGCTTCCAGAGGAAACTTCCGCCACCCAAGAAGGCGGTTGCTCCGGTAAAGGCAATGAGCCCGCCATAGCCGCTGCCGTATCCCCCGAATGCCTTCCCTTGCCAGGGCATCCCCTCAACCAGCGCTTCGCTCAGCGGGCCTGAGATGACGTTTCCGATGCCGCGACCCATCGCTAGGAAGGCAAACACCATGCTCGGATCGGCCAGCTTGCCGTGCTCGCTCCCATTGCTAGTGGTGGTCCCGACCGCCCCACCGTCCTCGGATGACCGGGATCGGGACGCGGTCCCGGCCGTGACCTCCCTCATGATGCCAGGCCACGCGGACGAGTACGAGCCGGCGAACAGGCCGTAGACGATGCAGAAGATGTACAGCACTGGCAGGTTCACCGACATGCCCCACAGCAGCAGCGTGCCCACGGCCGCGCCGATCGACGACACGAGGAAACAGTGTGTCACCTCGAGCCGGTCGATCAGCCAGCCCATGGTGACGCACCCTGCCCAATTGGCCACATTGACGAGCATGGTGGCCACGACCGAGGGCAACGGGCTGGCGCCGAGGACGGCGCGCGCGTATGACGGCAGGTAGATGCCGGGCAGGAAGAACCCGACGGCCTCGACGACGTTGAAGGCCTGGTAGAACAAAAAGGGCCTCTCGAAGACGAAACGCAGCGAGAAGGGGCGGGCGTGGCTGGCCTGGGCGACGGGCAGGCGAGGGCGGACGAACCAGCTCAGAGGCGCCGTGAGGAGGAAGACGAGGCAGGCGAAGATGCGGAGAGTGGTCTGGTACCCTTTCGCCGAGAGCAGCCGCTCGAGCAAGAGCGGGAGCACGACGCCCGACAGGCCCGTGGCGGACCACATGATGCCAAAGGCCAGGCCCTGGCGGCGGACGAACCACTGCTCCAGGTAGACAATGCAGCTCGCGTAGGCGATCGACCCGCCCACGGCGTAGAAGATGCCCTGCGTCACAATCAGGTGCGTCACGGTCGTCGAGAAGGAGCTCAGCGCAAGTGCCAGACACATGATGGTCAGTCCAAGGATGGTCGAGTACTGGGCCGGTTTTGGGAAGCGCCGGTGCGCGTACATGACCAGCGGCGTCGACAGGTACATGATGCCCTGGAGGAATAGGAGGAAGAGAGGTTAGCAGGAGAAACGCTAACTGACTGATTCGAGAGGCGGAGAAAATGTATCTGGCGGGGTCAGACGAACCATGGCGCAGGTACCGACGACGGGTATGTTGGCTTCGCCCCTAAAAGGTTCGTGGGTGCTGTAGTAGTCCTGGAAGACGCCGAAACAAAAGGTGAAGCCTGTGCTGGGTATGAGCTAGCGCAAATGTGACGGAGCGTCTCCGTAATGGACCGCTTACCCCAGACGAGCGCCTCGATTAGGAAACAGGCGGCCAGGAACAGGTAAGCGTCTTTGCCTCTATCCACCGGGGGCAGGCCGGGCATCTCAAGCTCGTTTCCATGATCTTCTACCTGGTGCTCCGAACTGGTGGTGCGCGGCGAGTTGGCTGAGCATTGGAGCTCGATCGCCGTCGTGGTTCCCACTTCTGATGCCATCGCGTACCGATCTTTGTGCGAAGATACACGTATGAAAGTGCGCTTGAGTCGATATCTGCAAGGATGAGCATCACAAACTTGGGCACTCCTCGAGCATTTTATACAAATTTGTTGTCCCGGGCTCATGGCTCGAGGGATTATAAGTGCACTTGTAAGCGCAACATTGCTCCACACGCGCCCTAGACTGACATGGAAGCGGACCGCTCTGTTCAATTGTCCAATCGGATTGTGTTCCCGTGGTATCGAAAAAGGGGGGGGGGGGAGGGAGAGGGCTGCTTCAATACCGGATGTTGATGTTGAAAAACTTCGAAATGGTCAAGCAGCGATTAAGTACGGATTAGAACCAAGGTTTTCGAGAAAACAACCCAAGAGCGCATATAGCAACTGAAAGCACCACGTCGCACTTCGTCAATTGCCAGTTCGACGTCGAGCAGAGTCTAAGCCCAATACTGACGGCGCGGTAGGCATAGAACGCATTCCTTGTCTCTGGGAACGCCTTTCCGCACGTCCCGGCTCCTGTTCCTCCTTGTGCCGTCGTCGCGGTGAGCCGGACATCCCTCTTCCCACCGCTTGCACTCCAGCAGAACTCGCCGGTCCGAATCAGACGGCGGATCGGTGGGAATATCTGAGTCAGCTCGCCGGGGCCCGAAGGCCGGAGATCTGGGCTACTTGGCGCATCCTCCTTCTGGCCCGCACTCCGGTTTCTCGGCGTGCTGGGGTGAGGAGGACCCGAAAGTTGGGGAAAGTAACCCTGGTCCCCTGACCCCTGGGCCCGCCGCTAACTCGACGACAGCTCAGTGCGGGGGTTGCCGAGGTCCGCCAGAGTGTGGGCCTCTTTAAGTCGTTCTCCTGGTAATCGGCAACCGAGGGTGGGAATGGCGTTGCTGCTTGTATAAGTCTTGCTTTGTAACCTTTGACTGGCTGGCCTGTCTCTTGCCATTTGGCTGGAGCGTTCACTCACTCACCCAGCCGTGTGTTGTTGTTTGATTGTCGCTCGCTGTCTTTCGAGTAGTTTCTTTGATTCCGACTCTGCGCGTCTGTAAAAAAACAAAACAACAGCCTCTCACCATGGCATCTCCCATCAAGCTCGAGTACCGGGATCGCCTCGCCATCATCACCATAGACAATCCCAAAAAGCTCAACGCGCTCGACCAGTCGGGATACTATGAGATCGCGCAGGCGCTGCGTGAGATCGCGACCCACGACGAGGTCTACATCACCCTGCTCATCGGCAAGGGCCGCTTCTTCTCCGCGTAAGCAGATTCAAGGGGCTCGCGTCCTTTCAATGCGACTCGGACCCAGTACCACGGTACAACATACTCATGCCTGGCATCCATGACTGACCTCCCCACAGCGGAGCCGACGTGTCCATATCGCGGGCCACGCCAGAGCAGGCGGCCGGTCAGACGGGGGGTTCGGCGCACCGCTTCTGGTTGCAAACCTTTGTTGCCTTCAACCTCAACATCACCCAGGCCTTCTACTCGCACCCCAAGATCCTCGTCGTCGGCCTCAACGGCCCCGTTGTCGGACTCTCGGCCGCCCTCGTCGCCTGCGCCGACTTCATCTACGCCGCCCCGCACACCTTCCTCCTCACCCCCTTCAGCTCCCTTGGTCTGGTTGCCGAGGGCACTGCCTCGCGCACCCTGGTCCAGCGCCTGGGTATGGCCAGAGCCAACGAGGCCCTAATCATGAGCAAGCGCATCACCTGCGACGAGCTGCTCGCCTCCGGGTTTGTCAACAAGGTATTTGACGATTGCGGCAAGGGCGAGGGCGCGGACGACAAGTTTAAGGCGCTAGTACTTAAGGAGATTGACGAGCGGCTGGGAGACCACTTGGTCGGCGAGAGTTTGCTGGGGATTAAAAAGCTCATCCGGAAGCCCGAGAGGGACGTGCTGGACGCGCAGAACGTGGCCGAGGTGTTTGCGGGGCTGGACAGGTTTGTAAGTGGCGTGCCGCAGGAGATGTTTAGGCAGATAGCGACGGGAGCGAAGAAGCATAAGTTGTGAAGGAGTTGGTTTTTTTTTTTTTTTCGCTGGGTATATTGTAGCATTATCTCTCGCCATGACAACTGCGAGCTGTGGTCAGTGGTACCTATCATATCAACAAGCCAAATAGCAAGCTTGTCCTCTTGAAGTAGTCCTGTGATGCCTTGGCCAGCCTCTCCTTGGCTGAACTCTCTAGGCCAGCCTTCTGTTGAACGGTTTCCTCAAGTTCCTTCATCGTCTCTTCGGAGCCGAGGAACATCCGGAGGTAGTAGATGTCCATGAGCCATTGCACAAGCAAGTCTTTCTGCGCCGAGCTGGCCTCGCTTTTCCCGGCTGTACCATCCTTGGCTGAGTCCGTGGTCACGGTCTCCTCGCCTTCCACCTCCGGCTCCCCGTCCTTCGCCTCCTTCTCCTCACTCTTGGCCTCGCCTGCCTCGGACCCGTTTAGCGTACCAAGTGCTTCCAGCCAGGCGACAGACAGGTGCTTGCCCAAGTGTTGCTTCAGAACACCGACCGCGGCGGGACTCCACAGATCGCCACCGGCGTCGCCCATGGCTATCGTCAGATTCCTCAAGAACTTGAATATCCCGGGCGATGGAGACCCCGGGAGCGCTGGCTCGCCCTCCCATAGGCTCCTCCCCACCACCTTCTTCTGAGCCAGTGCCACAATGATGAAGTCATCCAGCGGCGACACGACAACGGTTCTTGCGACTGCCTCATGAAGAGACGGCACTGCGGATAGACCAAAGCCACGGACTTCCTCTAGGTCTGGTAGCTTGGCTCGGATATCCCTCAGCAGCCGGACAAAGTACATGGCGATTGCCCCGTTTTCCGGACCATCCCGTCGCGAGTTCCACAGTGTCGTGAGCTGGTCGTCCAGCCGCCGAAACGCTTCGATCAGCAAACGGTTAAGGTGTTTGCTCAGAGCGAGCGGGTCGTCTTTGGAGAGCAGCTTCTGGCGCTCCTCAATAGTTTCTTCATCTTCGATCTCCTCCACGTCATTGTCCCAACGCTGCCGCTTGAGCTGGTCGACCACCTGGCTAACATCGTCAATCACATGGAACCAGCTCTTGTAGCTTGTAACGGCCTTGGATACGGCATCATTCCTGCCGTACAACCGCGAGACGGCGTCGTGCGTAAACTGGGCCGCGCCGTTGGATAAGGTGGTGTCGATCGAGTCGACTTCCCAAAGGCTCTGATGGCGGTCGGTGATGCCTTCGCGCCAGGCGTCGAGAGCGGCCGACACTTCGGACCCGACGAGACGCAGCTTGGTCACTTTGGTCTCAACAACGCGCAGCAAATGCTTGTTGATTGCTTCGCGAAGCTCGTCAAGCATCTCGGAAGGGTCAAAACCGCGGGCCTTACCCCCCTCGGCAATCCACAGCTTCAGCAGGCTCGTACGCAGCTCGACAATGGCCTTAAACTCGTTCATGCTCTCGAGCGTCTTCTCGAGACCCTGCAGCAAGACCTCGCTTCCCTTCTTGGCCCATCCTGCGAGCATCTCCCTGGCCTGCTCTCCATCCAGATCGTCGTGTCGAATGAAGGGCGTGTAAAACTGGATCTCGTCTCCGCACCATCTCTTGTAGATATCCAGCCTTAGGACCTCCATCTCCTTCAGCGACTCATTTTCAAGCAAGCGATCCGCTTTCAGCGCCACCAGCGCTTCTGTGAGCCTGTTCGGAACCAGCGCCTGCACATCCAGGAGCGTCTTGGCGTAGAGCCCAAGGGCCTTGAGCACCTCCTTCGGATTCCTGGCTGCTCTTTCCTCGGCATCCAGCTCGAGAGCCATGGCGATTGCCTGAGCCCTCACGCTCAGGAAGTGCGCTAGCACGTCCCTGGCGCCTGAGCTCGTAGCCAAGCTGTACGCCGTCAGCACCCGGAGCACATCGCCCTGTTTCATCGCCCGCTCGCTGCCGCTCCTCAGCAGGGCATCGATGCTCCTCATCAAGCGGCCCCGATGCACGTTCTCCAGACTCTTTCGTGCCGCGTCCAGTTTGCCGCCCTGTTTCGCGGGTCCTTCTAGACTTTTCACCAACAGCCTGCCTAGTACATACAGCCTCGCCCCCAAAATCAGCGCCTCCCCCCTGCTGCCAACCTTACTGCCCTGATCTTCTCCCCGCCTCGACGATAAAGACGAACCAGACCCACCAGCAAGAGTCTCCCTCAGCCCGAGAAGCACCTTGCCCAGCCACACCTCCCTCGGCGACGATGACAACGACGACGACGGCGACAAGGGAAACTCCTCTTCCGCCGCCACCGACGCCCAGTCGCGCAGCCCCTTTGCCTTAGCCGCGACGACTCCCCTGCCGCAACGGGCGCCCATGCCCCCCAGGGCGAGCAGGACTCCGTCGGCAGCGTCGGCACGCATGGCGACAATGGTGTCGGCAGTGCCCAGCAGGTCACGGTACGAGGCCCCGACGCGGGTGCGCGCGCGGGCAGCGAGGTCGTCGGCTTGCGCGTGCAGCGCCCGGTGAATCGCGCGGATCTGTGGCAGTGTGTACGAGTAGCCCCCCGGCGCTGGGTGCGGCTGCGATGCGGAGTCGGCGGAGGATGATGTTGATGAGGAGAAGAGGGCGGCGGAGGAGGGGATGGTTGAGAGGTCGAGGTTTGGTGGTAGAGTTGCCATTTTTAATAATCTTCTTAGTCTTCTTCCTCTTTTCTTTGTTGCCCTCTCTTTTCTCTCCCCTTCACCTTCGCAGGTTGCGGTGTGTTTTCAGAGGCCGTAGGTACTTGTTCGGGTGTTGATGATGATCAGGAGAGGATTCGTTTGTTGGCAAAAGTTAGGGCGCCGGTCGGGCCATTGAGGGTCAAAATTTCGTGACGGAGCGTAATCCTCGTTCGTAATTGCTGTGGGTGGATGTCATGAACAAGGGGCAATGGTTCGGCTTGGAGCAAAGAGGTGGTCTGGTCACTTTGGTGTTGAAGCTCGAAGCTGCCAAGTCGCGATTTCGCCAAGTTGCTTCTGTTTGTACCCTAACCCTGATTCTTGAAATCGACATTATTGAAGATCGTATCCGCAGTACTCAATGAACATGAGGTAGCTTGTCTGACCGCATACAATTATTCATCCTCTCGGAGGTAGGACGAGTCGACTTCAAGTCACTCAAGGCAAGGTAAGGTAGCCTCAGACAAACGCAATGATCTTGCTTGTACCTACTTGAGCCCCCCGGCTTGCTTCACCATTGACAATCGTGCCCCTGTCTTTGCTGGACTTGTATGCTCCATAAATTTCCCACTAAAGGTAGAACTAGTTAAATACAGACGCTTAGCGGTGCGGTTATGTTGTTGCCTGTCCAGTGTTCTAGAATCGTATCAAAGAGGGTGGAATTATATTGATGGCGAGTTTCAGGTGTAAACAGCTGTGCACAGCTGCCGGAGGAAGGCGCTGGCCAGCCAGTTACGGACTAGCGTCGGTTTCTATTCCCCGCTGTCCCACACACAAAAATTGACCCGACAAACCCGCAAAATCGTCTTTCGGCATCCAATTCAGCAACTTCTCGTCAACGACGCAATAAACCTCACCTATAGAAGAAATTCTACTGGAAGACGGCCAAAATGTCCAAGATTACCGTCGGTATGCATTCGCCGTCACCAGCGATCTCAGGAGACTCGAACTGACCGTCTCGCAGCCGGTGTGCGTCAGAACGTTGCTGAGCTCCTCGAGTACAGCAACGAGACGAAGAAGCGCAACTTCCTGGAGACTGTCGAGTATGATCACCGCACTGTCGATGGAAGTGGCTTGGTTGGCATAAACTGACTTCCCAAAAGGCTCCAGATCGGTCTCAAGAACTATGACCCCCAGCGTGACAAGCGTTTCTCGGGCACCGTCAAGCTGCCGACGGTCCCCCGCCCCAACATGAGCATCTGCATTCTCGGTGACCAGCACGATATCGACCGTGCCAAGCACGGTGGTGTCGATGCCATGAGCGCCGACGACCTGAAGAAGCTCAACAAGAACAAGAAGCTCATTAAGAAGCTGGCCCGCAAGTACGATGCGTTCGTCGCCTCCGACACCCTGATCAAGCAGATCCCCCGTCTGCTGGGTCCCGGTCTGTCCAAGGGTATGATCTCCTCAATTACCGTCGTCAAGACCAACACATGCTGACCGTCTACAGCTGGCAAGTTCCCCACGCCCGTCTCGCACTCGGACGACCTCAGCGGCAAGATCAACGAGGTCAAGTCGACCGTCAAGTTCCAGCTCAAGAAGGTTCTGTGCATGGGTGTCGCTGTCGGTAACGTCGGCATGACCCAGGACCAGCTCGTCGCCAACATCATGTTGGCCATCAACTACCTGGTCTCGCTGCTCAAGAAGGGCTGGCAGAACGTTGGTAGCCTGACCATCAAGGCTACCATGTCGCCTCCCAAGCGCATCTACTAAATGGGGTGAAGGGGAGAGAAACAGGCCGGGGGTCTCTCGGGCCGCCCAGGGTATCACTTCATAGCATGGACCTGACGGGCGAGAGCCCGGCAGTATGAATATATGGACGTTGCCCTGTGAATCTGATTCACGATTGAATGTCATGGACATAGTGTATTCCTGGTTTTCCTCTGCCGCGTGTGACGGGAGTAGCCCAACAAGTGGGTTTAGAGAGCGTATTGAAACAGATATCTGCCCTGGCGTATTTCGCTGCGCTACTAACTACGATGCTCTCGCCATGCTGCCAAATCTTTGCGATACTCCCGCCTTTCCATCGTAGCAGTGATTGCGCTTCTCCCGCATATTCCGGTATTCGGGCAAGCAGTGGCCAACGGGCAAGAGATCAATAGCAGGTTTGGTTTCGAAATACACTGGTTAACCACAAAATTCAAAGTTGTCAGTGTCGGCAAAAGCCATCCGGTTGATCATGGTGAATCTTATGCTGCTTGTAATCGATCGAGCGACCATTTGCTTCATCATTTGATCACAGGCAACAAGGTTCAAAAACACAACACGAGGCATTTGTGTAGGCACAGATATGTCGAGACCACCCCACGATCGCGGGCCTCGGCGAGTGACGCCCGCGACTATAAAAGAGGGAAGAGGTGACCAAACGTATCCTCTCCCGAGAGAGAGGACATTGCTGTTGGAGGCCGGGAACGGAGGAAGACTCATCGAGAATAAGTATAACCCTCAGCAAGCCACGTTGTGGAGCCGCCAGTCAACAGCAACCAGAAAGGAAAACAAGAACGCCTGTTCTCCCGACTTCACGTGGCGGTGTAGTCGCGAGATGTGACGGGTGCTTCCCTCCCTGGCTACTGCTGATGAGGAGAGAAAGGGAAAAGGAACAGAGACCGGGAGCAATGGGAAATTTTTTTATGCTGGACAAGAAGTGGGGTCTGAAGTTTGGTGGGGCGTAGCTGGAGACGTTCGATTGGCTAGAGCCTGTTAGGGCTTGGCTTCAAACTCTTGCCGCTTTCGGCTGTGGATTTGCTTCTCTTCAATGCCTTAGAAACGGGAACATAAACCTTGAAATATTGAAGTTGAAGTTCCGTTCCTGGGTCTGACGATGCGCAGAACCCAAAATGGCTTCTGGGCGAAGAGGCATGTATGTGCCAATCATTCTCACTTCTGAAAGCAGGGTCTCCGACCAATTGGCGTGCTGAACTATTAGATGGCTGGCGCTGGCCCCCAGCTATTTGCGTCGCTTGCGTTTTTACGCCGCGGATGCTCTCTATCTCGTCCATACAAGTGATCGTTGTTCGTTCGCTCAGTGGGCGCTACCCCTGCTACATCTTGGCCTGAACCCACCCCTCGACAACGGCCGTAATGAGGCGATTCGCAATGGCCGTCGGCGGCGGCAACCTCAGGGCGCCTTCGACATAACCCTGGGGCGCGGGCTCTCCCAGACCGCTGGTTCCCGTGGCCAGCGCTTGCCTCACCTCCTCGATGGGGAACCATTTGGCGTCCTCGAGCTCGGCGTCGTGGCCGAGGTAGATGCGCTCCCCCTCGCCCGGCAGGGCCTGCCCGATGGCGCCGATCATTAGACTCGCGGGGAAGGGCCACGGCTGCGAGCTGTGCACGACCACGCGCCCCACGCGCACGCCGCTCTCCTCCCAGACTTCGCGCCGGACGGCCTCCTCAATCGACTCTCCGGGCTCCTGGAACCCGGCGAGGGTGCTGTACCAGTACGGGGGGTAGCGGCGCTGGCGGCCCAGCAACACCCGCGTCCCGTCGGCGCTGACAATGGCCATGATGGCGGTCGGGTCGGTGCGCGGGAAGCTGTGGTTGGACACGCGCCCGCGCGTCGCACACGGCCGCCGCTCGCGCGCCGCCTCCCCGGTGCTCGTCCCGGCCCGGTCCGTCGGCGGGCACACCCGCTTGGTGCCCGCCTGCACCGACAGCGTCGGCTGCCCGCACTGCGCACAAAAGGGCGTCCGCCTGTTCCAGTCGACGAGGGCGCGCGCCTGGCCGTATATGGCGGCTGTTTTATCGGGCATTAGTCAAAGCAGTACTTGTACCTGATATGTCGTTGCTTTTCTCTCTTCTCTTCACATCCCAGTGGAGCGAGGGACTTACCCTGCCCGGCAATCAGCCCCATCATCCGGGGTGAGTTATCGTGGAACGCGAACCCTTTCTCGGCCATACTCTTGATCAGCTCCTCCGCTGCGGCCGCCTTCTGGCCCGTGGGCGTGACGTCGACGGCAAAGTACGGCGAACCCTTGAAGCCCCTGTACCCAAACTCCTCCCCGCTCTCGCCCGTCTCGGCCTCGCTCCGCGGCAGCGCGCCTTTCTCGTCGACGCCGAGGAATACGATCGTAACCTGCTCCTCGCTTGAGTCGTACCGCGCCAGCATCTCCTCCTCGGTCAGCGCGAACGGGTCGGCACCCGTGAGCGGGGCGACGTCGGTGTGTGCTGCGAAGGCGAGACGCGCCGGATCGTCCGCTTGGACCAGCGGCGCGAGATCCCGGAGCAGCAGGAAGCGGGCGCGCGGATGCGAAAAGGCGGACCGCAGGAAGGCGACGTCGGCGCGCAAGAAGGAGAGTCGGTTGAGCGGACTACCCGAGAAGTAGTTGGCCGTCTCGGGGCCGAACTTTCGCGACAGCTGCGAGTCTTCGGCCGGGAGGACTGGCAGGTCCGGGACGGGCATGGTGAGTGAGTGAGTGAGTGAGTGAGTGAGTGAGAACTGGGAGGGTTGGTGTCGATGTTAGAGGCGTGACTGGATTTTTTAAACTGAACTGAGATCGTGAAATGAGGGGAGCTTATGTGATGAGTTTGGTGAGGATTTAGAGCACCCGGAGTGGTATACAAAATGATCATGTATATCCTGGTCCCTGGGTGTCCACTCTACGGGTACTTCCCTCGGTAGATGAGGTTCGGACTGGGCTTGAAATCCAACAATGCGCGGGGGCGGGGTCCGCGACCGCGGCATCGGGGTTAGCGGTCCACCGATGGCGTCAAAGACCGTGCTATTAGTAATGTACCTAGCAGGGGCAATCTCACGAAGCAGGCTAGTTAACCATATTGGATTACTCATAGCTTGGACAACGTTCAAAACCAATGCTGCTGGGCGCGATTTCGTGTAGTTAATTCAAACATTTGGTCTGTGTTTCCCGTGATATCCAAGGATTCTTCCTAGTATTGTTCGATAGACTAGCTAACATTACATACATAGCCCTAAATTAATCCACAAGGTAATGTCTTTCTGATGGGTTTCAGACCTCGCAGTATCCGGTGCGCAGGCCACTATAAGCATTTGAGCAGGGTCGCCAAATCTTTGCACACGTCCCTGGCCTCCCTGGGCGCGTACCAGAACCGTTTCACCGCACGCCTCAAGCGCTGAATGGTAATGCACAAGAAGCCGTCCAGGATGTAGTAGAGGCGGTGTCCAAAATCCTTGAGCATGACGGCTAGGAGGTGAGTCCGGTTTTTGGATCGAGACATCTGGAAAAGGTCGTCTGGGTAAGGCTTCTCTGGTTCACGTGTCATATTAGCCCAAGGAGGGTTCTGCTCGGAACTGGCCTGAGACTCATGGGGGTGGGAAACATGAACAGGCCAGTTAGCGCGAAAAACATATTAGATGTACTCCTTCACTGTAACGGTCTCAGGGAGTATATTTGCAACCAGCTGATGACAACTCTACGAGTATATCAAGCTTGGAGGAGGAAGGAGAAGAAAGAGAGAAAATTCTGAAATCGCGAGCCTTAGAAAGGAAAGGGCGCGTTGACCTGTTGGTCTGTGCGCGATTGGGAATAGCTTCATCCTGTGGTTGGGTTCTCAGGGTTAGGGAAGGCCGAGGGTGGCCGAGGCCTGTCCCGGGCCCAGCCCGTTACATTCACGACCTGGTAATCTATGAGCGTACGCCGCCTTGCAGTTGTTGACGGAGAATACCACATCAATCTCGGAGCCATTTGATAATATCGCGCAAGGATTGCTTGCGAAGGTCGCGCGCCTCCATCTGTGCTGCCGTGAATACAGTTCCTGGATGAGCGTTGCACTTAACAGTTTCATTTCCGCTGCTCGTTCAGGACTATAAGAATCACACAGGTATAGAACATTGCAGTCTTTTGCTGGAAGGGGACGATGACGAGGATCATGATGGACGGAATAAAGATGCGGTGAATGACCTAACAAAACGTTAAGTTTTGAAACTATACTTTTGGCGGCCAACATAAGACATACAGGAACCTTCCTCCTTCATATCTCTTCTCAGCGAGGAAAGCACTATCAGTTGGAGTTTTTTCTCTCTTCAAGTCACCTTTTTCCGAGCTTTTCTACCTATTTCGACCATTCTCCGTTTATCACTACCTCCAACTCCATCTAAGTGTCAACTTATCCTCCTTAACTTAGCCTTGCAGTCAGGTCCAATCTTGCTTGGCCAGTCAGCTGGCTCTTCCACGCTCTACCACGGTGATGTAACGGGCTGGGCCCGGGACAGACTTGGGCCACCCTCGGCCTCCCCTAATCCTGAAGACTCAACCACAAGGTGAAGCTATTCCAAATTAGCAGAGACCAACGCGGCCTTCCATTCAAAGGGCCCGCGACTTCCAGAACCCTTTCTCTTATCCTCCTTCCTTCTCTACGCTTGGTGTACTCGTAGAGTCGTCATCAGTTAGTTGCAATATGCTCCCTGAGACCGTTAAACTGATCTGGCGGTACCGAACGGTAGAGGAACCTGGTTCCAGTTTCGTAGGTAGAAGCGGCCGGAGCCTCCATCCCGGGGAAGTTGGGACCCATGTGGAACAGAAGATTTTAAGTGCTGCGGAACTCGCTGGTGGCTTGTGATGGGGTTCTACCGGGTGCTGTCGTGGGTCGCCTGCCGCCGCGTCAGGGGTGACGAGTCAGGGAGCGCCAGGCGCTGGCTCGGGCGTTATCGAATTCCCTTCCGGGCCGTAGTCCCCAGTTGCAGTGCTATGCGCACCTGGGTTATCAAAGATATCAATACAGATAGACACAAGGAGCCCAAGACGCCCAATGTTCCATTCCACCACAATGATAAACATATACCCCCACCCCACGGCCTCCCACTCCATGGCTGAAAGTACTGGCTTGTGGCGCTCGCGGAAGTGGTCGAAGAGAATGCTAGCTCTCTGAACCAGCCTCGCCAGCCGTATTAAGAGAAGCGTACAACTGACGCGCAGGCTGAAGTCCGAGGGAGCGATGGAGCGGGCAATATATGCGTTAGAAGTGGGCACGGGAAAGAAGAGGAAGTGGCACGTACCAATACCGCCAACGTCATCATGGGGAGTTCCATGATCAACAGCTTCCAAAATTTCTTTATCACCAACTCACAATAATCCATACACAGCAGCTTCTCCATAATCCTTAATACGCGCGTGATACTCCAAGATCTTGGCAGCTTCCGACAGCTGCATCTCAGCGAGCTATATGCGTTAGAAGCGAGCACGGGAAAGAGAAGGAAAAGTGTCACGTACTAATACCCCCAACGTCCGCATATGAAAATCCACGACCAGCGGCTTCTTCATACCCAGATACTCCAGGATCTTGGTGGCTCCCGACAACTGTAGCGCAACGGTTCGCATTGACGGTCATATTCGGCGCTTGTTGATTGACGGTGGGCTTGAGAATATATCTGCGCTGCGATGAGGTAGCTGTAGGTGTCTCTAGCACGAATGCCCATGGTCATGATGAGATTGTTGGCAAGGGTTTTCCCGCTGAGCAGGCCCCTCCATGTCTCCGGATTGTTGGCAATTTCCTCTAGCGAAGTTTCCCTAGACGCAACCATGACGTCCCAACGAGGTGGTCCATGGAAATCGAGCTCGAGAACGACCACAAAAATCAGAAGCTCTTTTCTTTGTGGCCTGGAACCGAGCTAAAATTTTCTTCACGTCGTCTGCCGTGTTTTCGAATGTTGCTTCAATCAGAGCCCTTTCCTTGTGCCACCAGATTGTGGGGCGAACAGCAATGAGCTCTAAGCTGGGGGACGGTTTTGCGAATATGGAACCAACAAGTTCCTGCCGCCGCGGAGGGTAACTTGCGACCACCGTCAAGCTGTAGCTGAATCAAGCTACTTGGAGCCTCGGGTTTCAACTTCGTAATTATTCTTGCTTGACGGCCTTCGCGTCTATAATACTTGTCGGCTTGTCCATCAGGTACCCCAACAAGAGGTATCGCGACTACTCCCTTCTCACCTTCTAGGCCACAGTTAAGCAGGCCGAGAATTTGGTCACATGGTTCTTTATAGAGAGCGAGCGGTAGACGAAGACTGTTGCCTTGAATCTCGAACGGCGAACCCTTAGAATGGTCCAAGGTTTACGACCCGCCTAGAGTTCGCAAAGTGCGAAGGGGCGGGCGCAAGAGCAGTCCCGAAGGTGACTTGGGTTCTATCGCCCAGAGACTCATTCAAATCAAGATTCCATGCAAGAATAGAGCCGTCTCCGAAGTCCTCTATGATCTGCTCCTGCGGACGGCGGAAAGCCTTGTCCCCCTCGCCGTAGATCATCGGCATTGCGATACCGAAAATTCTGAGCAGACAGTACGCAATGTCCTCCTGTCGTTTTGTCACCCTATGGGCGTCCCACGACATCCGCTGGGCGACACTGGCGTGATGGAGCTCTGTAATGAATGCCAAATAGGAAGTAGGTCGGTATGCCTGTAATGGTCTCGACCAGATCGCATAGATCCCCTTTAGTCCCAATACACTTCCAGCCGACGTTGTAGAAGCGCAAGTTGAGTGCAGCAAGTAGCTCCTGCAGGCTCTATCCTCTCTGAAACCAACGACCGGGAGAGAAAGCAGACATCGAGTCCTGCGTTTCGAACCGTGGTGCCCGACTTCCTGTTGGGACGTCGGAGAGGTAAGCGTAGCAGATAGCGGCGTCTCGATACCATCGAAACACAGAGTTGATGGCCTCTTGGAGTTCTACTGAGTTGGTCTTGTCGATGCAGCAGGTGTCGATCCAGACGTACTGATATCCGTCCTTCTTAGCGATCAGGCAACACCCTGTAACTTTTGGCGGTCGCGTCGTGACCGAGTTTAGCCTCCCGTCCAAAACATCGCGATAGGACACTTCTTCACTATCAACACCCCAAGTGTGCGACAAGATGGCGTAAGGAGGCGGGTCAGCGTAGAAGAACTTCTCGAACGTGTAGGTATCTACGTTGAGAAGCCGCATCGTGCACTACTGACAGGCAGCGCCGGACAATCAATACGTTGTGCGAATCGACGTGGTGATCCAGCCTGGTTGTCTGCGACAAATCTGGGCACACGAAATTGCCTTTTTCGTTCGTCGTCCTGAGCTGAGGTGAGCTGGGGTGAGCTGTGGCCGATTCGTCCTGAGCTTCCCCTGATTCTTCCCTGAGCTAGGGTGATCCCATACGCACAGCCTCAGAGGCCTGTTTTCAGTCCCCCCCGCTAAAATTTCCTGTCGATGGAAAGACGCGTAATCTGTAAGGATGGCTCCCAGGCAGCAATTCCAATTATGATGTATGCGCTTACTAGGATGTGCGTGTAACTTGTGTCATGCGGACCAGAAAGACCTACTGCCCAAAGCAGAGGAGCCCGCACCTCGCCAAAGACGAGCCAAAAAAGCATCCAGTCACACCAATTTCAGGCCTATAGCATCAATACATTATGCTACAAAAGGACGTGGCGTGGATGGAGTCGCTGACAACAGCGACAACGTCATCCGTCTGTGCTCTTGTCTGGTTAACAAGCATTATATTATTAGAGATATGTAAGCTACCTTAGCAGCTTTTGAATTTGTGCTAAAGAGGCCTTTAAGAAGTTGAGTAACGTGCGTTATAAGCGAGTGCACCATGTAAGCGAGTGCACCACTTTTTACTACCCCAACACACACTATCCTCAATTGCAAGACAACGACACTAGGAAGCAACTATAATTACATTAGCGACAGATGCATCAGACACAAGTATAACTTCTTGGCAAGTTCGCGCATTATGACCGGACTTGCCGCACACACTACAGCACCGAACCTTTCGTACTGGCCTCCCCTGTACTACTACCATCCGGCTACGTTTCTTGTACCACCTCCCCACCCACGGCCCTCTGGTTTAGTAGATCCCGTGCAGCTTGTATAGTAAGTGATCCCCCATGCTGTACGCGCGTTCTTTTTGCTCTCCGGCGCTTGCTTAGTCCCTCGTTGGCCTTATGCAGCGAAGAGACCTCGGTACGAGGGAGAGCCACCTGGTGCATTACAGCCGTTGTACCCTTGGTAAGCTGATCTACAGCAGCTAGCATTGAGGTTGGGTAGCTGTTCTGATGGTTGGCAATGCGAGTCTTGATGAGCGTCGACTGCGAGTTGGCTTCCCGAGGGTTGTGTGGTCCTTTATCAATCATTCACAAAGACGTGCACACAGTCTCCCCAGGAAATATTCACAACGTTCGCGAATTTTCGTACCCAGTGATTTCCGCTCTCAGCGAATTCTCCTGCCCAGTAATCTTTCGTGCCAAGCGAATTTCCTTCCCAGCGAATTTTCTCTCCCAGCGATTCTTCGCGCCCGCGATTTTCCTTCGCAGCCATTTTTCCTTTGCAGCGATCCTTCACTCCTAGCGATTACTCGCGCCCAGCGATTCCCTCACGTACACCAGGAGCACCAAGCAAGCTGCGATTGGGATCCTCGTCCGAAAGTGAATCGACACTCAGTCTTCGGGACTAAGCTGAGTGTGATAGCTTCTCGTCCTTCCGGATTTTGGCAAGTCGTTTTCGTGTGGCCATGGAGCTACAGATTGTCGCTAGTGCGGAAATCAAGGGTGCCACAATGAACACCCCAATCAGCGCGGCGCATAGAATCATGGAGAATAGCGCGAATCCGTATGCTGCTTGTTGAAGATCGGGATCTGGACCTCTAGGGCGTGCTGTCAATGATAAATTGAAAGCCGACAGAATAATAACAAAGACACCAAATGCTGACACTGCGTTATTGTACCGGTCCATGTAAGGCACATAGCTTTCGGACAAGGCATGGGGGAAGCCTCGAAGGATGCTGGATACGGAAAGCTTGTAAGGCGAATATCGGTAAATGGTGTCGAGCCGATTTAAGCGCAACTCGCCATATTGGAATCGTGTGTCCATGGTATTAGAGTCCATGGGGTCGAGATTTGGGAGTACTGTACGGGCAAATTCCGTCCAAGCTCGGTAGTCCAAGTTGGCATTGACCAGATGATATTCTTGTGCCACCTGTAAATCATGACCAAAGCGAACGAGGCCACAATAAGAGTACAGAAGCCCGCACGCCGCTCGGTGTAAGTGAGGTTCGCAGGATATATAGGCCTCCCAGAAATCGTAATTGAGCAGAAAGTCCGGGAGTGGTTTGACAAAGATTCTCGATTCTGCCCAAACGAGATGAAGATCCAGCTCTTCTGCAATGATAATTTCGCGGCGCAGGAACTTCTGGTAGTACAAGGAGCGTGGAGTTCCATTGACGGCGATTAGCCACAGAATCTTGCGTATGGCATCGAATCGAGAAAGATCGAAAAAAGCACATAGAAATCCGTGCACCTCATTCCTATGATCCAGTCTCAGTGGCTGCAGTTTCTTCGCTAGGGGATATAGATCGTTGAAGGCCGCAGGGAGGACTACGTCCTCCCGAGTAATCAAGGAAGAAGTCGGTGGGAACGGGGGCTTGTATGCTGGCGACGCGATCTTCTTCTCGGATTTGTCCATGGGGAATATAGTACAACGACGGCTGCGAGAAAAAATTGGAGTTGCAATAAGATTGGCCCGTTAAAAGCTCTGTCGAGGAGTTTAGAGAATGCCGTGAACGACGTTCACTCCTTGAGAGATGTCGCAGTTTATGGTTCATGGACTCGCAGAGGTCAGTATAGCCGACCTTCATAATTTGTAACCAAATATTTCTCGGCAATAATTACATCTTTTGTCATCAACGTAATCTTTCAAGATTGGGAGATATTAAACGAGAGAGTGTGTATGTCGCATTTGTAATAATATTCGTGAAGTTGAACATGGGCGTATTCTGTTTTGTTCTGGTCGTAAAGCTTTTACCTAGAGGGCAACATTCCACTTGGACTGGTCATATCAGCAACCAGAAGCATCCTCCGGCGAATGACTACATCATAGTGATGCTACGATGAAGACATCACCCTGTGCGCCGCAATGGCAGTCTCATAAGCAGGATTCGTCGAAAAGATCATTAGTCATACGGATGACGTAAACACTGAGAAGTATGCCGATTTTCCGACGCGTTGGCTACCCCTTGCTTCATTTCGATCGGGGTCTTCCGCGCATTCCCACACGACAATAATGGGGAGAGTTCATAGCATGACGTCATGGTAGGAGCAGGGCTGAAGAAAAGGACTGGAGTCGTACCACTTGTATACAGAAGAACCGCTGTGTCCTATTGACCGCTGTGTGGCTCGAGAATGAAAGCTGAATACTGTCAGGGGCAAAGGAAAATGAACCCCCCCCCCCCTTTTTCATCTTCCTTCCAACCTACACATTTATGTGCAATTTGGTGACTTTGCATCCACAAATCAAGCATTTACACAACTTGTGGAATACCCCACCGGACGTAGGGGGAGTGGGTCCCGAGAGCCTCGCTTGGTATGGGTGTGTGAACCAGCAAAATCGAAAAGTGCACAAAGTAGTGGGATGCAATTCTGATGGCTGAATTCCCAAATATCATTCGTCCTGTGATCTGTGTTTGTGTCGGACCCACCAGAGTTTGAAGGGACTGGCGCTGTCAAAAATGGCGTTGCTCCGGTGCCTTAATGCCCAAGAACCGCGATTGCTCCTCATCGGAGAGGACAAATTTCATCCAATTTGAGAATTCAACAGTAAACGCCGCCACCCCAAATCACGTCAGACTAACTCCCGGCCCACACCGCGCTTCCATATTCGGACGGCGGGCGACAACGGACGCCACGGGATCATCGGTCGGAAGAAGTACGGGCAGCTGGCCAGAGTTGCAGCACCGAAGGCCCGACTCCAGGAGACGAAGACGTGCGCGGCGGAAGGTCTCATCGCTCGCGCACGTGTACCCTCAAGCTCCGGACCACTTGTCGGAGCAACCGCATGCGGAAGCTGACTCAACCAAGAAGCCTTCACTAGCCTGCCCATTTTTCAAGTTGGACCCAAAGACGTAGCCGCAGGGCCACGCGATATTCCCGCCGTTACACGCTTGGCCAGTGTCGCGCTGTGTCTGGCTTTCTCGTTACTTCTAGCCCCCGCGTTATATCAGCGTGCGCGACCGCGGATATGAGCCCCAGGGGGGTAGCCGGCCGCTTCCATACAACCTGTGGTTCGATGTGCCCTTCATCAGCTACGAGACGGTCATCTTCACATTCTTTATGCCTGGGGAGAGAGGACGTCGCCATCGAAACAGACCCGGTTGACCCGCCTCCTCTCGACGAGCTCAATGAATGAAACATCCTTTTCGAGCCCTCTATCGGCTTAGATCGCAGTCGGGTCCAGAAAGCCGCAATCGGGCAGGGAGCCCAGCGTCATCTTGAGGCCATCACCACGCTCGGTCCGAACTCGTCCTCTCTGCAGGCACAGTGGAATACAGCGGCGGCACCAGGGTCTGCCCGCTCCGCTACATGCCAGGTTGTGGACCGACAGGTCACGCACCTCGACATGGCCTCGTGGGTGCCTCCCTTCACGACAAGCTGCATGGTTATATACGACAGGTCCTGGGCCAGCAGCGCGGACGAGGTGCCACTGTACTTTGAGTGGGAGAGAAGGGACACAGATGAGGACAAGGAACTCGAGTAGATTGTGAGTGCGCGTGGCTTGGAGACATGAAAGAGGAGATGAGGGATCCCAGCAGCTGACGGACCTCTTGTATGGAACGGCAGCGACGAGCATCAAGAGGGCGTTTTTTACCACAAGAAAGGACCCAAATATGCGTTAGCTGAAGTTACAGACCGGGGCACTTCTACATCCAACCAACAGTCACGGTGCGGGAATCCTTGAATCACGAGTCGTTCTCAGACGAGACGATTTCGTCGTGTATTGCCAATGCAGTGGGAACTGCTTTTAATAACAATCAGTTCCTTGCCTGCTTTAGCACCGTGACGGGCGAACCAAAATTACAGAAACCTTACTCCGTATTGAGGGTCCTTCGCATGAGCTCTGTCACCGTCAAGCGCGACGAAGCCGCTTGGGCTCCGAAGACAGATGCGCCAGGATTGTTGCGCATGGGCATCGTTACTCGCACAGATTGTAGATAGCCACAAGAAACTCCGTTACATCAACTCATCCGGAAAGGAATGGACTGACGTCGCGGAGTTGGCACTTCCCAACGCCTTAGAAGCATGCTCAACAGATGTCGGGAATCCCCGCCGCCAAAAACTCAGCTATTGATGCTTGAGTTTTGTTCCCGAAGGAATTGATGACGAGATAGACCCATGCTTATCTGGCACGCAGTTTTGACCGATAGCGAGTGAGAGGTGTCGTAACCGGTTGATTTATGGTGCTACATAAAGTGTATGGAGAGAAGAAAGGAAAGAAACGTTCAGAGCCGTGCCCCAGCCCAGGCTCAAAAAGCCTGCTATGCGTGGGCCCACTCAGTGCATCCGGCACGACTCGGGCCGGCAGCACAGGCACAGACCACTTGACCTTTGAGTTCTGGCCCCACCAATCCTCGCTTGATAAAAAAAAAGAGACGAGCCGAGAATTTCTTCCCTCGACAAAACCACCACCAGAAGAGACTCCAAGCTCGAGAGGGAAAAGTGTGCAACGCTCCACGCTCTCGCCTGAGCGACCGCGATTGAACGCACATTGTGTTTTGTTGTCTCAATCAGAGTAGATTGTTGCACGAAGCTTTTCCTCGTTCCTTGGATGCCTGATGGTTGCCAGGTCATGTTTCGGGCGTCGCCCTTCGCAGCTTTTCTATTCCGAAGAGCTTTTAGATGTCCAGCAGACTGTTCCCTTTGTCTTATTTGTCTTCCGTTACATTTTTCAGCGAAACCACAATTTGCCTGCCTCTGTGCTCTTCCATGCGCAATAGGTTAACTTGTATTATCGTTCGCAGTGGAAGAAGAATCCAACGGCCTAGACAGCCAGTCCTATCCACCCTGCTGCCGGGCTCTTCAAGTACGGTAGCGGGACTAAAACGGACATACATCTCATTACCGACACGCTGCGTGTTCATGTGCCTGTGGCCTGGCTTAATGCCTAATGCCGTGGCATTTTCATCATCCCGTACAGTACAAAATTGCCCCAAAATGAATTGCCCAGTCATCGCAAAAGCTTCGCCACGAGCCGCTGCCGGAACTCCAATGAATTACAAGTCGGGACAGCATCCTATGTCTTCCCGTCAAAGATGTACCTCTCATCAGTGAAGGAGAGTAGAAACTTGGCGACCAGCCGGCCAGTGTAGTTGTAGGCAACATTGCGAGGATAAAGGTGGTCCTCCATGTTGGGCAGGATCGGATCCGCCGTCAGATAGTCCAACTCAGACCCTGGCCCGGTTAGCAGTTGAGTCATCGATTTTCCCCCGGAGACTAGAAAATGCATAAGACTTACAGTCGTCGTCGATAAAACGCCTCAGCTTTCGCACCATGTCGGCGGCCTCGCGGTCCAGCTCGCCCAGGTCAAAGCAGGCATCGTCGACGAGCGGGTTGAAGCTGCGGGCGGCGGCGTCACGCGAGTGCGTCTGGTAAATCTGGTGGAATTGGAAGGCGAACTGTTTGAAGGGCATGTTCTCGATCTCGCGATTGATGCCGAGGACGAAGGAGCGCTTCCACGCGGGCGCGTAGTAGTGCCGCAGGTTGATTTCGTTGTCCGACGTGACGAAGACGTCAGCGGCCGCCTCGACCGACTCCATGAAGAGGCACAAAACCAGGAACGAGGCGAGGCACGGTGCCCACTCCCGGCGCAGCTTAGGCTTAAGCGACTTGCTGAAGTTCTCGAAGAGCAGCTGCATCTCGCGGCACATCATCTCGTCGACGACGGCTTTGATCTGCCGATTGAGCACCCGCGGCGTCACCCACGGCACCCCCTGGGGCACCATCCCCGTCGGGCCGAGTTCGGCGATGTTTTTCTGGGTGAGGCAGAGGTGCCGCGTCATGACAAAGTGCATCGCGTAGATGGACAGCGCCCGCCGGACCATGGGCGGCGCGTCGCGCCCGTTAGCGTAGTCGTGCACGATGCGCAGCACCTTACGCGGTAGCTCCGTGTGCTGCGGCGGCGGCGTCACCAGTTCCGCGAAATGGGGCTCGTCTACGATGGCCTGGACGTATTCGCGCAGCCGCCTTTTGAGCTCAGCCTTCTGCCCGTCGCCGTTACCATTACCACCGCTGCCTTCGCCCCCGGTCCCCTTGGGCATCTCCAGCCCAATCGGGGCGGCCCCGCGCGAGAACAGATCCATCCCATTCCTTCCCATGGTCGCGTGCCAGTGCTGCAGCACGTCGGGCGACCGGGCCGTGAAGAACTTTGCGCGCACCTCGAGCACGGTCCGGGGGCTAAAGCCAATCCCAGAAACGAGCTCGACGGCGCATGGTGGGCCCTCTGTGAAGTTCTCGACGCTCGTCTCAACAAAGCGCGCGACCTCCTCCCGGCGGAGGTGCGAGCGGATGAAAGAAGGGAAGAGCACTGGGGTGAAGTCGCCAAACTGCCAGCACACGACCTGCGGTACGCTGCCAGCCAGCCGCACGCAGCTGCGGCAGGGGCGCTCCTTGTCACACCGCACCTTGCGCGCGTGGCAGCTGAAGCACGCGCCCATGCGGCGCACCACCAGTGCCGACTGCTTCGTGTCGGTCGCGAGGGGTCCCTTGCGCCCCCGCTGTGTGGGACCGCGAGAGAGCGCATCCAAGCACTCGAACGGGTTCAGGTTCGGCTGGGTCGTCGAGTTGAGGTTGATGGAGGACGGAGTGACGATGAGGAATTTGGAGGAGGCGGAGGCGGCGGATGATGAGGAGGACGAAGTTGAATGCGAGGAGGAAGTTGGAGAGGCATGCGAGGCCGTAGGGTGTTGCTGCTGGCTTCTTCGTTTTTGTACGCGGTTCGAGGCGTTGAGCTTGCGGGAGGTGTGGATCGCTTTCGGGGCAGTGGTGGGTGCTGCTGCTGCTGCTGCTGCCGCCGCTGCCGTCGATGTTGTGGGGGATCTTCGGCGGTGATCGGGGAGACCTGCTTCGAACTGCTGCTGCCGGATGGGTGCTGCTGGGGAGTGCGGGCTGGTGCTGGCTGGCGGGCTGACGGATGCGGATTGTATGGATGGGGAGTAGGAGTGAGATGGGGACCGCGAGACGAAGCTCGGATCCTCGATGATGAAAATTGGGGAGGCTTCGTTTGCGGGCGGTGTGGGATTGCTGCTGCTGCTGCTGCTGCTGTTGTTGTTGTTGTTACTGTTGTTACTGTTGTTGTTGATCTCATTATTGTCACCGAGGTGAATGGGCTCCCATGGCGGCACGTCGATGCCAGACTGCTGGTTCTCGAAGCTGACCGTCTCGGCGGGCTGGTGCTCCTCCAGGATGCTGGTCGAAGAGAAGTGGTTAAACACAGGGTCAAACGCTGCAGAAATCGTCAGCATGCCGTCCTCGAGCTCTCCTAATATCCACGCACCGTCGCCATGGAACTGGTCGAATCCGAGATCCGTTGGCGCTTCCGTATGAGCCAAGAAATCCAGCCCCCTGCTCTCTAGTCCCTGGTATAAGTTCGCGTCCCCGTACACTCCACTCCTGCTCTGTTCGATGACGGTCGAATAGGGACTCAACCGGTCGATATCGGCGTTTAACGGTGATGGTAGGGCGGCCGGTGAAGGCTCCAGCTCCACGATCTGCCCATTTCCCAAAACGGCCCACGAGCTCCCCAAGCTGCCAGCTGGGCTAGAGAGGAGCCCGAGTGACCCAGAGCTGGGGTTGCTGATCGCCGTCCAAAAAGCCTCGTCGAGCTCTCCCGTCGAGTCTGGATGCTGTGGAAATTCGGATTCGAGGCCCGAATGCGGCGACCGGCCTGATGACACTGATGCTGAGGCCATAGCGTGGTTGCACGGCCGGTTCAACCGATCCAGCTCCTGTTACAACTGTGTATTCTCGTCTTTGATCTCGTCTTTGATCTCGTCTTTGATCTCGTCTTTGATCTCGTCTTTGATCTCGAGCCTGTTCTGTCGTCGCACACCACGATATCCTGTCAACCGTATATCAAGCGCTCTAAGTGGATTTCCCTTGTCTATCTTCGTCAAGGGCGGCAAAAATGAAGAACGCTGGAGTTTGCTTAGTCCGATTTGACGGGCGCGTACTCGGCTGTTGAAAGAGAAGTTTCAAGCACAAAACGCACTTATTATTATGTCTGCAACGGTCGATATCGATGCGAAAAACAGACAAAAAGTACATTTGCCGTCGTCGGTTGCGGGGCGAGGTTGATCTTAAGGTGGGCGCCCACATGTTACCCCCCTGCTCAGCCTCGAGGGGCTAAACTCGAACGAGCCACCGAATAGGAAGGCAATTGGGGCAAAAACGTGAGTGAGCCTGGAGAGAGGGCCCCCGGATCGTAGTCTTGGCGCAAGCTAAACCCTTTTCGAACACCGAGGCCACATCAGATTCCTTCCAAGTACAGAGTACTTCTATAAAGAATTCGTACATGTGCCAGATCCGCTAGCTGCCCCTGCACACCGAGGGCCCAAGACAGCAAGAGTATAAAAGGGCACTGAATTATTGCATGTTCGGTGACAACAAGTGGCCAGCCGATGGTTTTCTGCTGATTAGTTTTGACTTGCCAGCGTGGTGTAGTCAAACAAAACCCCATATTGTGGTTGGCCGACATTGTACATGTACATGGTTGCTCTGCATGGTATGGTCGCCTCGACGCTGCTGCAGAACGACGCCGTACCAAATCGGCTTTGCGCAAGCAGGAGTTGTCTCCCACTCCATCATTCGATAACAATATAGATACACAGCAGGCAGAAGACGTAGAACAACTGATCAAACACAAAAGAGCAGGCCATAAACTGATAACAATAAATGGCCCAACTGAGTAGCACCCAGATCTTGCCATCCCACCAGCCTAATCAATCGTGTGCAGAACGAGACAGCCGCCCGACCCCAAAACCATCAAAGTGCCTTGCGATTCAACCCCTGAAACATGAACTGAGCAGCAGAAACACAAAAAAAAACAAACGGGGCACTTGTCAGGCCAATGACATGACATAGCATAACAAACTGCTCCAGTAGGCGAAGGAAAAGACAAGCGACAAACAACCTCCCAAAACGGTAGTCAAAACGGAAAAAAATAGAAACTCATTAATAACGCAAAGCATACGAGGTATCCATCCATCAAGACAAAGTCCCGTCCATCACATCCTCCAGAGCTCTCTCGCCTTGTTTGATATGAACAAGATGCCCGGAGAAAACCCAAGTGTGCATATTTCCCATCCAGAAACCCAAGATTTGTTCCGTTTGTTGCCTGAAAGAAGCGGTGATCAAAGTCAACTTTGGTGTAAATCGTGTCGTGTACTCCCGAACCATTGTGGCAACCTCTCAACAAAGAGGTTTATGGGAACGTAGTTTTGCTGTTCAAGTATCCAGCAAGCCAGCCACTTCTGGGTGGCAGAATAACCAAAAAAAAAAAAAAAAAAATGTAAAAGTAATCGTGAAGCGTGAGCGTGAGCGTTGTCGGTCGTAAACCAAAGCCAAACGGTCCAAAGGGGTGTCAACCGGGCGGCGATATATTCAAGCAGAAAACGGGGAGAGAAAAACGTTGTTTAGTTGGGGTTTTCCAACCAGGCCGTGAGTACAGCATCGGTATTAGGAGTAGAGCCTCATGGACGCGCCCTCTCTTTAGCGCAGTCGCATGGCGCCAGAAGCCGCGGCAGCTGCCGCGACCCGCTCCTGGATTCGCTGCTCTGTGGAAACGTATAGTCTGTCAAGATAATCCTGTACTGCTGTCAGCTTCTTTTCCAACGCTAAATACCCTGTTTAATATGAAACAAAGTCAAATCCTACGACTCTGGACAAACACAAATTCAGACTGGAAAAAAAAAAAAAGAACAAAGAAACTTACCATGGCTTGAGCATCTTTCAAGATCTTGGCCACCTGTATGCCCGCCGAGATTAGCTGCAATATGTTCCGGTCATCCTTGGGCGGGCGGCTCTGATGCTTGGCGGCATGTCGCATCTCAAGTGAGTTCTCAAGTATGGTCACAAATTGCTTGATCTGGCCATTATACAGCACGCGCGCCGGTATCCGGCGCTTGGTCGCCAGACGCTTCAAAAGGTAAACCCACTCGGTCCACTCGCGGTCCTGCGGACGCTCGACGGGCCGCATGTCCTGCGTCAGGGGGATGGGAAACTGGTACTTGGCCACAAAGTCGTATGCGCACTGCGACAGCCGGTCGTTGACTTGGTTCAGGACACTATCCTGCTCCTGCACCAGTAGGTGCGTCGGCAGCCGTGGCAGCTCCCGCTCCTGCAGGGCAATATACTCAGGCGGCGGGCGCTTGAGGAACTGGTGCGGGCCGTCAAACTCGTCTCGGTTCGACGGTCGCCTCTGGGAGCGCGGCTTGGTAACCCCTCCGCTGCCGTTCATTCTGCTACTTGTCTTGTTGACTGAAACCGCAGAGCCGGGCATGGCATTATCCAGAGAGTAATCCGAAAGGCTCGGCGAGGCCAGGTCATCCATGGAATCCGATGGTGAATATCTGCTTTGGTATGGCCCCTGGGCGTTGTTCCCTGGTGGGTAGTTCGGCTGCTGGTCCCATGACCACGAACCTGTACTCTTGAAAGGGGCCTGCCCTGCTGGGGCCGGGCTCGTGGTGAATGGTCCCTGAGCTACTCGGGAATTGCATGCTTGAACAGGGGAAAAGGAGTGCTCGACTGGGGTTTGCCTGAGCTGAGGAAAGCCTCCCCCTGGCAGGAAGTCGGCCGGCAAATTATGAGTAGATGTAGCGCCTCGGGCGTAAGTCACGCTTTATCTACCTGTTATTCTCGTGATCCTGAAGGAGGAGGGCATCGTTGGCTTTGTCATCTTACCTCTGTGGAAGAGAGGGAGTGCTCCCCGTCTCGAACCTGGCGCTATACAACGCATTACCGTAGAGTGGGCTTGGGAGCGCCGTTAGCTGCTACACTTCCTTCTCCATTCAGTTTCGTATCGAGGTCTTGTCCACACCTTCGTGATGAAAGCCACCGCTCGTTGGTCATCGGAGCGGGCGGGCGGTAGGCAAAATCTGCCATGGTCTTCCCCTCTCTGCCTCAATCTCAATCCTGTGGGTCCTGTCCGGGCTGGATTCTCCAAAGGTATCCTGGTCGGCGCACTCGATCACTGCAATAGTGTGCCTCTGGCCTGCGAAACCGGCTGCAAAAACAACAGAAAAAGGAATAACAGGAAAGAGAACAGGCCTCGGTGACGTGACTGTCAACCTAAGGTGCTCGATCTTAATCCAAAGGGCAGCCGAAGGAAAAGAAAAAAAAAAAAAAAAAACTTGTGACCGGGATGTCCTGGAATGAACGGGCACCAAAAATGGAAAATCCAGGGATCCACGGGACGGCGAGAGCTTCGCCGGTTTTTGTTTTTGGCGGTGATGGCAATAGCAATAAGTAACCCGGGGGAACGGTAGACCAAACTGGCGGAGTCCACCGATCGAATTTGTAGTGTGCCTCTCCGCGGGAGACAACGTGGCTCTGTTTCAATGTCAAGAATGCGGTTGAGCCCAGACAGGGGGAGAAGAGGCTTGAGACGGTCCCGAGATGGAGACATATATGCTCCTCCCCCCGCTAAGGCGATGTGGCAAAGGTGGACGCTGCCAGGGCCGCAGGCGGCAGCGCAGCAGACCGCACAGCCGACAGCAGATAGGGCGGCACAACAGATCTTACGCATTGAGACTAACAGGCAGCGGTAGCCCGTCGCCCGCCCAGGGTGAGCTGGAGAAAGGGAGGCGGAAGAGGCATTGTCCGGCCGGTGAAGTCGCGCATGCAGTGGGAGCTTCGTGACATGCTTGGCGCCCGCAAGGTGGAGAAACCGGGAACAGGTTGGGCGATAAAGAGCGGGTGCCAGCGATGATCACCAAAAGCCAGAAAGCACCGAACACCTGATTGCAAGGGCAATCCAGTGGTTGGAAGAAATCCGGCTCCGCTCCACCGCCGCAAACCTCCCATCGGGGCTATCGCCGAGCGTAAACCGCATGCTGAAACCCATCGAGGGCACAATGGGGAAAAGTTAAGGTCGGGTACCGTTGGGCGCCAGAAGAGGCCCGAAGCAGGTTTGCGCTGTCGCCCAATATCCAGATGGCCCGGCAGTCGTGATTGGTGCCAGAGTGCCAGGACGATTTCCGTTCCGAACAATGGCGGTGACGGCACGATATGATTCGGGGGACGGGCAAGGGTTGGGCAGGAATGCGCTTCGCTGGGCAAGCCCAACTATCTCGCAAACCATCCGCATTCCTGATCTGGTGCCACGCAAGATGCGCCCGATTCCCTTCCGAGCCAGTCCAAACTTTAGGACGGGTGCCAGCTCTAACTTGCCGCATGTTGACACGCAGTGTTTCTTCGCAACTCCTGGCTCTTGGTTTCTTTAAGAGCCGGGATACGGTCGCGATGCCCCGCCCTGTCGCCATTCCTGGTGTTGTTGATGCGAATTTGGTATGGCGAGCTGCAAGATGCCAAACACGGCGTGGCCTCCGCCGAGATGGGACGATCGATAAAGACCCGACGCACCGCACCACCTTTTTTCTTGCCTTTACGTGCCTTTCCATTTCCTAACACATTATGACCGACTGCCAATTCCCTGAGCTGCGACACGGCCCAAGTTTTGTGCCTGTCGGTATTTTCCTTATTCAGCGTCTGAGGAGTTGCATCCACCGAAACAATACCGGGCGTGCCCTTCTTCTATGCGGAGGTGGAAGGCCAGAACGTTTGTGACCTACGGCAGTACTGGGGCACAACGTAAAGCTTAGCATCCGCGGCTTCCTGACCTTGGAGATTTGTTCAACAGCGGACAATTGTCCCATCTGGGTGTCGAGAGCAAGCTGGTAAGGTAGATGGTCAAGCGCAGCGCGTCCTCTGATCAGGCGTTTCATTTCCTTCGGGCGTAAGCCCTAAACGCCTTGGTACAATCTGCCATGGAAGTTCAGCCGAATGAAGCAAAGACCTTGAGCTGGTAGGTGCCGGATTACAGCGTAGTGTCGTTCATTTCGACATCCGGCAGAACGATGCCTGTCACTGATGTCATCCATCCTCTCGCGAGAGCGAACTTCAGCTCCCACAGACGCTCAACTCCGCATCTCAGCCCACCCTCTTCGCCACCTTCTGAGGACCAAAGTCGGTAGCCGACAGCTTTGCGGATTTCCCTTTTTTTGCACAAACCGAACACTTCGAAGACCACGGCTGCATATTTACATACGCGCAAAGTGCAGCCCTTTGATCTTTGGCAGCTGCGGCCCGGTGCTCAAGGCACTCTCGAGGCTATTCAAGGCAGTAGCTAGAACCGTAGCGTTGTGAACATCGACGTTGAAGGCTACGCGAGAGGTGGACCATGAAGGACCGGGAATTGATTTCCCTCTAGACATCGAGGACCGAGCAGGCCCTGATATAGTTTGTAAGTGCTTCTGCTAGGTAAATAACCCAGCTTCAGTGTTCACAGATGGTTCTAACGATGAGCCCACAGTAACGTACCCCTGGCTCCAGCTCATCGGACATGAATTGGTCGCTTTCTGGAACCTAGTCACCGCGTCCTTATGGGATGTCAGAGCACATCAGAGCTCCAGGCGCAAGGATGACGACTCAGGCATTCTCTGTTCCTGCTGTCGCTTGAGCAAAAGAATGATCATTGGGCCGCTTGGAATTGAGTTGGGAAGCACTTCCCCGTTCTGACGGTACAACTCTTCAACACCCGGGCGAGTCTTTCAACAGAACCTTGGGTCGGTCACCTTCGGCACCTCGGGGTCTTTTTGAAGTGACGGGAAGACTGGCCCTTAGAACTCTGGGGGCTTAAAGCCCGGTGCAAGGAGAGAGATTCTGGTTACTCGGGTGGAGGTAAGCCCCCAGCGAGCTTTCGACATGAGAGAAAAGCTGCAGTCGTGTTCTAACCTTCAGCAGAACCTGCTAGAACCGTCAGTTTGGGTATCAACTAAGCCCAAATTTGAGCTCGGCTTGTACACCGATGTGTGGCGATAACTTTCTTGAACCTCGATGGCCAGGGTCCACATGAGTCTGAAGGTTGGCTTGCTAGCCTCGAAGAATGCGAGTTCGTCCTTCGCTCGTCGATTTGCAAGTATGCTGTCGATATGTAGAGGATCAAGGATCAGTCGGACGAAGCTCTGAGTTAACCAACTGTCGACGGGATGGATGAAGTCCTCCACCCCAAGGGTAGTGCCCTAGGCTGGCGGCGCGGCAACCGCGGAAAAGTTCCATGTTCTTCGACATTAACCCGCCCCCTCAACACAGGTAAGTGATGCCCAGATTGCATGAGCCGTAACTTCCATGCATTGGAAATCAACGTCGCGAATCACAGCAATCACAGCGTGCCACACATGCTGAAGTTACGACTTTGCTCGCCAGGTTGGCAACAAACCCGATATGACACTCGAGGGCCATGCCGTGAGGACTAGCCAGGGGCGAGCGTCCAAACGCTGTTCTGCCTTGAAGTTTCAAGGGTGAGCAGGCCAAGAATGCAAGCAGTCGCCGTCTCGAAGCGCCGGACTATGCCTCCCTCCATGCTCCGGCGTATCTTGACCAAATAGGTCCAGCAAATTTAGTCGGAAGGTTGTGTTGTCCACCCCAATATCTGCAGTTCTTGAGCACCACCAGGACCGGTCAGAACGTTCGCCATGCTGCTTCTTGGTTTGAATGGCCAGATACTGGCCACTTAAACACCAGATCCAGCATGCGCTCACAAGATTGGTCTTTTCACATTGCAGTCAGCCCAAACCAGGCTGCATGGCGGCGGCGATGGGAAGGACAGCTGGTCCCCTCGGGTCAGATGCGACTCTTGCATGACAGCGGCAAGCCAAACGGTCTCTGGCGCAAAATCAGCAGGGTCATGATTCCCACGAGGCTCGCGTATCTCGCTGCCTGCCTGTGTCTGCACACGCAAGAGCGGGCGGTTTTGGACCGCTTCGGAAGGGCGGCATCGCAGTTCGCGGCACACGCGGAAATCACAGCCGTGCCATTGCAAACTGGCACCTTGCGCTGTCCACGCCAATCCTGCTGTCAATTGATTTCGCATCAAGAGCCGGCGAATACGGAAAGAGAATCGTCTTGCTCCTCACGAGATGGCCGGAGGAGCGGGCTAGCTTCTCTGCAGTGATGCGTTGGCACTTTGTTTGGTGCGCCCCGGCCCCTGTAAGTGTTGCAGGCTAGCCGTCGTCGCCGGGCGTGATAGGTCCGAAAAGCCTCATCTGCCCCGCCCGGGACCCTCCCTCAAACGAGGGAAACAAGAAAGCAGCACCAGTCAACAGCGGTGTGCGATGCGGGCATGCAGGCCTGACCTATGAGAGGCGCGGAGGGTTTGTGCCAACTCAGCTTGGTCGAATGTGACAGGTCGTGAACACGCAGCCCGGCGCCGCAAAGTGAAGAATTTCGCTTGCGGATTGGCGAGTCGAGGTGCAGCAAGAACGGCAGAAGCGGGAAGAAGCATTGTGATGAGCAAGCGCCCAGAGTGAGAAGCGGGGCTCGTAATTATTTGCAATGTCGTTGGCTTGCGAAGGAAGGGTCGACGGGGGACGATGCCCCAGGATTAAAACCCGAGTGCCCCGTCTCTTGCCCAACCACCTGCTCTTTCCCTGAAAACTTCCAACCAGAGCCCAACGACCCGCCGACATTCCTGCCCAACACGCAACTACCCGATTGGGAACTTTGCTCTCTTGCTCTTGCACTTTGCTCCCTTCTTATACGCCAATTCACCGCTCCTCCTCGCCTCCCGCCTCTTTCATTGCAGGCCACTTTTAACGCAATTTCATCGTTACGCCCCAAGGATTCATCTGTTGTACGGCAACATCTTGTTCTGCAGCACGACATCAATTCACCCCAAGGATTTCCATCTGCCACAAGGATTCGGATACACGGGAGCCCCCGTTGCTGTCCTGCGGATTCTGAGCAATCAGTTTGCTCTTGAACCTGGAATGACTGCCATGGTTATGCCCCGGACTGAGACCATGCCTGGCTACAATCATATTGAACTGGACGAGGTTCACACCCCCTCGAGGTATTTTGCTTTGCTTTCATTTTGTATTGGGAGGTCCATTGTGCTTTTGCGCGTTTTTCATGATTCCGTTTTTCCTTTGTTTCGAACACCAGCCGCCTCAGTGAGGAAGGCAAGAAGGGACATCCAGGACCAATTCCGCCAAGGGACATCCACAAGGGAGCCGTTGAAGGACTATGCGCTGCATTTCCAGGAGCCTCTTTTTGCCGGACACATTCCTAAGGACTGCCGAAGGACTCTTCCCTACGGAGACGACTCGTCCGAGTCGTGGACAAGAACAACGAATGAGTCAAATGGCTCGGAAGTTGTTTCTTGAAAAAGTTTTTGTCATAATCCTGCTCCATATCGAGCCTCCACGGTAAGTATAACCCGCCAATTTTCTACAACGGACCATGACGAGATCGGCCCGGGATGTTCTTTATTCCATGGATGCTATCACATTTGCCTCGGACCACACATCAGCCACGGATCGTCGACGACTTGGGATATCTCTAATGGAAGTTTCTCGTTTTAAGCCCGGCTTGCTTTTCCCAGGATAAAGGACCCTTCAGCAGACTAGAGTGTGTTCATACTCAAATCGCCTGGATTCGACTCTTCAAGCTGGATTGCCTTTTGCTTGAGTGATCAGCCTCGCTCCAAGCCAACGATGTCTGGATTACAATCGACTTTGACGATTATTCAATCTTGTGGACGCTGTCCATGCCCAGGTGGTTTATGACCGGAGAAGTCTTGTTCAGAAGGACGACACTTGCCGACATTACCCTGGTTACCGCATTCCGAAAGGCTCCTCGCTGAGCTTTTCACATTTGTTCCCTTCTGGATGCCTCCTGGATCGTATCAGCATATTTTACATCGCTCCGTTAAGAATGGAAAACCCATGACATGGCCGGATTCTTTTGGCTCCATGCCAATTTTTTCATGTCGTTTTGTCTTGCCTGGGACTTGACATGCGCTCAGTTTGGTTTGTAGCCGCCCCCTAGAGCACCGTAAGATCTCTGAACTAACGTAGCCCCCGCACAGGAACAAAGTTGTGCCACTGATGCCTTTTCCTTGGTTCTCTAAATAAACAAACACATGACGCCGAATAAGTGGTTGAACAGCACACTAACTCTACTCAGCGACTACAGCTTTGCTCAGCCCAACATGCTTGCTTCCAATGCTTCCGGGATGTTTTCCTATTGTCAAACAGGACCAGCGGACCTAACGGGTTCGTCCTGGGATGCGACAGTTGAAGGACCACAGAACTTCCCTGAGTTTGCAGATGCCGCGGACTACTACGCTGGAGAAGCTGAGGATTTTGTTCTGCCCTTTGGCCAAAACACGCCCAAGCCGGACCATCTGGATGCCGCGGATGACTTTCAAGCCAAATGGGCGCCTGCCGTCTCAGTCGAGAGCAAGGCTCTGAAGGCGGAGCCCATGCGGAGAGGGACTTCACGCAGCTCGACGGGGAGCCACAAGCACAGGAGCACCAAGGTCTCCAGTCAATCAGCCAAGAAGAGCCGCTCAAGAGTTCAGAGCATTCTGTCTCAGGCTTCTTCGCAGATGTCAAAGCTTGACATGTCAGGTAGTGCGTCAGCCTATGCTCATGGCCGCATCATGGACGTTCAGCAGTACCTAGCTCAGGACCTGGATACTCTTTCTGTCTCGCCCCAAGTAGATGGCGCTGCTTTCTACCCCGGGCTTGTTGGTTTTGCGGATGGACTTCCTTATTCTGGCGACCTTGGCGCTGCCATGGCCCAGCATGTGAATCCTCAGGTTTTTGATGCTGGCCTCATGGCCGCCTCGCCGCATTCTTGGGGCTCGCTGAGCCCCGTTGACTCGCGGTTGTCTTCTCCCGGAATTCAGGATGGATCAGACGACCTTTGGTCCGCAGCGCCCTCTGCATCTTCTCCAGGGGACAGCCAGAACTCGAACTCGCCGGCGCTGCCAGGCCAATCACCCAGGTGAGCTGCGATGCGCAACATGTTCCGAAACGCCGTTTCTTAACACATTTTGGTGCTACAGGATGAGCCGCAAACTGGATGCTTCGCAATATGTCAGCTCCAATGACGTGCAAGGACAGATGATGCCCACCATGGGAGAGGATGGTTTTACCCTTCCCAATGCTGCTTTCGGCTCTCGTCGCCTCAGCGGCGAAGGCGAGTCTGCACGGGACCATTACCTCTACAAGAATGCCTTTCCCCACGCGGACGGCCTGTTTCACTGCCCATGGGAGGGCCAGGCCAGCTGCAACCACAAGCCCGAGAAGCTCAAGTGCAACTACGAGTATGGACAACTGCCCCTCTTCACCTTCGAGATGTCACTAATCACAAGAACAGCAAATTCGTGGATTCTCACCTTAAGCCCTACCGTTGCAAGGTTGAGGGCTGCCAGAATGCTCGTTTCTCCTCTACTGCCTGCTTGCTTCGCCATGAGCGCGAGGCCCATGCCATGCACGGCCACGGCGAGAAGCCTTACCTTTGCACCTACGATGGGTGTGAGCGCTCCATCGCCGGCCACGGATTCCCCCGCCAATGGAACCTGAGGGACCACATGAGGCGCGTGCACAACGACAACGGCACCTCTGCCCAGCCGGCCTCCCCCCCTTCGGGCGCTGCCAGCACGTCTAGGGGACGGAAGAGGAAGAGCGACGGCCCGGAAAAGTCGACCAGCCAGGAGAAGTCGAGCTCGAAGAAGTCGTCCAAGGCTGTGGTGGAGGCGGAGGCCCCCGCTCCGAAGCAGCCCGAGGTCGTCGCTCACCCCGAGCTCGACCAGTGGTACGAGCACCAGAAGGCGCTGCAGTCCTTCATCCAGGGTTGCGCGCAGCCGGATGACCCCCAAACCCTTCAGTACATCAAGGATGCTCAAAAGCACCTCAGCGCCATGGGAAAGATCTCGCACGGCCTCGTCCAGGGAACCCGCCGCTCGTGGACCGGTTGAATTCTCTACTGCTGACGGACATTCGCTGTTCTGGCGCGCGCGCCGACAAGCGGCTGATTCGTTTCAGGCAAGCATGGACGCGTTCACTGTCTGAACACGCTGTGTCAGATGAGCCAAGTCTGCAAGTGCAGAGTTCCGTGCTGCCCGGGACTTCCCTTTGGGAACGCCCGTTGGATAGCGAGGACTAAATTCCCGGCGGCCTTCTCCACGGTCTTGCGCCCAAACCGGGCGTCAGCCGTTCCTCCAGGATGAGATGTCGAGCCGCGGCCGACACCCAACATCCATCCGATCCGAGATGTAACCATTACATTTAAGATTCGAGACCTTGAGCGCACCGGCAAAGGAGACTTCGCTTGAAGCTGCCGTGCTGCTGCTCCTGGTTGATGTGGGCTGGGATGTCATATTTGACAGTGAGGGAAAGTGGAAAAAGAGGTAGCATAGATTGGGACCATAAAGTGGATCCCTAGAGGCGCAACTCCGTCTAACGTTACGGAGCAATTGGGAGGAAGGCTACAGGTTATGACTTATGACTGATGACTTTTCAAAACTTCTTTTGACTTCTTGGCTCTGGTCTTGGAATATCTGGATTGTAGTTAGACAGTTTTGGCAACACACTTTTGGTTTCGTTGATCTTATGGGTTTCCAATAGGGCGCGGCGCTGGGTGGTAGAAAGGATATTGTAGCCTCAAGGCAGCATTAAGAACAAAAACATGTTTCTTTGAATGGGACTTCTTTCTCATGAGCTTAGTACTTACTTTGTGCAAGGCATATTGAGCTGCGCGCGGAGATGCTAAATGCGGCAGCCTCGAACGGATAGGGGGTTGACTTGTGCGATGAAAATGTCGATCAAGTGAGGTGTGTAATGAATGACATGAACTGAAACCCCCCTTTCACCCCTCCGAACTCAACTTCCCAACCACAATATATCCACCGCCTCCTATACTTCTGTGTTCCTTGTTTATCTCCTTTGTTTTTTGCCCTGTTGACCAAATCCTGTTCCTACCTCCTCTCCACCTCCCTTCTTCGAGCAAACGAGTGACTGTCCGTGATAAGTCAACGGTGCTTACTTTCAAAACCCCCATCCCCAGGGGTAGCCTAATTCTGTCCCCTTCATTTATTCATGTACCTACTCACTCAGTTGGGGAGCAGGTCCTCGCCGGGAATGAGCTCGCCATTTTGCATGGCAGCGCGGTGGGCGCGGGCGACCATGCCATAGGCGGGCAGGTAGCGGTTCAGCCAGGGGAGCAGGGTGGTGGAGCCGACGGGGGCTCCGATGTCCTCGCGCCAGTCGCGCATCAGGTCGCCAACGATGGCGAAAAGCGAGACCACGTTGACTCCCGCGCGGAGGAGTTGGTCGTTGGCGATGTCACGCACCTTGGTTGTTTGGTTGGTTGATTAGCGATGGAGGTTTGGTTTGGTTGGTCAGTGGGCGTCTATTTGTGCTTGGTAGACAAACGGACGGACGGTCCAAGTGGCGTGGGTGGATGGAATATTGAGAGGTAGGACAAGGGAAGAGTTGCAGAAGGGATGGGGGAGCTGACTTCCTTGCTGGTGGTACCACTCGCCTCGATGTTGGCCCAAACAGAATAGCCCTCAGCACGAAGGGAGCGAGCGAGGAAAGCAGTGCCTGAATTTCCCCCCCTCATGGATAAGTTTCTTCTTCTAGGGCACAGACATAAACAGGGAGAGAGTACATACAGACATCAGTGACGATACCGGCGAGAATGATCTGAGTGCGGTTGGTGGCCTTGATGGCGGCGCGAAAGTCAGCGTTGTCCCAGGCGTCAACCTCGCCTTGGCGCTTGATTAGAGGCGCATCGGGGTACATGTCGAGAATTTCCTGGGGCATGGGGCCGTTGGGACCTGGAGATGGGATCAGTGGGTGGGAGACATGGAGGAGAATCAGAGAGACGGACCGGTCTCGGCAGAGGTGGTCATGACGACGGGAAGATCTGTGAAGGCAGTGGCGAGGGCGGAGTGGGCAATCATGCTGTTCCAGAAGAGGTTGGCATCTGGAAAGGTCAGTAGCGTCGTGGTGAAGGGAGGTGGGCCGTCATGTACTGTACATACCCCAGTCGCGAGCCAAGCTGAAGAGACCCTCTTGGAAGTCGACAATCACGAGCACCTGGGCGAGTCAGCGAGCATTATTGGTGAAGAGGACGAGAGCCGAACAGCGTTGTTAACGTCGAGCCTCTCCCAGGGGAATTCTGCGCCTAGGTTAGCAGGGGGCTGTTGCGAATAATAGTCCTGGCACTCCTCACTGTCTGCCACGGCGGCTGGGGCCATGAGGCTAGCGGACAGAAGCGCGGTCATAAGTCTCATGTTGACGGGTGGTTGAGCGGGCAACTGTTGAGTAAACTTGTGATTCTGGAGGCTTCTTCTCTGATGTAGGTATCCGAGAAGCAGAATACACGTCTCTCCAACGGCTTTTATATACATGGTCCTTGGGCTCAACATGTCTCGATCTCAACTCACAACCTTCACAGCGACATGACCGAGTCGAACATAGCCGTCCAAAATCCGTCTCACCGGCGGCGATCTCGGTCGAATAGTCAGACCTCCTCTTGGCCATCCAGCCATACAACCCCGCTACCGCACAGCTCAGAGCCCGCTGCCAAAGGGTAGCTCAGCATTGGCTAATCATTGTTCAACGTCTCGAGTGGGATCCTAGGTTGCCTCGAGGTAGTAGTTGATATGGAACACGCTGCAGCCATACAGCGCGAGCCCACCCTTACCGATGCGGGATCGTTCTCCGTTGCTTGAGCCATCGCCGGTTTCGCCTACGAAGCGTTGGAGGTGCAATGGATGGAGGCGCGCAGAAAGGCGGGCGACGACGTTGGGCTAAACCCCCCACATGGGGCTTGGCGCGTGGGGTTCAGTCAGCAATGTTCAGCAATTGCCAAGCATTGCAAATGCTCCCAAATGGTGAGTGGCAAATTACTCTGAGAAACAATATGCAGCATGCTCAGAGATTGCTGATTCAGCGAACCGTTCCGTTCCGCGCACTAGCGTGGAGATCTGCAATTTGCATCGGAATACAGGCACGTGGCAGGGTTCCTGAAGAGATCGTTGACATCAGAACAATGAATAGCCTGTTAGATAAGGATCCCTTGTGACTACTGTAAGTAGAATAAGTCACGATTCTATAAGAGAGGGGAGCTGCGCGCCTTCTACCTCAAGTAATGTGGACCTAACTCGTCCATACCATTGATCGACCTGATTCAGGTACGCTGGTCTGCGGTGAACAATCCAAGCCAGGGCTTTCTGTCTTACCCTGCCGGAGACGAAACCGACCGTTACGGCTCCACAGATCGTCCATTGACGATCTGCCCGTTGCTGTCAAGAGCATGCCAAACGCCGTCAATGGCGGGAAAATAACCTTAGTGTAGGGCTGATAGCCAAAAAAAAACTAAAAAAAAAAAAAATAAATAACCGGATCCGTGTCGTTTCTCAGCATGAATATTTCTTTGCGAGTTTCTCCAGTAGTCTGTTTTCGCCCTGCCGACATGCCCAAAGAGTAGCTTTCGAGTCAATCGCCAAGTTGCGGCTGTGCAAATGATGCGACGATGTGACAGCTCCCTGAAACGCTTTCAGCGACTTTCAGCTTGGCCCTCGTCGACCGAAGCTTCACCTTCGCGTCGATCGAGCCCAAGCGCCCAGCGGCGGGATGCACGCTGCCAGAACAATTTTTCTTGGAGCTTGTTTGGGAGGGGAACGGCTTTGAAACGAGCATTCAAGGTTTTGGGTCAAACAGATACCTTAGAGGTTCGGATAGTCGAGTCAGTCTGGCACGGATCCAGCGATCCAACGATCCAACGATCCAACGTGGCAACCGGTTGCCACTAGACTCGCTTGGAGCTAGCCTCTGAAGTTGACGAGATCTGTCGAAACTCCAATTTCGCGATCCTTCGGCATGTCTATCCGCTTCTCCAAGAAACACACTTAATAATCTGCACAAATTTTAAACAAGGCTCGAGTTCTGCTGTGCTCTTTGCAGCGTTGTCCAGTGGGCACTGTCAAGTTGCGGGGTTCCCCTTGACTATCGACATCTTGTTTCAATTTCAACATTTACTATGAGAACATCGTTAGCTCTCCTGTTTTCTATCAGGCCACTCCTAGCCTACGGAAATTTTGGACAGGCGGAAATATGTGGCCTCGAAGCGTCACTGATACCTGGTGGCTCAGTTTGCGTCGCTGACCAAAAATACCTGGCGGTAAGGGTCCACGATACCCTCATTGGGGCTTCTAATACTTAAAATTCAGCAGTGCCAGAACGGCAAATGTGATGAGTCACGGCGACATGTCTGGACACGCTCATCACCGTGTCTCCGAGGCCGCCATGCAGAGCAGCCAATATGCGTCTTCACAGACACAACCTTCGCAGAGGGCAGAGGCATATCGCTGGTCACAACGCCTACAAGAGCGGACTATCTTGCCTCAAAACCGTCCTTCACCGACCCCGAAACGGTCCACGGCATCAACCAGGACCTCAACCGGACCGTTCCCGCCAGCTACGAGATGCGCCACATCCCCGGCAAGGGCATGGGCCTGATCGCCACCTCCCATATCCGCCGCGGCGACTTGATCATAGCCAACACACCCTCCCTCATGATCGACTACCGCGCCTTTAACGAGCTCACCAAACCCCAGTACATGTTTCTCCAGGCCGCCGCCGTCGCCCACCTGCCCCCCGCCCACGCGGCCCACCTCCTCGCCCTCTCCGCTCACGTCACCGATACTTCCCACCTTACGCGCGAAGAATTGGTTGATAAAATATCTGCTACCAACGGCTTCGACATTGACCCGGACGACGAGGACCCTGACCGTATGTTATTCCACTATCTTTTCTCACCTTGATTCCCTGGCGAAGGATGCCTTCCTTGTACAAATGGGAAAGAGCAACACCAGAGCTAACACAACGTGTCACTGGAAATTAGAGCATCACAGCTTCTTCGTGCTCTTTCCCGAGATCGCGCGCATGAACCACGATTGCCGGCCCAACGCCGAGTACCGGTGGGAAGGCAGTGCCGAGCAGCGGCTGGCCCAGTCGGTTCGCGCGGTCCGCGACATCTCCCCGGGCGAGGAGATCACGCTGAGCTACATCGACCCGCTCCTTTCGGGCGGTCGGGCCGCGCGCATGGCCCGCCTGCGCCGCAACTGGGGGTTCGAGTGCGCCTGCCCACTGTGCACGCTCGAGCCGGCAGCGCGGGCCGACGAGTCTGACCGTCGGATCGCGCAGATTGCCAACATCAAAGGGGAGCTGGCTGTTTGGGAGGTAGAGGATAGTGATAATGATGATGATGATGATGATGATGATGATGACGACGACGAAGAAGGAGAAATTGAGAAGGGTGGGCAGGAGGTGGAAGAAAGGGAAGGGAAAGGGGTAGGGATCAAGGGGAGAACGGGCAAGGCGTGCCCCGCTCTGGCTGAGCTGCTAATCGCGCTGTACGAGTTGGAGAGGCTATGGGGGATGGTGCACGAGGCATACATGCTGGCGGCGCTCGAGTACAGCGGCGTCGGGGACGCCTGGACGGCGGTCAAATACGCGAGGTTGGGGTTGGAGTATGGGATCCCCATGCTGGGGGAAACGGACGAGGACGTACAGGACATGATGGAGCTGGCCGAGGACCCGTGGCGCCATTGGAGCTGGAAAAGGAGGGTGGAAAGCTGAAGAATATTCAAACTGTCCCCGCGTCCACGGTTGGCGAAGTTCCCGGCCTTCTTGGTATAATCGCCCTTAGTCCAGCCACAGAACGTTATATGTAATCAGGAAGAACATAGGATGCACTTAATCGCTTTAGCAACGCCACAGCTATCTGATCATCTAACGGCAACTTTGCGATAGCAATGGAATCCTCACTCTCGCGGTCATTTCGTCGCGCCCGCTGGAGCGCTCTCAGCTGGGGTGATGCCATCCTGTTTTTTTGTCGGTTTACGTGGATCCGTTTTCCTCCAGAATTGCAGTGTGCGTCGGTTGACTAAGAGATGGGTCCGCAAGTGAAATGAATCAATGGATAGTGAAACTGCTCAAGGGGCGGAGCAACGACGAATAATGGGTCACCTGCAGTAGTACGCATATCCATCTATCCAGACCGGGCTGATCTGAAGTGCCCTTGTACGAACCTGTGGATATGTGCAGAGCCTGAAAGCTCTGTCCGATTCGAGTCACACATTTGGGGACAAGTTTTCCCGTCTCTCGAGATACCAAGGTTCGCTAGCCGCGCTATGTTGGGAGATGGCATGGGCATTTGAGCGGGTCACCGAGCCCCTCCAAGTTTCATCTGCGAGTGCCCTGTTGGAGCTATGTCGATCTGTTGAATTTGTTGAGAAACAGTGCACCGCAACCGTGTCAGGCAGTTGGAGGCAGTGCCTGAGAACGGGTCCAGCCCAAAAAGGGTTGTAAAGTGAGTGCGGGGTGCAGTGATGTCAGCGACTCCAACAGCCCACTTTGGGGCCATCCCACTTGCGCTGCAGTCGTCTCCCCTCGTCAAACGGGCAGCTTCTGCACACAACCATCACATACAGCAGTAGTCCTACCTACGCACAACGCCATGGCCGCCCAAACCCCAAAACCTGACCCGGCAAAGGCTATCGAAGCGATCCGTGAAGCACGCCCGCCTGCGACCGACCGATTCACATACCTAACCATCGTCGAAGCGAACCTCTGCCCGGAGGTGCTCCCGACGCTCAACGAGGTCCTCCAGGATGCCTCTCTCACGCAGGAGATTGGATGGGATTTGGTGTTCAACCTCGTCGGTCTACCCGGCTCGGAAGCATGTCTCGAGACCATCGCACGACTGGGTAACCCAAGGGAGGTGATCCTCAAGGTGCTCGAGACGCTCGAGCTACTGGACGCCGAGGAGCGAGAGGACGAAGAGGATGACGAAGGGGAAACAGAATCTGAACCCGCAGTGTCGCCAACGAACAGGTTTATCACCCTGCTCGGCATGCTTGCTATCCTCCATAAGCGCATTAAGACAAAGTATCCGAGCCGCTTCCTCGCGCAGACCTTGCAGACCGTCTATCGCACCTACCGTCCCAACCAGGAGATGACGGCTTCCGTACTCAACCTCGTGCACAGCTTGTCCGGCGAGCGACGGCCACCGCTACCCAGCCGAAAGTCTAGCGTCAATGTGGCTAATCCAGACCAAACGGGCGACGCCTCCAAAAACGCGCCCGACCCAGAGGCAGACAGGGACGAAGGCGAGGACCCGGACGAGATTGAGCTGCAGCAGAAGCTACTGTTGAGTTTTGCGACCTGCGTCTTGGAGGCATATGCCAATGGAAATGAACTGGCGTGGGCGGCACGGTTGCTCGAATTCTACATCCCGGACAAGCTCGTGCCAGGGAGGAGGACGGCGATGGCTGCTTTTAGGGAAGAGCAGGACTTGCTAGCGAGGGACTCAATAGTTGGGAAACTGGTGGTGAGTATGCGCCGGCCGCATTATCCAATTTGCCCCAAAACTCACTTCTTTCCAGGCACTCATTGGCGACCTCGGTCTCGTCTCTTGCTCCAAAGACTTCATTCACCAGCTCTGCGACGGGCCATTGCACAGCGATCCCCTAGAAGAGCCGGATCTCTCCAGCCCGGACAAGATCGCCCTATCGACCGGAGGCTGCGTCTGCTTGTTGGCCTACTGGGTCTTCTCCTCGGCCGTTTTTGACGCCATCCACCCCCAGCCAGAGATGCAAGTCTTCCCCGAGCACTTCGCCGTGATCGACAAGTTCCTCCAGGACGACGCGCATTCTCAGATCCAGAACTCAGTCGGCACCACCGAGGCCCTCGTCGCGATCGGCCTCTGGCTGCAGTTCAACAACCGCATTTCGGCCAACCCAGCCTCCCCGCTGGCGAACCCGACAACGTCGCCAGAAGATCCCACCTCAGACTTTATGCGCTACATCCACCTGACCACGCTCATCGCCCTTTATCACCCGTCCATCCAGGTCCGCAACGCGGCGAGCACGCTGGCCGGCTCGATCCTGCACGCAGACCCGGAAGACGACGACCGCCTCCACATTCTTGAAGACCTGCTCGAGAACTGCATGTTTGCGACCCTGAAGGCGCGGGCCGTTGCCTGGCTGCGGGAGGAGCTGCTGCTAGCGGCGGCTACATTTACGTCTTCGTCGCAGAACGAGAAACAACCATCTCAGCAGTCGTCCAAAACCAATCTCTTTGCCACGCCGCAGGCGCTCGAAACGGTGCAATACGTCGTATTTCCTCCGCTAGCCTCCCACCTCGACCTGCCCACGCTTGAGCTGGTCGAGTACCTGACAGCCAACATGCCGTTTCTTATGCAAGCCGTCAACTTTGCCCTCTTTCTCTGGGGTTCTTCTTCTCCCTCTTCTTCTTCTTCTTCTTCGGAAACAACAGCAGCGGAAGGCGGAGGCGAGAGCAGGTGGAAGCACGTGCTGCCGGGTAACATGGAGGCCACGGTCGGGGAGCGGTGGCTGAAGCCGCTGCGGGAGATTGTGGAGCGGGTGGAGCGAGAGAGGAAGAGTGGGGAGCTGGCTAAAGACGAGGTTGTGGAGCTGGGGCCGCTCGAGGGCGAGTTGGGAGTCTTGAGGGAGCGGTTGGGCAGATTCAAGGTCAGGGAGTAATGCCGCGCATTGGGGTGGTCATAATGCGTACGTACGCTGTAGTGGATAATCCTGGCTGTGGTTTCTCATTTCATGTTATGTGCCTACAGCGGCAATGAAGTATGGGGTAGTTCTCTGCTCTATAGGGCATGCTTTTAAGGGAAAGGCTATGGAAGATGGCGAAGGGGGCGATTGGTTCCGCCTTTGGGTGTTTAAAGCGTGTTGTGTTGCCGTTTGGCAGGCGATAAAAGATATCTGATATGAAAGGCATCAAGATAGGCAGATGCTAAAAAACATTTCATGCCATACACCCTCTTCTAGCATTTCATCTGCTATCAATCACATTGGGATTCTCTAAACAACCTTGACCATTATGTAGTACCAAGCCGTCGTTGGAGAGTAGAGAGATGGTCCCGCATATACTCCGCAGAGGTTACTCGGTCCTTGTGCGTAGTTTCCTGCTCCCTCGGAAGTTTACTTAGAGTATCACGCTGTGTTTTGCTCCCCGAGACCTCGCTTCTTCTCAACTTGTTTCTTTTCCCTTTCCTTCTTTTCTTTTTTCTTTTTTCTTTATTTTTTTTTCGTTTTCTTCTTTGTCGAACTTGGAAAGATGAATCCTCCTGTTTCCAGGGCAGGTCAACCGGTGCACAGCCTCGATCGAAATGGAAGGATACTTGACAAGCTTGCGCGACATCACCCGCTTGTCGCAGTCTCTGAGCTTAGTCACACGCGCGCACCCCAACCACGACACGCCGTCCTTTCGGGCGCCGTAGCGACGAATGACGCCGTATAATCTGTACAAGGCTTGGGCAGACGCCCTTGCTGCTCACGGTCGCCCTGGCGGGCGCCCCGGAGCTGTATAGTCGTGGATCCGGTTCCTGTTTCCCAGGAGGAATGCTTGAATCTGGCTTTTTTTCACCATTGAAAGATGATAATGTTATCACTCTGAGCAGATCATACAAGTGGGCGCTCTTGTGGAAACGTCTTATCGCGTTTTGGAGGCGCGGGGCATTTTTTTCGCGTTTCAATTCTGGGAGGAACCGTACCTGAGTTCGATTTGGTCTAGAACAAGCGGGGCCGATAAGGATCTGTAAAACAACCTCAGCTTAGCGTAACTAGTTCGGAAAAGAAGCCCGAGCCCCTGCCAATCCGGGGTGGGTAATATGATGACGTCACTGCAACTTCCGCCGCAAGCGACTCGCACGAGCGATGGCGGGGTCTGTTGCGGATACCAGTCCATGCACCTCTTTGGCTCCCATTAGACAGGCATCCAGGCACGCCAGGTGCTCAGAAGTGCCCGAATCAAGGCACAGAATGTTACCGGTAAAGGGAAGTGTAAGCGCACGAAAGTCGCAGCTGCAACCACGGCACTTGGCAAGTGACCGTTGCGACTCGGCACTACGTCAAAATAGCATGAGAGTCTAGAAAAGCACCCAGAGCTGCCTTAAACCTGTTACTGAAATTTTGTTGACTTTTCTCTAACACTCTCTTAAACAGGGCGTCGACGTCTGTTCTATCCATCCAACGTGGAATATTTCTTGTTGTCTGAGCATATCTCGTCAACTATCATCAGCCTTGAGCCTTGCACGAGGAATATTATTCTTGGTATCGGCTATACTGATCCGTATACTGCGCAGTGTACATTCATAGTAGCATCACCATCCCGCCGGGTGCGTTGTCGAACATTATACCAATTTCGATTCGACCTCTTTCACTCTCCTGTACACCAACACTACCAAGATAAACCAGAAAAAAAAAATGTCAGGCCCATCGAGCCGACATTCCGAGGAACACAGTCCAATTCGGGTGGATACGGTGAGGGCGGAAAATGGACGCCAAGTTGCCGTCGTGCGCGATTCCCAGGGCAACATCGTCTATCCATCCTACGTCCCACCAGCGACCCAGTCTCCGACGAGGTTAGGCGCCCCCAGAGGGGTGCAACATCCAAAAACAAGCCACCAGCAGGAGCTGGAACCCGAAGAGGCCGCCGACGACGTGTCACTTGACATTAATGGCCCATCCCGCCGGCCGCCCCCGCCTGCCGCAAAGCGCTGGGCAACCGAGCAGCCGCAGTCGAGCGGGACACGCGGTGGTGCGGCGGCAGTGATGCGCCGGGCGGGTACAGATGTTGGCCAAGCAGCTGCCGTAGAGGCACCGGCTGGGGACGAGACGTCAAGCAGCGACTCGTCGTCATCTTCTTCCGACTCTGATTCCTCCGACGAGGAAGACGACGAGCGAGCCCGGAGCAGGAGAGAGAAACAGGCTAGGACACGGAACAAGCATGGAGACGACCGCTTTCACCGGTTTAGTATTACCAACGAGTACTACCGCACAAAGGGCAAAGTTTCGAAACGCGACGGCCGCTTGAAGATTTCCCTCCACGACACCAGCAACACCGGCTACCTCGCCAAGGCACTGGGTACGGCGGCCCGCAAGATGGTGCCGCTAGCAACAACCAACGAAGAGGAGGACAAGGAAAAAAGGGAAAAGCGTCCACCATCCCGAGCTTCAGAACATCCAGTAGCCAAATCCACCGTTCCGGCGAGGACCTCGCCACCACCACCGCGCTTGAACATCGTCATCATGGTCATCGGCTCGCGCGGAGACGCGCAGCCCTTTCTCAAGATTGCTCGAATCTTGCACGATCAGTACGGCCACCGCGTGCGCATCGCCACTCACCCGGCCTTCCGCGACTTTGTCCAGAAGGACTGCCCGGGCGTCGAGTTCTTCTCGGTCGGCGGCGACCCGTCCGAGCTCATGGTACGTTATTACCCTGTGATTTCTTTGCATTCTTTTTTTTTTCTTCTTCTTATTCACGGACTTTGGCTCTGGATTGCGTGTTCTAGGCGTCCTGCTCAGAAGGAACGGAAAGAGGAAGAAAAGAGAATAGCGAAGAAAAAAAAAATAACTACTGACACTGGCTGGATGTGTCTAGGCGTTCATGACAAAAAACCCGGGTATGATACCGACACTTGAATCGGTTAAGGCCGGCGACGTGGGCCGTCGTCGCCAGGCCATGGCTAGCATGTTCCGCGGTTTTTGGCGCGCCTGTATTAACGCCACCGACGATGAGGCAGACACCGCAAACGTCCGCTTAATGGGCGAGCGTGACCCCTTCGTGGCTGACGCCATCATTGCCAACCCGCCCTGCTTCGCTCATCTGCACTGCGCAGAGGTATGTTAACTTAGTTGGTATATTTGATATTCTCTCTTTCGCCCTGTTTCCTAACTTGTGTCTCCGCTTATCATTATCCTCCCTCGGTCTCTCTCTCAAGTTAAAGAACGGGAAAAAAAAAAAAGAAAAGAAAAAATTGCTGACGTTCGTTTTCAGGCTCTGGGCATCCCCCTACACCTCATGTTCACATTCCCTTACACGCCCACCCAGGCGTTCCCTCACCCACTGGCGAGCGTCAAGAAATCCAACGTTGACCCAGGCTACACCAACTGGATCTCGTACCCGCTGGTCGAGATGATGGTCTGGCAAGGGCTCGGCGACCTGGTAAACGAATTCCGCGTCGACACCCTCGGGCTCGACCCTGTCTCAACCCTCTGGGCCCCCGGCTCGACTTACCGGCTGCATGTGCCTTTTACCTACCTCTGGAGCCCCGGGCTGGTACCCAAGCCGGCCGATTGGGGGGACGAGGTGGACATTGCCGGATTCGTGTTTCTCGACCTGGCCTCGTCTTTTGACCCGCCCGAGGAGTTGGTCAGGTTCCTTGAGGCGGACGAGGAGCCGCCCATCTATATCGGGTTTGGGTCCATCGTGGTGGACGACGCTGATCGGTTTACCGAGATGATCTTCGAGGCGGTTAAGATGGCTGGCGTGAGGGCGCTGGTGTCCAAGGGATGGGGCGGTCTCGGAGGCGACAGTCTGGACGTGCCGGATAACGTGTACCTACTCGACAACACCCCGCACGACTGGCTGTTCCCTAGGGTTCGCGCGTGCGTGATCCACGGCGGCGCGGGGACGACGGCCATCGCGCTCAAGTGCGGCAAGCCCACCATGATCGTCCCTTTCTTTGGCGACCAGCACTTCTGGGGCAGCATGGTGGGCAACGCGGGCGCAGGACCCCAGCCTCTGCCGTACAAGCACTTGACTGCCGAGGGGCTGGCCGAGGGGATTAAATACTGCATCACAGACGAGGCTAGGAAGGCGGCCGGAAAGATTGCGAAACAAATTGAGGAGGAAGGCGACGGGGCCGAGAACGCATGCCGAGCTTTCCATCGGCGCCTGGTCTTGCACGGCAAGGGGTCGATGCGCTGCTCCCTCCTGCCCGACGAGGTGGCTGTCTGGCAGGTGAAGAAGACAGGACTGCGATTGAGTGCGGTGGCGACCGAGATGCTGGTGGAGAGGAGAATGCTCTCATGGAAGCAGTTGCACTTGTTGAGGCACAACGAATGGAACGATTTCGAAGGCCCCGGAGAGCCCCTGACCGGCGCGGCTGGGTCATTGATGACTTCGGTGGGGAATATCTTTCGCGGAGTCGGAGGGGTCCCGTACCGGGCCGGGAAGAAAGCGAGGAAGAGGAGAGGGAGGAAGAAGCAAAAGCAGGAGAAAAAACGCCGGGAAGGGGAAGGGCCCAACAGAGAGGAAGGAGAACAATCGTCAGGAAACTCGAAACCCGGCTCCAACAAGAGCCCCCCCGCGGTCGAAACGACAACTACACACGCCATAAACCGACACAACACAGCGTCTACGATTGCCACGAACCCTGTCGAGGACGTGGCCCGCGAGGTCGGCCGCGGCGCAGCCAAATCGGCGTCCGCGCTCGCGCGGACCCCCGTCGACCTCTCGCTTGCCCTTGCGCAGGGCTTCCACAACGCCCCGCGCCTCTACGGGGACGACACAGTCCGGCGGCCAACGCGCGTAACGGGAATTAAGTCCGGGCTGCGCGCGGCCCGCCACGAGTTCGCCTACGGCATCTACGACGGGTGGACCGGAGTCGTGCGGCTGCCGGCGCGGGGCGCCCGCGACGACGGCGTGCGCGGCTTCGTCTCGGGCGTCGGAATGGGCGTCACTGGTTTCGCCCTGAAGAACGTGGCCGCCATTATTGGGCCGGTCGGGTACACGCTGCAGGGCGTCGTCAAGCAAGCTGAGAGGCGAGGCAAGCCCGTCAAGTACATCCAGAAAGCGAGAATCGTACAAGGGAGGAGGGACTCGGCTTCCCTATCGTCCGGGGAGAAGAAAAACAAGGCCGAGGAGGCTGTTGCCGGGTGGAAGCTGATGAGGCAGCTTTGGGCCGAGATGAAGCGGGCAGAGAGAGAGGGCGAGAAGGGGCTCCGGGGGAGGTTCAGCGGCAGCGCGAAGCGGCTACGGAGGAGGTCGGAGTGGAACGCTGTGTTTGAGGACGTGAATGTTGCGCGCCGGGCACTGGACGCGCTCAGGTCCAATGGACTGGACAGCGCTCTGGCCGAGGCCCGGCTGGAACACGAGACTTCTCCGGGAGAGGCGGAGAACGATGATGCCTCGTCCGCGCTTGTGGGCCACCACGGAGGCGCCGGTTCAGCGCACGACTTTGTGCACGACAACCCGCGGTCTAATGAAGTGCAGAAGTCGAGGCTGAGCGGCGATGCGCTGGAGGACGGGAACCCCTTTTCGGCTCCCTCGCCGGGAGCTACCGAGGGCAAGGCCGAGAACAGGCATCTGGTTCCGGTTGCCGCAGGTCAGGTCGCTGGTTGATGATCAGCGCAGAGGGCGTACGGAGCGCAACCAATGGTGGCCGAGAGTATACTCTATACTGCGCCGTTGCCACTCAGTGGCACTTACAATTTAGCTTGTGTGCATGCAGCACGGGGTTTGCTGTGCCTCAAGATGCAGGAACATCACATCTCGGGTGTCACATACACAGACGTTCAAAAGTTGTTCTCCTCCAACAGACGGCGTGTCTGCATTGAGATGCACTGGCCACGCCTCCGAATCCTCCGAATCAGGACACATGATTCACAGTTTGATTACCCAATCGGTCATTGTTGTTGAGACATAGGGAAGGTCGAGACTGGGCACACCAATAAACCTGCCATATGGAGGCCCGGCTTCTACGTATTAGCCGGCAAAGCTCCCTTCGACCTGTACATGTACTGAGTGGCCATACACCACAGTACTGTGCATGCGCGATAGATTATTGCCCGTGGAGTCGTACGACAGCAGACGGGACGGCCCCTTGCGCGTAGCGCCTTGGCGGGAACCTTATTGCGAAGAGCGCAGAAAATCAAGACGCGGTGGGAACCTGCATCTATCATAGCAGTTCAAACCTCGAGGACGCTTGCGTCCAAATGTTCAGTCACCTTTTCTCCACATGCAAGCAGCAGCTGTGCCTCTTCCTTTCCCTCCCCTGCTCGCCGCCGTCAACGTGCGTTCAATAGGCACTCCATTAGCGAGCATCAGCACTAACCTTACGCAGTTGATAACATGAACGGGAAAAGGCAGTTCTTCGTCCACCCCAGCCCGTTTGCGGGGGCTGTTGGGGGCCAAAAACGAGCCACCATCTGACACCCCTGCCACGGGACATCGTGATATGTAGTATCTGTCGAGTACAAAGTATCGGAGAACTCACGCTCGCTCCCAACAACTTCCGTTGGTTCTGAGTGATGCTTCCCCACTACTTGGCTCTCAATCCCTGTTCACTGCTCCAAGCCTCTGGAGGCCCAGCTATAACAGGAATGTGAAGTCGCTTCCCTGCGTACACTACCCATGGATGCCGCGCGGTAGTTTCCGAGATTCCGGTCCCTCGCCGCCGCATTCGCCTCACTTCATCATTTCCCGCTCGCCTGGTCTTCTTCCTTTCCTTCTTCCTCTCATTCGCTCTAGTCCAGCTCTGTAAATCCACTTGTATCCCCTCGCCGCCATGCCGCCGTAGCAATACCAGGCACAACACCGTGATAAACCATCCTCCTTTCCCCGAGACCGAGATGGACAGCCCGGTCGACCCTGAGCTACGGCTCACGCCAGGTTTGACTTCGACGGCCGCGTCCCGGTATCTTCCTTCCTCCAGAGGGAACGATGATGCACTCTTGCAAGGCCCCGACATTGAGCTCGCGCGCCCGACCCGCTCCGTCCTAGCCCCCGAATTCCTCTCTCACTCGACCCTCGAGGTCGTCGCTATCCAGCAGCAGCAGCAAACACCGCCGCTGCCGTCCCATCCTTACTACGCGCACGAGCTCCCGGTCGACGCCTATCCAGCGGCGGCGCTCTCGTTCTCCCCAAAAACATGGGAGAGCAGCCAAGGGGATAAGCCGAGGGGGGTAGTACACAGCCCTTCCCTGGCAGAGCTGGGCGGCACCATCGACGGTGCTCGCAGGTATAGCGAAAGCGTGTTCAGCAGTCCATTTGACCGACCATCGTCGTCGGCGAGAGCTGGAAAACGGTGTGCAGAGACAGGGAAGAGCGGCGGCGGCAAAGGAAGGTGCAGAGCAGGAAAAGGGACAGGGAAGAAGGGGAGGGAGGCGAGCTGCTGCGGGTGGAACAGGAGGACGCGGTCGTGTAGGGTGGTGCTGGCGGCGGTAATCGTCTTTGTGGTCATTGCGATCGCGACGGGCGTCGGCGTCGGCGTCGGCATGGGGCTGTCGTCGCGGAAAGGTGAGACGGAGGACTCGACCACGTCGTCGTCGTCATCATCCACCGAGAAACGCACCCACACTCTCCTCCTTCCATCTCCGACCGCGACGATCGACCCATCTCCTTCCTCGTCCTCTTCCTCAGCCGTTCTCCTCTCCTGCCCGGCCGACAACCTCACCGTGTACATCCCCACCGAAGGGTCGCGGGAACAAGGAAAAAAGAGGTTTCTCCTCCTGTGTGACCGCGGTATGTATCCAACCCCCTTCCCCCTTCCCCTTCTCCTTAATGACCGCAACTAACGGCCCACCTCTCTCACACAGACTTCAGCTCGCGACCGGGCGCCGACCTGTACCAGACCCCGACCAATTCGTTGGTTGACTGCATCGGACTGTGCACCCTCCAGGACGGCTGCGTGGGCGCCGGCTGGGGTCGCGCCGCTGAGGACGAGGCGACAGACAACGACGATGACAGCGACCAACAGCAGTCGTCGCCGTCGCCCAGCAGCACGTGCTGGCTCAAGAGCAACCTTGGCGGAGGGGAGGAGAACGACAAAGAGGAAGAAGAGCCGAGCAGGCGGCCGGGCTGGAGCCTTGCTGTGCTGTACGAAGAGGGTTAGATATGGACGTGATGATTTGGTTATACCCCCTTACCGCACCTGGGGATTACCCCGAAGACGAGAGTAAGAGATGTGGTGCTCGGTGGATCATATTATTGTGTTTGGGGATTGTGGAAGAGAGGGATGTGGAGGGTGTAAGGCGCATTTCGACTTGGGGATTGGGGATCTACCTCGGAGGAGGGTCTGTTGGCTCGAGGTTGGGTCCGGGACTACTAACCAAAAAGGCTAGCTGACTGACTGACTCGGGGATGAGAGGTGTATTTTGGCGTTTGGGCTTGTTGACATATTGATGCCTTACCAAGTGCGGGAATTGGGTTGCGGTCGCCTGGGGCAGAGAAGGCTGTACAGTACATCATCGAGATCTAGTTGGGACAGGATGCATTGGTTTGGCGGAGGCACCTTTGAAACGACAAATTCAGCGTGGGCCATGCTGTGACGAGCCGAGTTTTCAGCCCAAGCATGCCTCAATTCGAACGTCTCCAGAAAGTTTGACGAAGCATTGAGCAACATTTCCCAGAGGATATGTTGCAGGCCAGGCCACAGTGCTAGTCGTTACCTCCTGAATATGGTACACCTCCCCTGTGATCATGTGTCCTATTCCTTCTCGTAGAATCCCGGTCCCAACCCAAGGCTCTCACACTGTTTCCTTTCGCGGAACTCACTCATCCGCGAAGTAGGCCAATCTAGCAGCCTCAATTTCAACCCTCCTTTCTTTGTACTCGGCTCCCATCGATCCTCTTTCCGCTCGCGCTGCTGCGGCTGGTGCCCCCTGGCCTTCGCCCACGCCTCACTTGGATTCGGATCTCCCGTTCGGATGAACGCCGCAAAGCTGTCCAAAACACTCTGCTCAAATGCCAGGTCGCCCTCGTCCCGCATCGGCAGGCCCTGCCGATGCAGGTTGCCAAAGACGTAATAGAGCTCGCCCGAGTGGCAGCGCAGGTAGGGCTTGGACGGATCACCGGCGGGGTGAGACGCCGTGCGGGGCGGCTCGCACACGTCGGTGCCTGGCCAGCCCTGCGTCTGGTAGGTCCGGTCAAACTCGTAGTAGTAGATGCGATCGAGCCGGCCGTGCGAGAGGAGAGACGAGGCCGTCGCTTGGTCGATGCACCGGAAGATGCCGTCGGTCGCGATACGAGAGGCGGTGGTATACAGGTCAAGGGTGGCATTGCCAGTTGGGTTGATTGGGAAGAGTTTTGCGGAGGGGAGTGGCAGGCCGACCGAGTCGAGGTAAGCAGTTTCGTTGGTTGCGGTGGGAAACGAGATGAAAGGTGCGCCGTCGTCACGGGTGATTCCCATCATGAGCTTGATAGGGAGCCGAGGTCCGGTCACCGGGAGTGAGGGGCTTGTCAGGTAGATGCCGTCAACGACAAGATAGCGGGCATCGCCAAACGAGGCGAGAGTGGATGCCGGGATGGCACGGAGGCAGTCGGCTTGAGAGGCGGCAGCGGTACAGTTGGTCGCCGCTAGGATGGGCTTAGCGGCGACGTCGAATTCTTCGTCGATGGTGTAGTACTGAGAATAAGTTGTGCCGTAATTGATACCACCGAGGTTTGACAGCATGATGGCGCTCGAGAACTTGCCCGCAGCTTGGGGTGAGGCAATCAGCGCGCGTACCGAGCCAGCGCCCGCAGACTGGCCAAAGACGGTGATGCGATCCTTGTCTCCGCCAAAGTGGTGGATATTGTTGCGCACCCAATCCAGGGCGGTGATCTGATCAGCCAGGCCGTAGTTTCCGTTCGACTTTCCATCCTTGAGGGCGAGGAACCCAAAAGCTAGGAGCCGGTAGTTGATGGCCACCAACACCATGTCGCCTCTAGAGACGATGTTGGCGCCGTCGAAAGTTGGGTCATGCGCGGTGCCGCCGGTAAAAGCGCCCCCGTGAATCCACACTCCGACGGGACGGAGCTTCTTCTTTTGGGGCGGAGAATTGGGGTTCGGAAGATAAGGGGTCCAGATGTTCAGGAATAGACAGTCTTCGCTGCCGCCGCCCGACTGGACACATTGCGAACCATACGACAGTGCAGACGCCGCCTCGCCGGAACCCTTGAACAGGGTGGGATAGGTAAATCTCTGCGGCTGCGGCGCATAGCGAATACCTAGGAAGCGAAATGATAGGCGGTCACGGAATCTGTGGATGCTGGTCAGGTAAGAGTCCCTCACTCTCGCCGCATCCAACTTACCCAATGATTGTCTGATTGTTGACGTTCAAGCTGATCTGCCACCTAGAGCTCGTGTCCTGAGCGCTCTGGTTCGAAAACGGCGCAGTGTTTGTGCATAAACCCGCGAACCGTGAATGCCCGGCCGGGTTCACAGTCTGGAGACGGCCAGCGATGTCCACGGCAGCGGGACCAGAACCACGAACCCAGAATTTGGACGACGCATCTGCCGTTCCGTCATACTTCAGATACTCGGCAAACGGCAGGACTGAAGTTTCTCTCTCCTTATCCTTCCCACTTCCCTTGCCGGGCCGCCACAGCTGCTCGCCCAACTTGCTACACACGTTCAAGACATCGTGGAACGGACGGGCGTCGGTGATGATCACGGCGGTGCCCGCATCAGGACTGGATGCTCCTATGAAAGAATCAGCACAGTGAATGAGAGCAAATATGCATTGTCCATACCCCGGAGATCATTCTTGGTCAAGATGGTCAGGCTGGTGTCCAATTTTTTGAGGGACTCGCCCACCGCGAGACCGATAAGGGCCAGCGTCAACCCAACAAACTGCATCTTGAAGGAGAGAACCTAGAGGCAACGGAGACGGGGGTAAACACCCTTCCGGAAGACGCGGTGAACCAGAGATCTGGAGGCGGGTCTGAATATGTAGGTGCCCATTCTTGCGGACGTGGTGGAGATGCATCCGCTTCCCTGTTCCTGACGACATTGCAACCTTCCTGTGCGCTTCTGCCGTCTTTTCCGTTTTGGTATTCGGTTGCGGCTGGCGGTACTGTGTTTCCGAGATTGGAGCCAGACCGCCTTGCAGCGGGTGCAGATTTTCCGCGACTGCGATCTCCCGTCCCGAGTGGACTCTCGGCCTCTGGGCTGTGCCCCACGGCATCATCGGGCTTATCGGAGGAGTCTAAGGTAACTCGAGCTAAGCTTTCTCAACCCAGTAGAGGTCATGTGGCGTGAGTGACATCGTGGGTGCGGTTGAATAGGCTAAATGGAGGATCTGGCTTCAGCGATGAAATTGGCGGAAGCTAAGCAGCTAAGCTTGTCAGTGAGATGAGGTACATAGAACCAACGTGACTGTTCTCGAAACGTCTGCAAAAGCGCGATCTCAAATGGTTCCGCCCAGCCGATGCCGCGTTGGAGGCCAAATCATGATCCCGGTCTCTGGAAAAGGCGGGCCCCCGGAGCGGGGATGACAGTGCGGGGTGTGTGTGGTTCTGTTTCCCGTCTGAGGAGCCGTGTTCCTGGTTGAAGGACCTCAAGTGAGCTTATGAGGCTGAGTGTCTGACGCGAAGGGCTCGCGGGCAAGCGGAAGTCTGTGTGCTCAAATCCGGACATCTCCGAGAGGCTTGACCACATCCTCGTGGAGGACCATAGACAGCCGGGCAGCCACAGCATCGCTAGTCTCGTCGTCGCCCTCGGACAAACCCAGCTCTTTCCCTCCTGTTATACACTTCCGTGTGGCGGTCTCGTAGACGGCGCCCATGGAAGCACCCAACTCAGCGATCTGCTCCTCAGACAACAGGCTCTCGCGGATCTTGAGGGTGACGGATGGTCGCCCTCTAGCGGCGTTCATATCAATGCCAAGGACTTGTTCGACGGTGGTCCAATGCGCAATCTCGACCAGGAGCACCCCCAGGCTATAGATGTCGAAGCTCTTCTTGAACCGCTCGCGGTCCTCTGGGTTTGTGGATTGCGCGAGCGGATGTCTGTAGAGGTTGTACTCGGTCTCACCCGGATTCGGAATCTCCGTCATCTCGTCTGCCCGGGCCGGCCTGGAAAAGTCGAACCCGGAAAGGTAGGGTTTTGAGTAGTCGACCTGGCCATCGGTAGTGCGGAAAAAGATGATGTTTTCGCTTCGCAGACCCTTGTGCAACCAATTCACTGCGTGAAGATACAGCAGGCAGTTGCTGATGGCATGCGCGAGCCTGACTCGGTCTGTGACACGCGGCTTGCGGGACGTCTGCAGCAGCTCGCGGAGCGAAATGGGCGGAAGGGAAGTGTGAAGACCGTCGTCGAGGGGTCTTTCAAACACGAGGCCGAGGCGCATGTTGAGGATGTCCTCTTCTTCATCCTCGACCCCGCCAGCGCTCGCCTTGTCGAAGAAGCCTAGACAGTGAGGCGTTCTGAAGGCCTCGGGTTTTGGGGAGTGGTTCAAGAGGGCTGCCAGTTTGCGGACCCGTTCACAGATGACAGTCTTGGGCGGCGAGAGATCGCCCGGCCTCTGGCGATCGTAGTCCTTCCACTCAACCCAGACCCTCTTCCTCTTGCCGTCGGGGAGATGGAGCGTAGCTTCACACCTTGGCAGATCAGACTCCAACGCAGCGGGGTTAAGGTCGACCATGGAGCGGTCGAGTAGAAGATGCTTCTGCTGGTCCGGGGTCCCCAGCTCCAAGCACATTGCGGTGGCCTCGTCCCAGGGGGTCTTCTTGCTGGATTCGATCGATTCGTTGAATGCCTTGAACTTGGCGAGCTGGGCCAGCAGCTGAAGGCTGTCGGCGTTGGCGCGTTTTTGGGCCAGCGACATCTGCGTTGCTGGCAGAGGCGAGGCGGCCTCGAGCTTTACGTTAAGGGCCATGACGAGGCGGGACAAGTCGGTGATCTTGTGGTGAAGCTGCAGTACGCCGCGGTTGGTGTCTTGGACAGTGTAGTGAATCTCAACCTGCATCCTGGCGTCCAGAATGTTTGTCATGCTGTCGTTAAGGGTGGAGAACCTGGCGAGAAGGAGTTCGAAGGCAGCCTTGTCGAATGACACCCAGCGCAGACGCTGTGCGGCTTCCTGTGAGGTCGCCCTGAGGCTCTGCATGGCCTTTTTGATGAAATCCCTCCGGCGCAGAGGAAGAGGGAAGTTGGCGCCAGCAGCATCCTTTTCGGGATGCACCAAAACATCGTCCTGGTCGGGGGCCGGCTGGAGGCGCTTATTGCGGGTCTGATGCTCCTTGAACTCCTTGAACAGACATTCTACCTGAACGAGCAGATCGAGGACAACCTGGCGGTGGAGGACGAAAGTGTTGGACTCGAGGACTTTCTGTCTGTTCTTGGCGTCCAGGTCAAGGAGGCCCGAAGTCTCGCTCCATGCAAACAGGCGCTGCTGCTCCATGCGCAGGCGCAAATTCAGGTATTTGCAGTCATCGGGGAAGTTGGCTGCCGTCACGAGCAGTTGAATGCCCTGCACGCAGCTCGTGTAGACCTGCAGTCCGATTGACGCGACGCCGATGGCGAGGCCGGCAAGCGATACTGGATCCATCACGAGGTGCCGCGTGTCGTTGTCTAGCCGGGCGTGTATTGGAATCAAGGGTAAAATTGCTGATGAGCCTAGTGGTGAGAACGATCTTGACCGTGTTTATTGATGGCGGAAGATGGAGGGGCATACCGGCGAGCAGGCCCTAACCCTCCGGATCGCCAACCGTCCCACATCTCTTCAGACGCCATTGAAGAGGAAAATGTACCCTACAAGCAGGAAATTCAAGCATATATAGCGCAGCCGCTATTCAACTAGGTCCCAACTATACTCCCTTCTTACCAGGTATGTCATTCTTGGTCTTGGATCGGAAATCGGGAGAAGGATGAGAGGGAAACCAGACAAGAAAGGGGGTGGAGGAGAAACAGGAATTCTGCCAACCTGAAAGGTCGAAGAATCGGGAAGGCACACATCAGGCTTAATATTAATACACTCAACGGTCCTGTTTATTGCTCTCTCAGCGCCTGAGAAGGCGCTTTCCCTACTTGAGAAGACTTGCCCAACGTTCTGGGCTCTCTTCCTTTCGCTTCCAAGTTCCAAATTCTTTTCCTTCGTATAAAACATCATTACACAAAATCCGTGCGGCGAGCCCTGGAAGTCGAAATGAAACAATTCGTTGAATCGGCAATCTGCAACGGTACGGATTAGTGTCTGCGAGCTAGCGTAACTGTGTATGTACCTATACACTGCTCTGGAACTGCTGTACTTGGACCACTGCTCCCACTTCTCGCGCAAGCGACCGTTGGCGAACGGGCTCGCTCCGCGTCCGCCACAGCGTTGCATTCCCGCCGTTTGAGCGCCAAGGGGCTCTCCAGCACCAATCAGCGACCCCAACCCAAGAGTTTCAGCTGCAACTGGCCTGCCATGGTTCTGCCACCCATCATTGTGAGGGACAAATTTAACAAAAAGAGTGTGGTAAGGTTGTGCTCGGCTTCCCACCCCGAAACGGGACTCCGCAGTGGCCTATTTTCTTGGAGTGGACACTAACTAAACTGTACTGGCAGTCTCTATCCGGGATGGGTGCTCCTTTTTTATGTCGCGAACCGCACGGTACACTATGAAGAGGAGGCAGTCTCTCCCCACATTGGAAGCTCCAATCATTTATTCCGAACCGCGCACCGTTCCCTGCTTGGACACCACAATCGCGGGGAATTTGAAACGGTCAGTGGCCACATGAGAACGAAGGGTGAAGCAAGTCAATAATAGAAAAACACATGGACAAATGTTGAGCATGGAGACGGGCCTATCCGACAAAGTACAGTAGGACGTTGAATATTTTAGGTTTTGTCCCGTGTACTGGATGTACAGGTACAGGACCCCCTTGGTTAACGCCCGCTACAACCGTGCCGATCCCTGCATATTCGAGTTTGGGTTAGGGGGAGGCGGCGCGGGAGGGAGGGCCAGGCTGGGCGAGAAGTCGAAGCCAGATGCGGAGAGAAACTGACGCTCGTCAGGTTGTGGCCTCCGCCCGTTCATCCCAAATCACTCCTTGCAGAAACTATCCGACGCAGAGAGCCCCAAGGGACCAGTTCCAGACCGGACTGCGGGGAAGACCCGAAAAGAGGCGAAAAAAGGCGAGCAACGGTTTCCGCCACGGGTTGGTGAACAATTGGCCTGGCCAAGATCTCCATGGTTTGTGTGCCCCCGGGGGCCCGCCTCTCCACGAGCTTCGCTGCAACCCCCGTCGTGATCCGTCCTCTTATCCAACCCATCTTCCCATTCCCGCACACCTTTCGAAACGCGTCGGTCGGTCAAGCACGCGCGCCTTAACTGCCATCGTCAGATCTGACCTGATCTGGTACCGGACCATGGATCCTTACGCGACAGCGGGCGGCGCCCCACAGCTGACGACCGTCTCTTCCAATGATTCCGCGACCAGCTCGCCGTCGGTGTCCACGGGAACGGCGACCTCGTCAACCACCCCGATTTTTTCGGCGACCACTGAGCCACAGCCTGCCGCACCCGCCTCGGTTCCCGCAGCCTGTCTCGCCTGTGTATGTGCTATAGCTTCCCCGTGTTTTCGTTTCCTTAGTGTTACCCCCTTGATTTGACCCTCGTTGTTATTTTTATCTTTTTTATCGATTTTTCTGCGCGTGATGGGCGTGCTGATCAATTTCTGTCTGACACTCCACTACAGCGCGGCAAGCATCTCAAATGCGATGGGAACACCCCTTGTTCGCGCTGCACTAGCTCCAACACCGAGTGCCTCTATGTGCCCTCTCGCCGTGGCTACAAGGGCCCGAGAAGGGGTACGGCCCATAATCCGAACAAGCGCCATGCATCATCTTCCCCGCCTTACCCGGGTACCGAAGGGGACTGTCCCATGTTGCTGGGACACGGGGCCGTCAACGTGAACCTCACCGCGTCTGGTCTCGCTGGCTTCAACCCGGGCATCGTGCTTCCGGACCAGTCTCCGGGCTCTTATACGGCCGCGTCCCCCCTGAGCAGCGTCCCTCTGTACAGAAACCCGTTCGCCCCGGCCATGGATCCCAACGCTCTGGCTTTGACGACTGCCACGCCGGCCGCCCCTCCGGTTCAGGCGCCACCGCCCACGCTGGAGCAGCGCTGCTTCGATGCCTTCTACCACTTCTTCCACGCCGGCCACCCCTTTGTGTTGCCCAAGGAGTACTTCCTCCGCATGCTCAAAGATGGCTCCGCCCCCAACCTGAACGTGGTCCTAGCCGCCATGCGGTACATCGGCTCGCTCTATGTCGACGCCGGACCCGCCAGAGCCTCCTACCTTGATGAGGCCATCCGGCTGTGCTACCAGCCCGGCACAACCAAGGATGGCTATCTGATCCAAGCCCTGCTGCTCATCATCATCGGGCTGGACGGTCAGTGCAACCAACCGAGGGCCCGGGAGCTGCTTGCCGACTGCGAGCACTTTGCCATCGAGATTGACCTCAACAAGCGCGACTTTGCCGCCATCCACGGCCGCGGCAACCCCGTGCTTGAGGAGAGCTGGCGGCGGACCTGGTGGGATTTGTACGTCTGCGACGGCATGATTGCCGGCGTTCACCGCGTGACCAAGTTTCTGTTGTTCGACATCCAGGCTGACGTGGGCCTGCCATGTGAGGAGCAGCAGTACCTCACAGGCGTAAGTACATGCATAGCCTACATTCTAAAAAAAAAAAACCAAATGGCTGACGAGTTTTCCAGCGGATTCCCCAAACCCTCTACATGGAGGACTTTGACGACCAGGGCTTCTCGGACGAGGACCGCGAGTTCTCATCTTTCACTTACCGCATCGCCGCGGCTCGGAACCTGGGCCGGATGATGCGCATGCCGCCCGTCATGTTCCCCGACGACGCCACCGTCGACCGCGTACAGTCGCTCCTGACCAACTGGAGGATACACTTGCCGGACAGCAAGCGCGACGACCTCAACAAAAGCTGCACCCTAGACGAGATGATGTTTCAGGCTCACTTTATCACGCATGCGTATGTCTCTGTTCCCCTGATTTCGCTCTTTTTTTCCCACCTTTTTTTTCTTCAATCCTGTCTTTTCTTCTTTTCTTTTCTTTTTTCATGTTTCTTTTTTCATGTTTCTTTTTTCATGTTTCTTTTTTCATGTTCTTTTTCTTCTTTCTTTTTTCCTTATTTATGTTTCTAGATGACAAGCTAACATGCATACCAAGCTGCACGATCATGCTGCACCAGCCGCTCTCGCAGCTGGACACAAGACCGGTGCAGGCCGTCAACTCGTGCGCACCGCACCGACCAGTGCCGTCGGGTGACGGATTCAACGCGCACACGCGGCACACGCTGACGGCGGCGTCTGAGATCTCGCAGATGATCACGCAGGCGGTGCCTGTGACGCAGCACACGCACTTCTTCACGTGCGTGGTAACACTGTCGTCAATCGTGCACCTGTCGCGGTGGGCGCTCTACTTTGTCGATGATGAGGACCACCTGCGGCAGCAAATTAGGCTCAACATTGGAGCTCTCCGAAAGCTCAGTCGCGTTTGGAAGGCGGCCGACACTGCATGGGGCCAAGTCCGCGGCGTCGCCCAGGATATCTACCGCGAGAAGAAGGCCCAGCAGATCAGCCCGGCCTTCTGGGTCGGCTTTACGCAGGAGCAGATGATGAGCAGCATCAGCGCCGACGAGAACATTATGAACGAGTTCCAAACCGTCGCCAACGGCGGTGCCACTGCAGCTGTCGGCGGCGTTATGGGGAGGGTCAGTCAGGGGTAAAGAAAAAGATCCCTAGAGCATCCCTACAAGGGTGTTTGACGCCGCCGAGGTTGTCTGTATGTTTGTTGCGCAAGTCTTTTGAAAAAAAAAATAGGGTCGGTTTTGGATTGCCTAGGTAATAATGGGGTTGGAATACCTCTGAGCTGCGGCAGGTAGTACCGCGCTCGAGGAAAAGGAGTTTGGCAATGCGTTTTGCAATATTTTTTTTCGTCCGAGTTGGAATTGGATAGGACTTACGGGGGATTGTATTTTGGAGGATGTTTCCTGGCCAGTAATATTTTTCCTGTAACGACGGAGCTTACCCCCGTTGGAATTGTGGAAAGGAACCATGTCTAGCTGCATTTTGCTCACATAGCACCCACGGCTGGCAGATGTGCCTGTGTGCGCTGTCTGGCATCCTCAAACCTTGGCTGTATGGTCAGGGCACACTCTCCTTCTCCTATGTACGTCGCTTGGTCTAAGTCGCCGTCTATCTCAAATGGGTACTTGACTCCGGGGATTGGAGTCTCATCCGGGGGCATGTTCGCCGAAGGAACCGCCGAGCAGAGGAAGCTAAGGGGCTGAATTCGATGCTGGGAGGAGTGAGGTGTGGCTCGATCAGGTCCTCACCGCTGGACGCGTTTTTCCAGGGATCCAAAGGCTTGGGTGAGGGGACCAGGATCACGAGCGGGGATAGTTCGCCGAAGACGAGGGCGTTGCAGGCGTATATAGAAAGTGTGGGAAGAAGCCGGTATTGGTTCCCATGTCATGCAGCTGCTATGCGGGGACTACTTAGCCCTATGTTTCAGCTCGGGCGCAGATCCCGATCAGAGGGGCAGGGGAGGGCGAGGAGGGAATGGACGCCGGGTATTCCGGCAACCTGAGGATCTCCGGATACCATTACGAGATGCAAGTTAACCCGGCGGCTTGCAACCCTATTCTCATCCCTCTCCACCACCCACCCACCATTTCGGAGTGGTGCACGGTCGAAGTCGGCGAGCTCACCCAACGCCCTGCACACCTTGCGAGACTACCTCGTTTATGTATGCGCATGTATACATAAGCATTACAACCTTCGTGCACTACGCGTACCCCGCCGTAAGCGGGCTCTCAGCCTCCAGCACGGTGGCAGATGCAACGCTGCGTCCGTCTGACATGCAAGCGTCGCCGACTGCCGGGGTGGTATTTGGCTTAGGGATTGCCCGCCATTGGTCACGCAGTTCCAGCAACCTGGGCAACTTCTACGCTCATCCGGAACGCCTTCTAAAAAGGTATCCCCAGTACACAATAAGTAGTACTGGTCCAGATGCGGAAACCTTGGGGTGATGCCCGGCGGTGCCCGGTGACTGTGGCTTGACTTATACACAGCATCTCGGGATTTGAGTTGGTTCTTGCTATCGCCGTCCCTTGGTGTTCACACGTGGGACGGAGATGCCGATGCCTTGGGTCAACACGAGACCGGGCACCTCGGGCAACAGGGCTGCTCGTTCGAAGAACAGCAGAATCTTGATTCGTCAAACATAAACTCAGCCGTGCCGCATGAGGCAAGGGAGCTGTTGATTCGGGGTCGTGACGCTTCGCTTGAGGCATGGACGTATACCACAAGTAGCTGCGGTCCCCAAACCGTAAGATTCAACGACATGAGATTTTCGGGGAGGTAAGATACATAAGGTAGACGAGCTATCCTGCCCGTCTGGGCTCTGGCCTGTGTATGAACTAGAGATTGCCTCGTCTGCTCTTGTCCGGTTCGACACTCTAATTTTACCCTGCATTGTAACCCTAAAATGCCCGCGACGAGTACCTCGTCAACGGCCTCCGCTGCCGCCAAAGAGCCTCTCGAAGTCGACCTCGAACGGGGCGTGGCTCCTGAGTCCCATGTCAACACGACGGTCCACTCCCTGGCCTGGAGTGGCATCACCGTGACGATACGAGACCGAAAAACCAAGCTGCCCAAGACGATACTCGACAATGTCGACGGCATTGTTGAGGCCGGTATGTCCCCAAATCTAACCCCCTTTTCTCTCGCCCCTGGACCATCTGTTGCCCATTAACACAATGTCCGGAACCATCTAGGCAAAATCCTCGCCGTGATGGGCCCCTCGGGCTGCGGCAAGACCACCCTTCTCCACCGCCTCGCCGGTCGTCCTCTCCCCTCGTCTTCGGCATCGTCTTCGGGAACTCTGCTCCTCAACGGTCAGCCTGCGGCACAACAGCCTGACAGCACCGGCAGCGCCGGCGCCGTGACTCGGCTAGTAGAGCAGCATGACTACGCGCTGCTGGGCGCACTAACGGTGCACGAGACGCTGGCGTTTGCCGCGCGCCTTTCCGGCTCCGCTTTAGCTTCGGGTTCTTCAGAAAAGAAGAGGAGTGCAGAGACGCAGGCGCGGAGGATTGAGGCGCTGATCGATGCGTTCGGCCTCCGGGCGCAGGCGGACACACTCGTCGGGACGACGGGGCTGCTCGGTAAGAAGGACACCGGTCTCAGCGGCGGGCAGAAGCGCCGGCTGAGCGTTGCGTGCCAGCTCGTAAGGGCCGGCGTGCCCCGAGTGTTGATCCTGGACGAGCCGACCAGCGGACTCGACTCGGCAGCCGGGTGGGAGGTGATTCAGTTGTTGAAGGAGGTTGCGAGGCGCGAGAAGGTGTGTCGCTTGTTACTTTTGATTCTTCCGTTTCCTCATTCTTGTCTTGGTTTCCGTGCAAGTTTGAGATCTAAAAAGGAATCGAGTGCTGACATGGGCGCCGGTGACGACGACGGGAGCTACAGTTAATCGTAATTGCGTCGATCCACCAGCCCAGCACGTCGACGTTCAACCTTTTCGACAAGCTACTGCTCATGTCGCGCGGCAAGACGCACTACTTTGGGCCCACGGGGGCTGTGGCGGGCTACTACGCTTCCATCGGGCACTCACTACCTGTGCACGTCAACCCGGCCGAGTTCCTGCTCGAGATGGTCAACACGGACTTTGAGGAGGATCAGGAGGCGGCGACTCAACGACTGGATGAGCTGCAGCATGCCTGGGCCACATCGACCGGAGCAAGGGACCTCAGTGGTGCGCTGGCTGCTGCCCAAGAAAAGGGGTCAGGAGGGGCCAGTGTTGAGCTCGACGCCATCGAGAAGAGACCGGGCCTGCTAAGCGTGGTGCTGACGCTAATGCATCGGAGCTTTGTAAAGAGCTACCGCGACGTAGTGGTGTATGGAGTTCGACTGGCCATGTATACCGGTAAGAATCGTCCCCCAGCGTTGCCCTGCCCCTACCCCTGAATCCAGGTGGGCTGAGATGCATTGCCATGCTAACTTTTATGATAACCCAACCAGGACTCGCTATCATGATTGGCACAGTCTGGCTACGATTGGACGCCACGCAGGAGTCCATTATCCCCTTCATGAATGCCATCTTCTAGTCGGTACTCCGTACCCCTTGAGACAATCCGCGCTGACGATCCTTAGCGGTTCCGCCTTCATGTCCTTCATGGCGTGCGCCTACTCGCCGGCCTACATCGAAGACTACATGCTGTTCATCAAGGAAAAGCGCAACGGTCTTTACGGGGCGACAGCCATGACAGTCTCCAACTTCCTCATTGGAATTCCCTATCTCTGTATGTGTTTCCCCTCAACAGATTTTTGATTTTTTTTTTCTTTTCCAAGGCAAATATTGAGAAGGACTGCTAACCCAACATACAGTCCTCTTCTCCATCGTTTTTTCAGCTATCTCGTACTGGCTCACCAACCTGCAGCCGACAGCCCAGGCCTTCTTCACCTGGGTACTCTGGGTCTTTTTAGATTTGCTGGCGGCCGAGAGTCTGGTTGTGCTCATGGCGTCAGTGTTTCCTTCACTAGTGCCGTCACTCGCCCTCGTCGCCTTCGCCAACGGCCTGTGGATGAGTGTCGACGGCTTCATGGTGCCGCCGACGCTGCTCAACGCCTTCTACAAGTACGGCTTCCACTTCTGGGACTACCAAAAGTACGTCTTTGAGAACATGATGATCAACGAGTTTGCCGGGCGTGTGTATACCTGTGCCGGTGCCGGTGGGGAAACCGGAGAAGGGAGCTGTCAGTGTGAGTTAACACTTTAGTTCTTTAACATACCTGATCATTATAACAAGACTAACGGCGGCTCCAGGTATGTGGCAGACGGACTTGGCAGACCAGTGCCTCATTCGCGGTCAAGGCGTCCTTGATCAGTACGGTTATAAGCCTGGGCACATGGGCAAGGATGTTGGCATCATGATGGCCATCATTCTCGGCTATCGAGTCGCAGGATGGGTGGTGCTCAAGCTGAAGAAGTAGTAGAGGGATAAATACTTTTTGGTTGTTATCTAGGCGTTAGGCTTTAGTACATAACTAGACGGGAGTGCTGCGTTGCTCAGACGCTAAGACCTAGCTTAGGGTTTGGTCCGGGTATCCGATGGTGGTACAGATATTCTGCACTTTATTTTTTTTTTTAAAGTCGACTGTCTTCGGCATCCTCTCTAGGTATTCTGCGTCCCAAACACATAATAGCCTCCCTCCAACTCCGAAATAACGTGCTTCCCCTTTGCCAATCCGCACTAATCTGGGTTTCAATAACCATGACAGAAGTAAACCTCTCTCTACTTGCTCAACAACAAGCTCCTCTTTTACCCACTAAATCCCCAACCCATCCTGCTCGGCTTCACCTTCACATACACACATACAATCAATCCATGACTAGGTAAGGTAGGCGGGGGCAAAGCACTCAGGGAGCCAGGCTATAAAATTCAACTTTACCGCGGCGGATTCGGTAGCGGCCGAGGCCCGACAATCTGCCTCCTCCCAGCCCCGATGCCCTGGGACCCCTTGTTCTGGCTGTCGCCGCCCGTGTAACCCGTCCACTGGCTGACGTCCCAGCGCCCGCCGATGCCGCCCCCGATGCCGTCCACCCCGCCGTCTCCGTTGTTGTCTCCGGCAGCAACAGCAGCCCGGGCCGCCGTCTCGCGCTGAGCCTCCTCCCACTCGCGCTGTCGCTGCCGCTCGAGCTCCATCTCGCGCTCCAACAGCGACTTGGACGCCCACCCGCTTCCACCGCCTCCTCCTGCCTTGACACCGCTTGCTGCTGCTGCCGCGGCGGGGCTGGGTTTTGGTTTGGGAGCTGGCGCAGTGCGTTCCGAGTTTGCCGTGGATGGGGGCTGCTGACCGCGGGAAAAGGTTGGCTTGGGCGGGGGTGGGGGTTGGTGTTGTTGTGGCGGCTGAGGCGAGAGCGCTCGCTGGCGCTGGCTCGGGGCTTCTGGAGAGCTGCTGCTGGAAGCGTAGGCCGCAGGGTCGGGAAGAGGGCGAGAGCCCGTGTGCTGTTTCCGGAGCGGCAAGGGCGGTTGCTGCGCTGCCCCGGTTGGGTCGGGTAGTGGCCGCGATCCGGTGTGCTGCTTGCGGATCGGGAGTTCTGGTGCTGTCTCGCCTGTGCGATGAGTCCTGACTTTGGCAGGAGGGGAGGCGACGGCGGTAGGGTCTGGTAGCGGTCGGTGAGACGACAGCGGCCGCGGCGACAACGCAGCAGCAGCCTCCTCCGGCTCTTCGTCGTGTTGTTGCAGCTGCGGCTGATGCTGTGTCCAATGACTGGCGACAAAGTTGCGCTCGTCGCGCACGCTCCACGAGTCCTGCCTAGAGACTGGCTGTGCTGGTCGGCTGCGCGACCGCGACCGTGCCTTTTTGCCGTCGCTAGCGCCCGGTCGCAGTGACCGTCCCTGGCGCCCCCTCTGGTATTCTGCTTCGCGCTGGCGTGCCAGCTCGAGCTGCTGTTCGAGCTCCCGGATGCGCGCTTGCTCGGGGGTCTCATTCTTTTCGGCTTGATGCTGGCTGAGGTACTGCCCGCGTAGCTGGGGGTTGCTCTTGCGCACGTTTTGGCGCTCCGCCCGCAAGCGGGCCTCGGCCTCCTCTTCCTCCCTGCGCCTCTTTTCTTCTGTCAGCCTCCACTGGCGCTCTTCCTCCTCCCACCGCCTCTTCTCCTCCTCGATGCGCTGCCTCTCTTGTTCCCTGAGGCGGCGGGTCTCCTCTTCCCACCGACGCTCCTCCTCTAACCGGGCGCGCTCCTCTTCCGCCTCGATCTCGGCCTTGCGCCGCTGTTCCTCCTCTTGGCGCTGTCGCTCCGCCTCGGCCTCCTGTTCTTTCCTCCTCTTCTCCTTCTCGGCCAAGCTGGGCACGTACGGACCGGCACTCGTAATTTGCCGACGGCCACCAAACGCAATGCCGAGGTTTCCTTGGCTCGCGCCGCCCATGTATCCGTACTGCGCAATGTTCCAAGCCGGCGAAGTGGCGCCCTCCTGCTCTCTCTTGCTCCAGCTGCTGACCGGCGGAGGTGGGCTGGAGGCGCCCTGTGTCGGTGACTTGGTTGGGCTCCAGCGGCCGGACCCCGAGTCGCCCGTCTTGACTGGGCCCATACTCGGCTTTCCGTAGAGGGACGACGAGGTATTGCTGGCATTGGAAACGCCACGCCCCCGCAAGCCAGTCGGGGTGGTCGGGCCCGTCGAGTCCGGGCTCACGAGACCCGTACGGGAGCTCCGGGGGCCGATGGGATTAGGGAATGCCGACGGGTTGACGTTGTTGGCTGCGCGGCTGAAGGCGCCGAGGCACTGCAAGACCTGGGCGGGATCTTTTTGTTCGTAGAGGTCCACGGTCAGGAACATGTCGTGCTGCTGGAGGTTAAGCGGCGGAGCTTGGGAGGCGCGCAGGAAGTGCGAGATGTTCTCCATCTGGACGAAGGGCATCGGAGACTTCTTGAACTTGACCCCGGGCGGACCGACGGCGAGGTTGACCAACCTGTGCATCCCGTGTTAGATAGATGGATACGCAGGCATCGAGGGGCACAGGGATGGATGAATGAAGCTGATTTCTTACTTGCACAAGGCCACGCCATCCTTCAGCGCCTCGAGTAGGTCACCTCCGGGGAGCTTCTCGCCCAGCGTTTCCTCGATCCACTGCCTCACCTCGTTGGCAGCGGCAGGCGTGTACTTGTCCAGGCGCATCTTGCGCAAGTCCTTGTCAAGCGACGATACCGACGCCATGGTGGCGGACTCTGGGGGGGAAGATAATTGCCGGCTTGGTACCAGCAATTTCTAAGTATTTGCAAGTATTAATCAAAGAAGGGTGGCAGCGTCGGTCGAGTCGCGCGGTGGAAATAGCTCGTCAGGCTTCAGTGGGACCAGCGCTGTAAGTCCACTAATTGCAGCAATCTCCAATGGCGTTTCAATGGCGGGGTACTGATCTGCAGCTGATGCAGCGGCACCGAAAGCGTTTGCTAAATGGTGAATTTGATGTGACAACTAGGAGTTTGCTGGAGGTAAGAAATGCGGGCGACGCAAGAAGTTGAACATTGATCGAGTGGGCGAAGTGGGAGGAATCTTGGGTTGTGATGGCAGGGGGTTGTCATTCTTCTGGCCTAGGGAGCATTCCGTACTGCAGACATTATTACATACCTAACTACTCCGTACATGCCATTTCCCAAGCACCCCGCTACGGAGTCTGACTTGCGTGGGCTACAGTGGGGCTTTGGCCATCGGCAGCCACAACCTTCTGTATGGGGGAGGCTGGTGTTGCATCGAGCCGTGGCTGAAGCTTCAGTGGGTGCGACGATCCACCTCCCGGCTTGGCAAATTCGAACGACGTCACTTGAACTGGTGGCAGGCCAAAAAATATCCACTAGGAGCTTTCGTCGCGTTGTTGCGTGCGAATTTTCGAAAGCAAGCCCATCGTACCAACCCACGGCCAACATGTCACAACCACCAATTTCCCCGATATTACGGGCTTGGTACAAATGGAAGATGCTTCGACTGCCATGGCGGCGCCAATTTCTCGTTGGTACGTCCTAGCTATTGCATACGCAGTTCTGCACTTCCTATTCTTTTCCTTTGCGTTCTCTTCCCCCACCTTCCTCTCCTCTTAATTTAAACCTTCTTCTCACATTCTTCACCTTTCACATAGGATTTGATCTAAGCGGAAACACCTACTGGGAGTTTCTCGACCGCGGTTCCCGCCTTCACTCCCCGAACCCGTCCCGTCACCCGCAGACGACGACTCAGGCTGTCCGATGGCGGCGCATCGTGCGCTACCCGAGCGGCACCCACCACTCGGCCGTCGTTGTCCCGCCCGCCTGGCACCAGTGGCTACGACATACGCGCCCGGCCCCCCCAACACTAACAGAGCAGCGCGCTGAGGTAGCCCGTCAGGAGCGCATCCGCCGCCTCGCCGCCGAGGCCGACGCCCGTTGGGAGGCCAAGCCCAAGGTCATGGAGGACATCGATGCCAAGAAACAAAAAGCGCGGCTGCTCGGGGTTCGAGAACCCCCCTTCGAGACGGACCGCCCGGTAGGACCGGGGAGCAAGATCAAAGCCTCCGCAGAGGCGGCCGCCGAGAGGGCCAAGGCTGGGGAGACGGCCGGGACAGGAACCGTGGCGGGGGATGGTGCACTGAGGAACAGCGGGGCGGTGAATCAGCGGGAGGAGACGTTGAAGAAGATGAAGCGCGAAGCGGCCGAGGCGGCGGGGAAACGAGGGGATGCGACGCGGCCAAAAGCTGAGGAGGGCAAGGGTCCCGATCCCTGGAGGCAGCAGGCGCGGGGAGGACCGAGCGAGACGTGGCAGCCTAAGGCCTGGGAGCCGACTCCGAGGGAAAAGATATAAGACTGCGGTGGGCCGTAGCGTGGCCCAAAAGGAAACAAAAAAAATGGTCTTCAAAAGGGCAGCAATAGGCTAGGAGGAATAGGGAGCCGCACGGCTGTATGATATCACATGAACAATGGGGGGTAGGATTGGGGGGACAATGGAAGCCTTGTAAGATGGCTGCCATGAGAGGTGCACGCAGCTTCACATGTACAAACAGTGTATGAGCATGTTTAGGAGTTTTAGGGTGCAATATTGGAGTCTAAAGGGATCACCGTGTGCTGCGAATGAATGCGTTGTATAATCTACCGTTCGCTTCGTCCCTCTACTACATAGACACAAAACGAAACGCCGCATCTGCTCCGTCCAGTGAGCGGCCCACGTGTCAAGTACTGAGAGTAGCCGATTAATGCACAAATCTCGTTCGCCCAACGTGGATACCATTGACCGAATACCAGCCTACAAATGCAATATCAAGAGTGCCAAGACAAAACGACGGGTATCACGATGCCAAACCGAACTGAGGACCAACAACCCACCAACCAGGAAAACCGACACGCTGCCAACACCCCAGCAAGATAAAAAAAGAAAAGACCACAGAGCTCACCGGCCAGAGATAGCAATCACGTCCACCAACGTCTTCAAGTTCCGCGCCGACCTCGCCAGCGACTCCCTTGCCGCTTTATCCGCCAAGCCGGGATTGGTTTTCCCCCTTACACTCTTCTTGATCCTGTCCTCCCTCGCCTTGATTCCCTTCTCAACCGCCCGGTGCAACTCCGGAGAGTAGTCGATGCCAATCTGGACGTAAACGAACCACAATAGACTTTCGAGCACGATCGACAGCTTGGCGTTGTCCTCGGCCGTGACCCGGTCGGCCGCGAAAGGGAGGAAGCACTCGCGCATGACGAGCGCTGTTACACCGTTGCTGCCCGCTGCAGTGGCGTTGTCCGGGTCGACGTCGGCCGGGTCTGGGCGCCGCGGAGGCAGCAGCTCCTCGGCTACCATGCGCAGCAGGGAGACCTGCACGAACTCGGGCAGATGGGACGGGTGCGACTCGACAAAGAGGCGGAACATGGGCAGTGGCAGGGCGCGCACATGGTTGGTGAAGGTCTCGTAGAGCTTGCCGACCGACACGAAGGCGGTGGGGAGGTAGTAGCACACGGCCGAGAGGAGGCGGAAGATGCGCAGTCGGAACGAAACCGTCTCGGCAATGGCATCGGTGAGGACGAACGACGGCGGTTTTTCTCCCTTGGGTTTCCCACCGGACCTTTTCCTCCCGCTCGGTGCCGCCGGAGGTGTTGGCATCTTTCCTCCTCCTCCTCCTCCTCCTCCTCCTCCTTCTCCTTCCTCCTCCTGTTCCTCTCCATCCTCGAAGAAATCAAACTCCGCCTCCACGTCCAAGTAATCCCCGAACTGGTCATTCTCCAGATCCACCGCCGCACCCTCCTCCCTCTTCCTCTTGCTCTGCGCCCCCCGCCCCACCGCCGTCTCTCTCTCAAAAACCTCCGTAAACAAAGCCCGATCCGAGGCTCCGTTGACCTCCCCGTCGCTGAAAGCAAATAGTGCCCGCATGACCTCACGCAGCCCATTCCTCCGCTCCCGCACGAGCTGGCCCAGGTACCCCGCCACGAGGCTTCCGTCGAGAGCCGGGTAGGGACTGGCCGAATTGTCGCAGTCGCGGCTCGCGCGGCTGGTCCCCGTCTCACTGTCGCGCTCCAGGCGCTCGTCCAGGTCAGCCTCGAGCACGGCGACAGCCAAATTCAGCCAAAGGCGCCAGTGCGGCCACCGCGCGTGGGGGTGCTCGGCTGCGCACCGGAAGCACCACCCCAACACGGCCCAAAAGTCCGGGGCTCGCCGGAACAGAAGCTGCGACCGCGCAAAGGGCCCCGTCAGCGCCGCGTCGCTTTCGTCGTCGTCATTGTCGTCGTCGTCATTGGATGAGGGATAAGTGCTGGTTGTGTTGGTGTTGGTGTTAGTCGCTGCGTTGCTACTGTGTTTGTGGAAGCGGCGGTGGGCGATCGTGCCGCTTTTAGCGTTCCCAAACTCGAAAGCCGCGCGGAAGTTGGCGTTGACTGCCCCTACTGTGCTCAGCAGTCCCCGCAGGTAGGACAGCGCGTACGAGGCTGCGTGGAGATTGCTCTTTTCCGAGGGGCGGGAGGTGAAAGAAGGATGGACGATGAGGGTTGCGAGAAGGGCGATTTGGGAGGGCGGGGGAATGAGCGCTGGTTTCTGCTTGAGACTTTGTTTGGGGAGGTGGTGTGGGTGCTGATGAGCAGTGGTTGTGCTGGCGCCGTCGCTTAGAAGGCCAGAGAGGATGTGGATCGCGGCCGTGTCTGTTCAGATGGGATGTGAGAGTTAGAAAAAAAAATTCAAGGCAGAAATTAAGAAGGCGGATCAAAGCGCACAAAGTTGTTCTTCCAGGTGGATTTGACAGTGTTGCCTCAACTCGCGGGGCAGCTGGACTGCATCGCGGCAGGTCGACCTTTGCTTTGGTGGGTCATCATCAGGCGAACTACTAAGAGCTGTCTCGTCGGCGGCATTAGATGGCGAGTTCCGCGCTGTGTAGAATGATTCAGGTGTGGATATGCTGCCTAGTGTTGTCAATGGTGATGTCAGCTCCATACTGGTGCCCGGGAAGCTGCGCTTTGTCGGAGGAGCACAATCAGCGAAGGTGGTTGTATCTTCGAAAGACAAAGAGGGAACAATGTTGTGGATTGTGGGCCTGAAAGACCCAAGGGGACGCCAATACAGCGCGCTCTCACGCGACAAGTGGGGTGCCTCTTTAGCGCGATTGAGCGCGCCCGCAAACCGTTGCTTTTCCTATGGTGGGCCTTGCGATGCTTCCCTAAAACGGTATCCGTAACGTTAGCACTTTGTTACATGTATGTATTCATCAAGGCGTCAAACTTACCTGCCATTCACCAACTTCAAACATTACATATAGAAGAACAGATGAGAGCATAGATAGGTAGGTAACAATGAATGAAATCGTACACATTATGAGCCCAGGTTTTGAAACATCTCCCAGTCCCAACAGGTCATGCTCATACAACCCAATCACTCATGCAGCATAGACCAGAGTTATATACGCCTACCCTTGCCCCGTTTTTTCTCATGTGAGCCCCCTTTCCTCGAACCAGCCCCGTCATTCAATATACATCCCGGCCAACAGAGCGATTAAACAGTACTTTGTAAGGGGATAAACCAAAAAGGAAGACGGCGAAGCCGAGTCGTATGTGTAATATCTCGTATGAACCGAGCAAGTCGTACACCACCACCACCACCACCACTACCTCCTCCTCCTCCTCCTCCTCCTCCTTCTCCTCCTCCTACTTCTCCTCCTCCTACTCCTCCTCCTACTCCTCCTCCTACCAGTTCAAGGGAGCCCATCTCACAAAAAATTGATAAAAAAATGTATGTAGCCTTACCGGCCCACTCACGGCACGCGGCTCCCCAACTTGCTGCCCGCTCCGCCACCCACTCTTCCACCCACTCCCGCTCCGTGGCCGCCCGCTGCCTTCCAGCCCCATGTGGCAGACGCCACGGGACCGGGCCGTAACCGCCCCGGCGTAGCCCCAAGTGCCTCTGTGACCGACATGGGTTCGCGCTGATGCTGTCCGCCGTGGACGGGCATAAGCCGTGGGGACGCGTAGTACGGGAGGATGGGCTTCTTGGTCGTCGTGGTTTTTGCAGCTGCTGCTGTTTTGCTACCCCCGCTACTGCTGGTGGTGCTCTTAGTTTTAGTGGCGGCCGTAGCAGGACCGGCAGTAACAGGAGCGGTGGCCGGTTTGCGGGTTTCTTTCAGTATCTCGCGGAACTCAGCCTCGTTGTTGCAGATCTGGGCGCGGATGAAGCGCGATTCGGTAGTGGCGTTAGCTCGCTCTGCCTCGCGGAGTTGCTGCATGACTGGGACGCGCGGCGTGTATTCGATGCCCGAGAGTTTCGGGGCGTAGTCGGGGTGTGGTGTGACAGACTCGTCGAGGCGGGCAATGTCGCCCTTTGCGAGGAGCGACGTGATATCGATGCTCTCGCCGGGCGGAATGGGCGTCGGATTGGACGGGGTAACGCAGTCCATGTCGACTTCCTTGCGGAGTACGCGGTCGATGTCGATCGCAGAGAAGAAGGCGCAGGACTGTGGGAGGTCGTGAATGCCCACCTGCTGGGCGAACATGGCGCGCGTCCAAAGGTTGGCGACCTGCAACGCCATGGCGGCGCGGTACTTGTCCTGGTCCTGGACCAGATAGCGAATTTCGTCGTGCACCGTCAGGGCGAGGCGGGCGCTCAAGTTAAACCGCCGGATGAGGTAGTCCATGGCGACGATCAAGAGGTGTAGGTAGTCGACGCCGCTCGATTGAATGGCCCAATTGATGCGCGACGTGAGGTAGCCGCCCTTGCTGATGAAGCGCCCGTTGAGGGCCTCGGTGATGCCCGCGCCCAAAACCGGAGTCCGCGGATGCTCTTGCTCGGCGAATTCTTCGAGCTTATTGAAGACAAACGACTCGGTTCCGCCTCGCCAGAAAGGGCGTTTGTAGAGTGACTTGCGGTTGGTCTTGGTGCCCTTGGTGGTGGCGTAGAGTTTGCTTGCTATCGAGAGCGTGTCCTTCTCGCTGAGGCTGGGATTGAACTGGCGGAGCAGCTGTGCGGCGAACCTGAGGCCGGCCCCGTAGATGCGGCCGTAGTTGAACACCTTGGCGTCGTTCCGGGTGATTCCCAGGATGGAGGCCGTCCGGCTATGCAGGTCTGTTCCCGCCGCCTTGGTTCCTTCGAGCGTCATGAAGCCGATGGCATTTCCGCCATGAATCCTAAAAGTGGAATCGCCGACCACCGAGGCAATCCACAGCTCTTCCGAGTCCACATCGGCGCCAACAAAGACGTGGCCTGGCGGGGCGCGGACCATAGCCTTCAGCTCCGACCCGACGCGGTTTTTCTTGGCGTTGGACGCTGTAAGCCAGGTGTTCTCGACTGCTCGGCGTGTGATGGTCCCCATAGGAATGACCTGGGGCAGGATGAAGCCGCCAACAGTCTCGCTACTGCCCGATCCCGACGTGGCGGTAGACGGTAAGTTGTCTTGGTAGACCACCAATTGGGACATGATTCTATCTCGGGCACTGATCCAGTACGAGCAAGAGGCGTTCATTTCGAGCGCCTCTTTGGCGTACGGATACTCGGATGACAGCGTCCCGTTCTCGAAGTAAGAGAGATAACCCTTGGCCATTGGGGTGACACAGCGCGCTGTGGGGCCGTCCTTGTGCGGCAGTTTGAAGTAGACGTGGTCTCTGTCATCTTTGAGCGCCACAACAGACTCCTCTGCGAAGTCACACGGTACCATTTGCCGGTCTGTGTACTTCTTCGCCTCCTCTCGAGGGACCCTGAATGTCCAACCGTGCTTGTCAGACCAGAAAAGCGGATACCCTTCCCAGGACAGCCGGAGGAGCAGCGGGGCTATCCTTGTGCGCACACTGATATTGATGGGGGAATCATTTTTGGGAAACAAATCCTTGTACCATTGGGGCATGCCCGGCTTCTTCTGCCTTGCCGCCGGCCGAGGCGGATCGTTCTTCTTCTTGCCCTTAACCATCTTGATTTCTTGGCCTGACCAGTCTAGCTGCTTCATCCAGGGATCATTTCCCCATTTCTCAGGGTCATCCTTGATCTCCAGCGCCTTTTCGGTCAGGAAGACGAGACGTTCCTGAATTGCATCAGAGAGTTTGTGATAGGTGGCTTCCGCGTTCGCGAGGTACGAGTCCCATGACTTGTCCACTGGCAAAATGACGGACGAGAGATGGCGAAGAGCGGCGAAGCTGACCGGGTGAGGGCACACGCGGAGGAAATTCGGAAAGACGATCTGGTAGACGCGGTGCGTGATGGCGACGTCTGCCGCGCAGTAGGTCAGGAGCTCGTCCAGCTTTGCCATTACACCATCCCGGTTCAGCTCGCCGAACGAGTTTCGAATTTCCTTGTCGATCGACACGTCGAGGTGGAACTTTGCGACGTCGCGCAGCGAGTTGATGGAACTCCTTTCAACCCATAACTCCTCTTCCTCGGCGGTAAAGGCACCGTTGTTGAGCAGTTCGACCAGCTCAATGTTGCTTGATTCCTTGGCTATTTTGTCCCGCAGTTCTCGGTTCTTCTTGTGCTTCATCCAAGTGGGTCGTTGTTGCGAACACATCCCGTTGACAGCGACGTGCAGGGACATGGTGTCGAGGAAGGAGTTGCGCGTCTGCTTTAGATCGTACTCCTCCAGTATCCTGGCCCGATCGAAACCGACATTGTGTCCCACGATAACCCTCTCCTTCGTCGGGTCTCCCAACGGCACCAATTGATGCTCATTTTCCGTCTCCCCCAACAGCCACGGCGACAGCCACGCATACCACGCCTCGGGCGTACCGGCACAAGCCATGACGGCGTACGGGCTCTCCTTCCACATGACTTCGGTGTCGAAGGTAAGCATGTTTCCCTCAGGCGCGTCAACAGCTTCAGTACGCCCATCGGGATAGTACTTCGTCCAACCACTCCGGCGCACCCATGATCTCGGCTTTGGTGGCAGAGACGACCTGGCCAGCTGCTTCGCATGCGACAAGAAGGGTTCGGCAGCGTCGACACCGAGCTTGTAGAAATGTTCGTCCAGTGTTTGCCCCGCCAGGGGGGGCAGGTTGAACGCGACTGGGGGGTTATTGTCAGTGTTCTTGCCGAGAAGATCATGGCGGCGAAGGTGATCGCGCGCGAGTTCGACGAGCTCGGGAGTGGGCGGATCGATGTTGCCCCGGGGAAAAAGCTGCTCGTAGATGCCCGTGCTTAGCTGCTGGACGCCGATCTCGTTGAAGCGGGCCTGGGAGGGAATTGATAGGTTGTTGTCTGCCTTGGCTGCCGGAGCGACAGTCGACTCCCCGCGGCGCGGGACCTCCACTAGGCGTCCCCATGATGGGCGGTGGCGAGCGGCGCGGTGTCGCGCAAGACGGATGAAGCTCGCGGCGGGCGCATCTCGTCCAGGCAATCCGCGAATCGAAATGAGCATTCTGTACGGCAAGGGCACAAGGGCAGCGCCGCGCTCAAGTCATGGTAACTCGGGCGGGCGACTCGGGAGGTTTCGATGGTGAAAATGGCAGGTCGGTTTGTTCGGTGTTGGCGACGTCAAATCACGTCGTTTGGAAGACAGAATTTCGAGCGATAAGGGGTCCCGCAGCTTTGGCCCACCAGATGACGCTTCCTCGAATGCGCCGCTAGCCTGAAGGAACTTTAGTGCAACCAGTGAAAAGGCAAACCAGCCCTGTGGTAATACGGTACTGTACAGATGCCATTGTGTTCCTCGCAGTAAATCAAGCGTGAATTACTAGTCCTGCACTGTCCTGCTGTACAGTTTATAACTTATTGAAAGATGAAATTCACGACTTCGTACCTAACCATAACTACCATATCTCGCAGTGTATTCGTTACCTCAAGTGGCGCATCACACATTCTCGACTTGGCAGTATTTTTTTTAAGTCGATGGCTCAAGCTTCGCCTCCTGTCGGTAGCCCAAGTTCTTTTTGTACGAATTACCTTATGATAAACCCTTTGAGGAGAACTTCCTTTTGGTGCCAAGGCTTGTAGAAGGGTCCGGGCAACAGTCCGGGCCCGAATCGGTAGGTAGGCCGGCCAATTCACTCCTTACTTCCCCGAAGGATTCACCGTCAGGCAGCTTGGGGGTGTGCCAGTGGATCAATAGCAGCCTGCGTTCCCAATTCCTGTGTCTAGACCGCCTGTTCAGCAAATTACTTAACCGGCTACCTGCAGTGTTCGAGTTAGTTGTCGTTGAACTTGATACGCTGAGGGCAGGACGAGTAAATCCTAGATGTGATGTTTGTGGATGGTCTCCCATCGTACCTGCGATACCCGGACTCGTGTGGCATCCGGGAAAGCTCTACCTAAATTATAAAACAAACCCCTGGAGCCATCATGCTCTGCAGCAGACCGCTGGAGAAAGTTGCACTTTCTCTCTCTGCCTCTTCAATAACTATCAGCACTTTTGTGCAACAGCTTTGACCAGCGAACGCAATTCTCAGCGTACTACTAGCCTACTCCGCCCAGTGTCCCAACCTTCCTACATACCTCAGATTACCTCCCTAGCCTCTGGTACCTTGAGCCGCACGCAGCTCAGTTCAGCGGAGCAATTATGGATGACAGCTTTTTCGACGGAGCACTAGATGATTTTTACTATGGTAAGCCTGAAGAATATATCGGCCTGGCCCACACTCCAACTTTGCGGCCGCGGACCAATCGCTGACCTCTCTCCTTCCTTTCTAGACCTGGAGTTGCTCAGATCTGTGCGACAATTTTGGGATCTGCCTCTAAATTCCTCATCGCAATCCGGATTGGTGCCAGTTCCTCCAGCTCATCCAAATTATTCCCAGTTGAGAACAAGCCAAGATGCAACTTCTCAGCGTGGCTTTGTCGACCAGTATGCCCCTTCAAGTGTTGGCGAAGAACCTCGAGAAGCACCCGCTCCACCGTACCAAATTACCGGCACAGAACCAGACCCAAGACCCACTCGGGCCGCCTCCAATAGCCCGACCGCGGCGTCCTCTCGGCGTCCCGAGCCTTCTCGCCTCCACGCACCCACAAGAACCCTGTCGGCTCTAGATCGCGATCTCTTCCAGCTCAACTCCCCCCCGCGCCGCACTTCCAATCACCCCGCCATTTCTGCAACTTCCACGACTTCATCTCCGAGCCGAAGCGCAGTCCCTCCCACCTCCCCCATCCACATCCTTACAAACCCATCTACGATTTCGAATCCCTGGCAGGGCCACAGCGACAGTTTTCCTAGCGTCACAAGACCGTCCCGCAACTCGGGGACGATCCCGCAACGCCTTACGCATCAACACCAGAGAGACGGCACTTCTCGTGCTGTAGACCTTGTCGGCCATCTCGCCGCGCAACCCTCCCATCGACGAGAAACCTCCGCTCACGACAGCAGTCAACAAAGCCCGAGTTTGCCCGGCATGTCTGCGAACTCGCGTAGAAGCCTGCGTACGAACGACCTGACATTACCCTCGACTCCTATCCAGGCTGCCCAGTCGTCACAACAACCCACGCCGCGCTCCCCACAAACAGAACAACCACAACCGAACCAGTCGGCAACCAAGCGAAAGCGAGAACCGGATTTCGACGACGATGACCTTTTCGGCGACTCTGCATGTCCAGACATTGTTGACTTGGTGGACAGGACTGAGGTCCCACCTGATAGCTCCAACAGTCAAGAGGATAGGAAAAACTACATAAAGCTGTCCAGCTTCGACTGCGTCATTTGCATGGATAGTGTGAAGGACCTGACGGTTACTCATTGCGGTAAGCTTGCCTCTTCCTCCGTGACTCTCTTACCACCCTGGCCTCCCATACTAATCCCTTGTTCCAGGCCACCTATTTTGTTCCGCCTGTTTACACTCTGCCCTCAACATGGACCACAGCAGGCGTATATGTCCCATCTGCCGCCAGAAGATCGACAGGCAGCCAGTTACCGGCGCCAGGTTCGGCCAGAAAGCGAAAGGCTACTACCCCCTTGAGCTCAAGTTGATGACCAGAAAAACTATAGGGGTCAAGCATGAGCAATCCGCTGGCCGAGATGGGACATCGTCGCGTTAGGACGGACATAACGGACACGAGAGATTCGACCGCACTACGCCGTCTAGCCTCGTATCCTGAAGAGCAAAGTGAGAAGCGCGTACCATTCTGGATCCCATGGCGGGAGAAGGATGTGCTAGGATCCGCCTATCCTAAGGTCTTTCAACGGAGCAATCCAGCTCACTGAATCCGAGTGCAATGACAGGCGGCAGTTCCCCTCCTTGGTTTTGGCCGCAAGAGTGAGCCATTTCACGTATCTCAGAATAACTTTGCGGACACCAAGATGCATGGAAGAAAGAGTTTTGTCTCTAATCCGTTCTGCCGCCTCATGGGACCGTGCTTCTCTCTATCTTGAGCACCCTACGTGGAGGTTATTCGTTCTTTCGATATTGCATGGTTGGGAGGGAAAATGTCGACAGGCAGACAAACAGACGGAGTATCTGGCGTTATGGTTTTGTGTTGTATACCCCGGGGCGCAGGAGTTCTGAAATGCACGGCACCATGGAAGGGGGGTTTTGGTCGGGTAGATAAGGCCAGGCTGGTATTCATGAGGATGAGGCGGTTCATTCGGTATCTAAGCAGATAGTCATCTTCCGGGGTAGGACGGCGTATCAGGATGGTTGTGCTTTTGACGGTCTGAGTGCATGGCGTGGTTTTCGGCTGCGGCTGACCCGCTTTGCTTTGTAGATCAATTCAGAGTGATCGTTCCATTCCAAACCAGCATAAGGAGAGAAATCCGAGAGACACCCTGGAAATGGTGATCACATCTAATTCCCAACATTGGAGAGCTTGATGCCTACGGTAACTCAAAAGTCTCTCTTCCTTTTTTTTTTCCCACCATCCCTCTGTCTCGGCCCTTGTCGACTTTCAATGATACAATGACGCCTTACTAGGTTTCTCAGACAGAAAGTGCTGTCTTAATGGAAAAGCGTGGCGCCCACCTTGGGCTTCTCGGCAGGTACCTGACCGGCCTCATACTGCAGATATCAAAGGTTAGTTCAGCATTCTCCTCGAACAGGAACGACATAACGCGCAAAGTGGACCAAGACAACGTACCTCCAAGAACCCGGTCGCAGTGATCAGCAGCATGAACGCCTCCGCCAGCTCGTCAATCCTCTCCTCCAGCGCGGCTTGCGCTTCCGCGTCATCCTGCTCCCCCCTCCCTCTCGCCGGTCCACTGCCACCAAAAAACAAGCTATTCCCGCTGTCATACCCGTTTCCATGTCGCCCCTGCCCACCGGCCGCCCCACCACCGGCCCCAATTCCGATCCCAATTCCGGCGCTCCGCTTGAGCGTATGCACGACCAACATCCGGTGCTGTGTCAGGAATCGCTGGCCCTGTACCACGTTGTGCGCGCCACGCGCGAGCACGGCCGCGCCGACGATGCGCGCGAGCGCCACCAGCAGCGCGTAATGCTTCTCGAGTGCGCGGGTGTCGCGCGCGTCCACCTGCAGCTCCGGGTCGGCGCCAAAGACGCCCGCGACCTCGAGGACGCGGAACAGATTGGCTTGGAGTATGTACTTCGCGCCGTGGCGGGTCTGTGCGATCTGCAGGAGCAGGGCAAGCTTGGAGGTGAGATATTGCTCGGTTTGTTGTTGGGTGACGGGGTCGATTTGGGCCGAGTTGGTAATCGTGTTGGTTGCCGGGGTGATGACAGCGAGCCAGTCGGTGAGAATGGTTTTGAGGGAGTCGACAAGGACGCCGAGGAAGTTGAGGCGGTTGAGGGAGTCGATGATGACCACGTCATCGTCGGAGCGCCGCGAAGTGTGGATGAGCGCCGAGAGAAGGACGGTTGCGGCGGTTTGGCAGGTCGTGTCGCTGCCGTAGGCGTCGTCGCAGATCACACTGAGAAGGCGATCGCCGTGGAGTTGGATCGCTTTCAGGGTTCTGGCCCGTGCCGTTGTGATGCTGCGGCTGCGGGCCCCTGGCGCCGGTGTGACGTCTTTATCCACAACGGCGGTGAGGTAGCGATAGCAGATGCTGTAGTACAGCGAGCGGAGTTGGGCGCTGCCTGCCCATTTGCCGATGGAACTGAGACACACCTGGAAGAGCTGGAAAAGCTTGTCGCTGATGAGATTACCGATAGCGAACTTTTCTTTTTCCACATTTGAGCTGGAGTTGTCGTTGTCATCGTCGGCGAGGTCAAGCTTGAAGAGAAGCACTTTGGCGACTCGCGCGAGCTCGAATGCTTCGGCATGGCTCAATGTGCTGTAGGCCTCGAGCGTCGGCAGAATCGCTTGCAGCGCTTGCAGCAAGAACGCCATCTTATGCGTACCCCTGAAGTCGTTGGCTTCAAACATGACCAGTAGCAAATTAGCCCATGCCCTGAGCAGGGTGAGTCTCGCCGCGCTAAATAGCTTCTGACGGTTGGTGAATGTTAGGTACTCCGTCAATATCCTCTCTTCCGTCTCGATAGCGTCCAGATGTTGCTGGGTCATGACTTGGAACGAGTCTCTGAACTCGTTTCGCTTCAGCGCAATGGTCTCCCGGACTTTGTGAATGTTGTACTGTAATCCCGCGTCCGGATGCTCCGCAGCACACGGCCTGAGATCAAGGTCTTTGTAGAAGACAAACTGCGGAGGCGGGACATCCCAGTTGGCGTCAGGGTTGAGGAAGTCGAAGAAATCAAAAATGTTTGCGAGGCTCAGCGGCTCTTGGTTGTCCATCTTAATTGAGCCATTCAAAGCATCGAAGATGTCGCGTTTGACGGAGGGTATCCTGTTCTGCGAGACGCTGCACAGCTCCTTGGCGATGTACTCAAAAATCATGGCCCGCGCCCCAAGGTAATCGATGTACGCCACCGAGGCGGTAGAGAGCAGAAACTCGGGATTATCCGCTTGCATGTCGTCCCATCTCAGGTCTGGCTGGATTTGGACTTCCCTCAGGAGCATGTGGAAGAGGAAGTTGGTGGCTCTCAATTCGTCCATGACGAGCGTGGCGGATAGCGGGGACTTCCAGAGGACCTGCAGGATGCGCAGAATTCGGTACTTCAAGGTGATCAAATACCCGCGCATGCCGTGCTCCTCCTCATATACCGAAATATCAATAGCGATATTGAGAAGGCTGTGGAAGAGGGATTTCTGGGTGTCAAATGGTCCCCTCGGCTCGACGCTCAACCTGTTAAGCTCGCAGTGGAAACCGAGAAGGAGGTGCGCGATGGTTGGCTGGTCGGGCGTCGCTTTGAGGCACTCGTAGATGAAATCAAGAATGAACAGCTTGATCACGTAATTCTCAGACTCGGCCTCTAGAGCTGGGTCCAAGGGAGCGGACACGATCGCTGCGAGCGATGAAGCAATGGTATAGCCCTCCCCATCCCTCTCAAGTTGAACAATCGCCTTGTTCCTGTGACCAAAACGGCCGGTATCTGGGTTCCATGCTGAAATGATTTTTGGGGACGTTGAAATCTTTTCAAGCAGTTTCAGGCAAGCGAGCGTCAGCTCACCATGACCAAGGTTGCAGTACTTGCCCAAGTCGACGACCAAGCCAAGATGGCTCAGAATACCGTCCTCGAAGGAGGCGTAGGCGGCGTTTGCCACCGAAGCGCGTCGCTGCTTCTCCGATTGTATGAGGGGCCGCACAAGGTGCAGGTAAGTTTCCTGTAAGTCGAGAGCCTTGATCATGACTTGAATGCCTCGTAAAATGCTGAGAACCAAAGGCGAGTCCGGGGACGCGCTACCCAGACTGACGGGATCCTGATGAATAGTACGAATCAAGGCAGTAATAACCTTTTCGTTGAACAGCCACTCCATGACGCGCGCGAAGGGGTGAAGGCGCACGTATGTGGCCAGATCGGTTGTTGGCATTGCCACATCAATGGCAATATTGCTCTCATTGCCCAAGATGATCAAGTCCTCGTTAAAAGTTGACAAGCAAGTCAGCGCAAATTCGAGACAGCTGAGACGCAGTGCCCTAAGTTGCGCAGGGTCGATAAGCTCCTGAGACTTCTGGGAGAAGACTCGGAAGACAAAGTCGACATAGGGCTCCATCCCAGGCGCTCGTATGTTACTGCCCAGATCTTCGGGGAAAGTTAGGCTGTCATTCAACCCTTCAGAACCCTCAAGCGGGGCGAAGAGAGAGGTGAGCAGCTGAATAAATGCGTTCGACTCCTCAAAGCCACCTATGAGGTCGTTCAAGATTGCTTCCATATGGCTTTCCGGGGTGAGAGGTTGGCCAAGATATGTCACCCTTTGTTGGGCCCCCGGGTTGGGTAGTGTGTTGGTTGCCCACGCATCGACATACCTCCAGAGCGTTTCGCTCTCAGGAGCTTGCTTTTGCGTCATTAAGGCCTTGAGAACGTAGAAGATGCAAGCGCGGAGCCGAGCCGGGAGGGGACCATCTCCGAGCCTAAAGAGGGTATCGACCAGCCTCATCTCCTCGTCCATCATCATCCTCTGCCGGGCGACCTCGCTCTCTGTTGCCAGCTTAGCGATCAGTCGCAAGTAGCACTCCAGCATCAATGCAGACTCGGGTTCCGTCTCAGCTAAATCAGCACCAGGTTTGCTGGGGCGTTGTATGACGTTCGCTTGTGACGGCGCCGGCTTATCACGGAGTTGTTTTGTGAAGTAATCCAGCTCTTTGAAGATCTGGGACCACGTCAAGGACTGAGAGCGTTTCATTTTGCCAGAAGATTGGTGACCCTCGTCAAGCAGAAACATGTGGGCAGCCGTGGCACACTCCTCGTTGTCCGATAGGCACTGCAGCATCTCGCAGAACGCACTGACAAGGGGTGTGGATGCTCGTCTCGACGCCCAATGCAAAAAGCCGGCCAGGTTACTGTCGGGATCCTCCCAGAAGGACATAGCCGCATCTGGTCGCCCTTCGTAGGCGTAGGAGACAATGATCAGGAAACGCTCCAGATCAAGGTCTTGCTCGTGGTTCTGACTGAGCTGCCTTTGCTCATCTTCCTCGGTCCTCAACTTCCGAAGCATATCTGGGAGATTGGATATGCAAGCATCCACAAACCCCTCCAAGTGTACCATTAGGCTTTGCTGGATAAAGTGGCTGAAAGGAAAGGGGTCTGACGCTAAGGAAGGAGACTTGCGCTGCAGCCACTGGCGCATTCCAAGGCGCGACGGGTCCTGCCATTCCTGGGCCCTGCAATCGGCGGCCACAGCCAATATGAAGTCAAAGGCGCCCTCCTTTAGCGCCTCCAGGAATTGCTTGTTCCTCTCGTCATCTTCTTCGTCGAGGTTGATGCCCTGAAAATCGTAAATGGTATCGTCTAAGTACCACCCGCTGTATTCGGCGATCCACCATGCGCGGACGGCGGCGCCAAGATACGGAAGCGCCCAAGAGTCGTCACTTTGTTTGCAGACCACCCCGTTCAGCTGGCGAGCTTGCTGAAGATCACTCACTCCCTCGGTTGAGCCGAAGGCTGAGATGTACGCAGCGAGAACCGGAAAGAGGTGCACTAGAAATATATTAGCAAGCCTTTGCGGTGCTTTAAAAGGTTCGATCTGCCATACCGAGAAAGTGGTCATACTTGTCAGCCCTCCTAAGGGTCTGTATAAAATCTTGAAAGTCTTTGACGGTCGCGTGGCGTTTCTCAACGGCAGCGTGTAGTATCGCTGCCAGACACTCGTGCTGCTCAACGAGGCTTGATCGAGAGAAATCAAATGTTTCTTGGTTTTCCGGCGCCCGCATGACAGCACCCTGCTGCAGGACGTTCCGGGCCGCAGCCTTCTCCATCATGCTCTGCAGCATGAACCTCACATTTTGCATGGCCTCCATGAACCTCGGAACAGCCTTCTTAACCTCTCCCGCGCGTGTTCCGGGTGGAGGGATGCCAAACACCTTCTCCTCCGCAATGGCGCCAAAAGAATCTTGTAGCCCGGGTTCAAGCTCGTCGTCGGCCGCGAGCTCAGCAATGAGGCGCATGCAGTCAAGAAGGTACCGTCGTTCCTGGTGGAAACGTATGACGGCGCATTCCCACAACGGCCGGCTTTGTGTCTCGGTATCACCTTCTGCATCGCAGTCCAGTAGAATCCTCGCCGCTTCCAACTCGTCCAAATCCAGGTCGTCGGCAACCCTGAGGCAGTCGTTGATGAAGTCATCATTGATCGCATACTCGTCTTCGTCAATCTTTACCTTTCCTGATTCGAGCTGTCAGCATCCTTTCCCTTCGCAGGGCCACAGTCCTGGGTGGCGCCGTACCAGTCCCTAGAGATTGCCTGTGAGCAGAATTTCGCGGAGGCTTGTCGATTAACTTCTTGAACGCTTCGGTTTGCGCGTCCAGGAGCTGCTCCAATGCCTGCAGGCCCTCGTATCGGTGCCGGCGAACGGCGACCAGCTCCCCATGCAGGGCTTGGAGAGCCTCGAGTGCGCGAAGTTCAGACATGGTGGGCGAGGCGAAAGGCGCCGCTGCGCATTCTTTTGAGGCCGCAACCGCGTATCTGGGGCTCGGTGTCGTCAGTGGTTGTCAGACGATACCTAATATCTCAATCGGCGCGGGTGTCCAGTAAATCCCCGTACGTCAGTACCCCGGGCGGCCAAATCGATAGCTTGAGCGACGGTTGAAGGTGGGAAAGCGTCAAGTTCTCGAGATTCGCGATCAAAGCCGTCCCGCGCCAAGTTGCCTGCCGATTGGCGCCAAAACCGCTTGCAGTCAACAAAAGAATTAGGCGGTGAACTGTTCTGCCGTCGTCCTTTGCTGCTTGCATGCTGAATGGACGAAGCTGAAGCGCGGCCAGTGGAGCTCCAGACTGGACCCGACCGCCGCCATGACTGCAGCGTGCCAGCGGGCTGTGCGGTGGTCATAGCTCCTTCCAGGTTTCCGCCTCTAGAATGAGAGAGTAGCTGCAGTCGCAGTTGCTCAATTTCCAAGCAGTTGAATGAGATTGAAGCCTTGAGAGCCTGGCACTAGAGTCGGTGAGATAGATCGCCTGATTTTAGTCCCTTCCACCTTCATGAACATTTGGGAATCTGAAGCCGCCGGTTCGTACCTAGGTGGTATACTCTATCCATTCTAAGTTCCTAGTCCTGTCCAGGGCTCCTGGGCCTCAATCCCATCCAAATAGCCTGGCGCGCCTAACAGTGCTAGCACCCACGCACGCGTAGTTGCTTTTGCAACCGAATGCAGCGCCTTGCACCTACCTCTTTGACCACCTACCGTAACAACCTTCAATCTATCTGAAGTTGTTTCCGTCTTCGGCACCTTACCGGGTTGCAAGATTTTCTTTTTTTTTTTTTGGTGTTTCGAAACCCTTAAACAGGTCCTCATTGCCATTGTGTTATGAAGTCAAACGGGTGGCCTACAAAGAAAACGACCCGCTCAAGGAACCAAGCCAAAGGTTCAACTCAAGAAAGGAGTAGACCTCGGAATCGCCAGCCTTGACGGCTGGCCTCCAGGTTAGAAGAGCAGAATGCCTCCGACACAGCAGACATACGGCGGTGATAGGATCAATTTCAAACAACTCGCCGGTAAGTGACACGCTAATCCAAGATTGACCCGACTACTTGAGACAACAGTCGCCCCGCTAACGCGAACTTTGACAGCCCATCTCACCAGTGGAAAGGTCAAAACTCGTACGGAAGCCATCACAAGTGAGTTGCAACTTCTCCATGAGACTTGTGGTCTCTCGACTTCTTGGATTATCAGCTAACCACGCTCGAATACTTAGCGTTATCGGCCTACTTTGAAGCCGTTGACCGTGGGACAAGGTATTGTTTTATTTTCTCAATTTACCACCCACCCCCCCCCCTCTTCTCCCCCTTTTCGTCCCATCGCTGACCTTGCCAGGAATCCGCTCGACGACAAGTCCTACCACTCGCTCTACGAGGCTTTGTTCAGTTGTGCCCTTCTTGAGAAAGAAAGTTATTTCAGTACCAAGAAGTCACCTCAATCTATTGCAAGGCTAGGGAAGTGCGCGCAGACGCTGCGGACAGCCGTCCGCCATGGAGCCGCCAAAATCAAGCGCAAAACTGGCAAGGCTCTCGTCGACCACATTACGCAAATCCTTCCGGGGCCGGATGACAGTTACATCCCTCCTCTTCTCACTGGCTACGTCAAAGCACTCAGCACCTTCCTCGATTTCCCGGCCAATGTTGAGAATCTCGCGATAAGCGAGTCCTGGGACACATGCGTCGACTTCTGCATCGAAGCCCTCTCTCGCTACCTCGAAACAGGCGATCGAGACAACGGATTCTCATCTCGCGCCTCTCCGGCGCCGGGCGCAACTACACGGTCCGGCTCTGTCGCGCTATCGCAGGGTTCCAGTCAAATCGGAAGCCAGGTTGCAATCGAGTTTCTGACGTGCCTCAACCTGCTTGTTGCCGCCCCAAATGCGCCGGTACCGAAGAAAGCGGACAAGATCTCAAGTATCGTGCTGCACATCCTTCAGTTTCGGCAGATGAAGATTGGGGAACTTCAAAAGGTTGCCTTTTCAACGTTCAACCTGGTCTTCCAGCGCATCCAGGCCGACGATGTCACGCTATCCAAGAGGCTGGTCATAAGTCTGGTTCCCTTGGTTTCGTATTGGTGGCAGCCCCGTGCCTTATCACGAGACGCCCTGCTCAACTCGGTCCGCGATGAGATGCTCAAGACAATCTATGGCATGCATTTATACATCGAGAGCTTGCTTCGAGAAGCCATCGGTGAGACCTTTCTCCAAGATGTCGAAGATCTGCTAGACTCTCTGTGGTCCGACTACTCGAAACGCGAGGACCGTGCCCGGCTTCAGCTGGACGACGTGACCTTCACAGCAATGCGATTACCTGCGGATCACCCATCAACTCCCGTGTTCAGCCTTCGTCCTTATAATCTAGCAGGCGAGCAAAACTGGGCTCTTCTTGAGGTTCTCGCCAACCTAGAAGCCGCTTACTCGCGGCACTCCCAGCGAGAACACAGCCAACAAAACCCCGACCAGGGCCAGGCTAGGAAGAGACGCCGCGTAGCAGGCAGTTCCAACAGGATACACCAGAAAATCAGATCATTAGATCCTGCGGTCCGTCTTTCTGCCCTGCAGCTCTTACCGTTTCTGGCCAAGCAGAAGGAGCCTTCACTCGAGGATATTATCGAATGTTTCGCAGACTTGTCGAAGTCCGTTACTGCAAAAGAAGGCACAGTGGCGTCTTGGGCAATGATTGCCTGTTCCAGGTAAGTGCTATAGCATCTATCTCATTCCAAAAGACCGACGGGATGGGGCTAATCAAGCCAAGCCTTGCTACACATGTGACATCACAACACGCATCTCTCAGCTCGTCCTGGAAGCAACTATGGCACCTTGGCGTACGGGCCTTGTCTCTGCCGCCTGTTAGCCGTGCTGCATGCGTCCTTCTCAACTGGATTCTGAAAGCGAACCTCGTTCCCAGGCACGAACTCGCGGACGATGTCACCCAGATCGTCACAACCGCCGATATCAGCGGTCCGTCAGTGCTAGTTGACTCGTCCCTCATTCTCATGCTTCGCCTGCTCCGCCTTCGTAACAACATGTTTCCCAACGCGAGTCAAGCCACCTCGAGCCATATTATCCGATGGGTGTTTGTAAGGTGGAGTCCGGGTGAGTAGGTTCCTTTCTAAGAAATTGGGCGCTGTTCTGACTTGCCCGCAGCTGAATTGACATACGCCTCATTCCATGTCAAGCATGCAACGCCATATGACATTGTCAATCTTCTCAAGGCATGCTATGGGGCCCCGATTTTCACGCTGTCAGCCCCTCTGCGCTTGTTCGGCGGTCCCATTGCCCAGTTCTGGAAGGGCCAAGCAGAGATACACTCTTTCATCCGGTACCTTCTCCTTCTTGACCAAAACGACACGGCTACCCCGGCCGATTTCCTCCTGGCCGAGGAGCAGCTGGCCGACGCTCCACAGGTCAGCGACCCAACTGGGTCGCATGCAGCAAGACGACTGGCACTTGAATTGCTTTACCCGAAGGTTGAAGAGCTGCACCAACTGGTGGAGTCGTGGCAGAAGCGCGGAGACGGTACAGTACCTGTTTCTACCGAGCGGCTGCAAAGCATTGTTCTCGCGTGTCTCACAGGAGCTTTACTACTGCCCGAACTTGCGGGTCTAAATTCCTCGGCGTCCAGGGATCTCGAAACCACGCTATCTAGTATAGTCGACGCCACACTCAAAGTGGTTTTGAATGCTAGTTCGGGCGATAACTCCTTTGACCTGTTTCTGACATTGTCGGCTCCGTACATCCCGCCAATCACGGAGGAGGAGCTAGTTTCCTTGAAGAGAGACAGGCCGCACCTGCTCGAATTCTTTGGGAAGCTCTCAAATGCACTACATGAGAGTTCGCTCCGGGAAGCCTCCCTGCGCAACCCCGATGTCGTCGATATCGATGAGGAGTTTGAGTCTCAAACAAGTCAGAACAGCTCGACGGCCAAGAACAGAACGTTGCCAAGACGGGATGTCCTGTTATCTCATACACCAGAGGCCTTCTACCTGGAAACTGCGCTACGAATACACCTCCTCGACGTCATACGCTCAGACGATGGTCAGATCGGACGTGTTCCGGAGGCCATTGTCGATCGGCTCGTTGAGCTTCCAAAGGAGCAATTCCTGTCCTGCCGGTCCTTCATGCGAGAGCTCTTCACATCAAACGCCACTATCCCACTTGATTCCGCTATCAGGATATTTCAAACTGCCGCGCGTATGGCCAGCAAATACGAGTTTTGGTGCTGTGAAGTGGCTTTGTGCACCTGCCTCGACACGATGGATAGCTTCATCAGTATGTGTACCGATGAAAGCCTGGAAATATTTGCCATGGGAGGCGACCTTTACCATTACGTGGTAACCGTTTCGCTACCCAATAACTCGTTATCTGCAGCTGCCCAAATCCGTCTTTCCAGCTTGCTTCTGCATCTTTTAGAGGTCAAGTCGACTTATGCTTCCAGCCTGAATCTGCCATCCTGTCGATCAACCCTCATGAAGATTTTGCAAGAAGGGGCCATGGACATCAAATACTTTATTGGACGCCGTATCCCCAAAATCTTCGGGTTGTATGTTCTCAAGACACACGATGATATCTTCCTCGACATCCTCCACAACCTACCTTCTGACCCGGGGATTACCGAGGGAATCGCGTTCCGGCTATTTGCTCTCGCAGAACTCGCTTGTCGATGGCCAACTCTCCTACGCCGATGCATCTACCACATTTTCGAAACGCCTGGAAAGATTTCCCAGTCAGGGAAGTACGCGGCTAGCTGCTACAAGAGAATTTCACGGACATTGCAGCTCACTGGGCCACAGGAGCTTTTCAGGCTTTTCGCTCCTCAGCTGCTGTATACCTGGCTGGAGAGCGGCTCAATTCAAGAGATCCCCTTTGACATATTCGGGTTTACCAGTCTTCATGAGCTTCTCCAACACGCCCAAACAGAGGCTGCAGCCATCATGATTATGCGCGGACAAGAGAAAGAGGCGCTTGAACTGGCGCAAACATTGGGTCTGACCCCTGAACAGCTGGTACAGCAAAGTTTTACCAAGATCATTGCCTACAGTATTGCTCACGACATAAGCGTTCCTGGCGGCGCAGACTACGTCACTGGAGAGAGCCGACTGAGGAAGATTCTTGGAAAGGAAGGGTTCCTCGCGAATGTTAACCTGAACTTTGCCGATATCATAGCCACATTCTTCAACACATTTGACCAGGAGGACCCCATCGAGAAGGCCTTCCGGCGAGACGAGCGATTTGCATATGCCGCAAACTCCATGGAAGAAATCAAGAAGCTTGGGCACCTACCTGCCGCTCTCCCTCCCAATCAACAACCGACGTTCAAGGCGAAATATCTACCGAGAGAAATCCTCCATCTGTGTAGCCGAACACCATACGAGCCCGAGACGCTCTGGACGCCCGCTCTTGTCGTCTTCGTAGCCCGAAAGCTACTGAATACGATACATCCTGCGCTCGGCCCATTGCATGCTTGTTCCGTCCTGCGCAAGATCCGCGTGCTCATATGCATGGCTGGCGATCACGCGACGTCTGCATATCCTTTAGAGATGCTCTTACATTCCCTGCGAGCGTTCGTAGTTGACCCTGAGTGCGCCGACGACGCTTTGGGAATCACCCAGTACCTTGTCTTGAAAGGCGATCGTCACCTCAGGCAGACTCCATCATTCCTAGCGGGCTACGCTCTCTCTTGCCTGGCAGACCTTCGCGTCTTCCTCGAGTCCAGCCAGTCTAGCACGACTCAGGAAAGTCAATTCAAAGCAACCATGACCAAAGCCCAGCTCTTCCACTCGTGGTTTTCCAAGTATCTTGCCGGTTACGAGTCTCCTGCTTTTCAGGATGAAGCTCAGAAGCTCGCCTTCAAATCTATCACGCAGTCGGCTGCTCAAATTCGGGCCTCGGGCAACGCGGAAAAGGGAACGCACGAGAGCAACCTACTTTTGGAAATTCTGGAGGATTGGGATCGCAAAAACCGACTTCTGAACGAGCCAGCACGCGACGTCGCCCTGTCTATGCTTTGCGGGGTGTTCAAGGTCCCACCATCTAGTCGACTCGATGTCATCGAGAGTGATGATGACGCGCTGAGCCACGCTTCCGTAGTGTGGAAGAGCTGCGCATCGCAGCGGTTAAGCGGGGAATACCTCGCCTGGGCCGGACGGGTTCTAGGCCGCTCATTTGCAGCATCAGGTGAAGTTCCAGACGAGCTCTTGCGTGAATCTCTTCTCAAGGAGTACCGCAGACTCTCGTTGGACATTGGCGGCTCAGAAGAGGGGCTGCTGAATCTCATCGAGGCGCTCACCGTCAGTGGCGACTGTTTCACGGCCGGTTTGGCCGAGGCCGCTTTGCGTACTGTTGTGTCAGATGCCGTGAGCGACGATGACCATGACCTTCTCGGCTCTTGCCAGCAGAGCCTTGCTGAATCGCTGCTTATTTCGTCCAACTGGGACCCTTACCGGACACCACAGTCTGATCATTACAAGGTCGATACCGTGTTGGAGGAGGAAGTGTTTTCGGCCAAGCATCTGGAAAGTCCGAACTGGTCCCAGCGGCTCGCGACTTACCTCGCTCAGTCGGTGCCGGAAATCGTGACGCTGAGGGTGCTGCCGCCCATCCTGAGCAAGGTCAAAGGGTTTGCCGAGCGGGCCTTCCCCTTCGTTGTTCACCTTGTTTTGGCGTATCAACTGGATAAGCAGCAAGGGATCAAACGACAACTCTCGGAGGCACTCAAAGTGTGGTTGAACTCTACATCTGACCTGGCTAAGGAGAACCTAAAGCTGCTCATTAACACTATTCTTTATCTGAGAACGCAGCCGCTACCAGGAGAAACTTCAATCGCGGACCGGAGTCACTGGCTGGAGGCCAACTTGTCAAGCGCAGCGGCAGCTGCAGGACGGTGTGGGATGTTCAAGGTTGCTCTCTTGTTTGTTGAGCTAGCCAGCTCTGAGTCATCCCGGGGCTCACGGCGCTCGTCCACTCTTCGAGAGCCTGAAGACTCTAGCGAGGTTTTGCTGGATATATTTGAAAACATAGACGATCCAGACGCGTACTATGGTCTCAACCAGGATGCTTCGCTGTCCACAGTCGTGGCTCGCCTGGAGTATGAAAATGACGGAAGCAAAAGCCTTGCTTTCCGCGGTGCGCAGTACGACAGCCACCTGCGGAGCAGGGACTCGGCCTCGCGGCAAGATGGGCAAGCTCTCATAAAAGCTCTCAGCAGCCTCGGCCTCGCCGGCTTGTCGAATTCCCTGCTTCAGACCCAACAAAGCCTGGATGGTTCCTCCGACTCGCTAGATGGAACATTTACCACGGCGAGGAGGCTCGAGATGTGGAACCTTCCAGCGCCGTCAACAAACGACAACTGGGCTGTTACGGTGTATAAGGCCTACCAGAGCATGCACCAAGCTCCTGACATTGACGCTGTTAGAGGTGTTATTCACGACGGTCTGAGAAGCACTGTTCGCCATCTCAGCAGCCGCGGTCTCAACAGTTCTACCCTGCGTCATCAACTTGGGGCACTCGCAGCGTTGGCGGAGCTTGACGATGTGCTGAACGTTACTGATCAGTCTGAGCTACAACAAGCGCTAAAAAGCTTTGAAAAACGGTCCAAGTGGATGATGAGTGGACGGTAAGAGCCTTCTTTCCTGCTCTAGTGAGAAGATGATAATGCTAATGACGATAGATACGCCGACGTTGGTCAACTCCTGTCATGCAGAGAAACCACCCTGAGCATGTGGAGCCAACACCACAGGCTGAGAGCCACGAGGTTAACTCCGGCAGATGCTCGCCTTGTCCAAATTCGTGGCATGCTACTTTCATCTGACATCTTCCGGTTCCACCGAGCACACCAAGAAACTTTGAATCTGTCGACAACGCTCACCGACCTCATTGGATCAAGCGAGTCATTGGGCCTGAGCGTTGATGCTGCTATCAAGATGGAGACTGCCAACTCGTTGTGGGACCAAGGAGAGATGATTACCTCTATCCGAATGCTGCAAGCCATCGACAAGGACTCATCCCTAAAGAAACAGACCGTACCGGTTAGCCGGCCGGATCTTCTGTCGAAAATCGGGTACCAGGTCTCAGTTGCTAGACTGGAAAGTCCAGACAGCATTCAGAAGAAATACCTCGAACCGGCGCTCAAAGAACTCAGAGGCAAGATTGAAGGAAAGGAAGCTGGCCGGGTTTTTCACCAGTTTGCCATGTTCTGTGACGAGCAGCTCCAGAACCCTGACAGCTTAGAGGATCTGGCACGCTTGCAAAACCTCAAGAAAGGCAAAGATGAAGAAGTGGCCCAGTTGAAGGCATTGATTGCCAACTCCAAGGACTCGCAGCACAAAAACAGGTACTCAAGCCACCTTGCCAAAGCAAGACAGTGGCAGGACCTTGACCAGCAGGAGCTCCGGCGGGTGGAGCAGAGCCGGTCTGAGTTCCTACGCTTGAGTCTCGAGAATTACCTGCTCTCTCTTGCGGCTTCCGACGAGCATAATAACGACGCCCTGCGTTTTATGGCTCTGTGGCTGGAGCAGTCAGAGGAGGACGTCTCGAATGAGGCTGTCAAGAAATATATCGGGAAAGTTCCGACGCGCAAGTTTGCGCCCTTGATGAACCAATTATCATCGCGGCTGCAGGACCAGCCAGTTCTCTTTCAAAAGCTCTTGATCGATCTGGTATACCGCATCTGTGTCGACCATCCTTACCATGGAATGTACCACATCTGGTCCGGCGCAAGGACTCGCGTCAACAAAGACGACGAGGTGGCCGTTTCTCGCCAGAAGGCAACCGATAGGGTGGCCAAGGCCCTCACAAAGTCGGAGGCTGTGTCCAAGATCTGGCAAGCAATCGACCAGACAAGCCGGGCTTACCACGCACTCGCCATGGACCGCGATCCGAACCGTTACAAAGCTGGACACAAGATTCCATTAAAAAGCTCATCCGTCGGACAAAGCTTTTTGAGTATCCTCGCCAAGTATCCCATCCCACCGCCGACGATGCAGATAGCTCTGTCGGCGAGCCAGGACTACTCCCATGTGCCCATGATCCATAAGTTCGAGCCGGATATGTCCATTGCCTCGGGCGTGAGCGCGCCCAAGATCATCACTGCTGTTGGTACCAACGGTCAACGATTCAAACAGCTTGTCAAAGGAGGTAACGACGACCTGCGCCAGGACGCTATCATGGAGCAGGTATTTGCCGCCGTCTCGGAGCTCCTCAAGCTCCACCGGACAACAAGACAGAGAAACTTGGGCGTCAGAACGTACAAGGTTCTTCCCCTGACATCTTCATCGGGTCTTATCGAGTTCGTCTCGAACACGATTCCCCTTCACGAATATCTTATGCCCGCTCACGAGAGGTACTATCCGAAAGACCTAAAAGGCTCACAATGCCGCAAAGAGATATCCAACGCCCAGACCAAAACCACGGAAACCCGCATCTCGGTTTACCGCAAGGTCACAGAACGCTTCCACCCGGTCATGCGCTACTTCTTCATGGAGTACTTTCCGGACCCGGACGAATGGTTCCACAAACGCACCGCCTACACCCGCACGACCGCTGCCATCTCGATGCTGGGCCACGTGCTTGGGCTGGGCGACCGGCACGGGCACAACATTTTGCTCGACACCAAAACGGGCGAGGTGGTGCACATCGACCTGGGCGTGGCGTTCGAGATGGGCCGTGTCCTGCCCGTGCCAGAACTCGTGCCCTTCCGCCTGACGCGCGACATCGTAGACGGCATGGGCATCACCAAGACGGAGGGCGTCTTCCGCCGGTGCTGCGAGTTCACGCTGGACGCCCTGCGTGAGGAGGCCGCATCGATCCAGACAATCCTGGATAGTTTGCGGCACGACACGCTGTACCAGTGGTCCATCTCGCCCGTGCGCATGGCCAAGCTTCAGAACGCACGCGGCTCTGCCGGAGACGGTGGGGACGATGGTGAGGGCGAGGATGTTGGCGGGGCCGGAGGGGAGAAGAAGGCGAAGTCGGTCAATGAGCCCAGCGAGGCGGATCGTGCTATCGAGGTGGTCAAGAAGAAGCTGAGCAAGACGCTGAGTGTCATGGCGACGGTGAACGATTTGATTAACCAGGCGACCAGCGTGTCGAATTTGGCAGTTTTGTATTCAGGTAAGCTTTTCCTGACTTATATCTCCCGCTTTTCCTCGGACGACTCACTAACACTCTGCAGGTTGGGCGGCATATGCTTGAATAACTAGGATGATAAGCCAAGATGTGTATATTATTGATCGTGCTGTTCAAATGTACGACATCTCCCGTCGGTCATGGCTTGGATAGTGGTCGTGTGCCGTTGCAATACGTGACACTGTCAAGAACATCTGGTACTATGCGATCTCCGATTTTGCTACCCGAAGGGTCAAGTAGCGAAGGACACCTCCTTCTTGTCCCGACGAGGGGCTACGCCGTGAAATTGGATTTGAAGCAGAACGTGCAGCCTTGTCTACACCTTGAACATGGTTCCAAGTTTGAATCTCCTCCACGCTGACCTGTAAAACCAAAACAATGAACGCCTCCTTACTCCGGCCCGTCCAACCATTTTGTACATGTACATCCAATATGAACACCTATCCGTCCTGCCCTGATGGCACAGGGTAGTCAAGGACTTGGCTTGCAAAATACATCGCACTCGTCAGCCCCCACAACACCTCCCATAACAGGCTCAGCACATTGCATTCCTCGTCCCGTGCCCAGGTGCGGGTCCCCCGAAACTGCAGCATTACGCCGCCATACTCCAGTCAACGCTCCTTTCTCATACTCCTCCCCCACTTCCTGCCGCCGCTGCCCCGCCTCCCATCCCCCCTTTCAACCTCGCCATGACCCGCTCCCGGTGCGCGCGGTTCTTCAGGTGCACCTCGAAGTTCTGCACCGTCATCTCAGGCCCCGCAGTGTACGACTTGCCGGGACAGTCGCGGCAGCGGATGCGGGGGAGCCAGGCGAATTGGATGTTGGCCGGGATCGGCTCGCCTGGCTGCAGGGACAGGGGCAGGGGGACGAACGAGTTGGTGTCGGTGTTGATGGCGCAGTAGCGCATGGTGGCCTCGAACGCGTCGGTTGGGTACGACTTGAGGAGGGTCGCGAGAGCCGAGGTCAACCAGTCGGGTGGTGGGGGCTGTTTTTGGAAGGTTGCTTGTTAGCAGCTCATCTCTTCTTCCTGTTTGTGTGTGTGTAAGGAGTTGAAAGTGGGGGTTGTATTACCGATGGTTGGTTCGGGGCTGTGCCGTTAGGGCCAGGTGGAGGGGCCGGCACGCGACCTATTTGACCCTGGAGGGAGGGTGCGGAGTTGGGCTTCGGTGGCAGGTGTTGGTTAGACGCGGAGGGGGTGGAAGGAGGTCCCATGGAGTTGCCGGCGGCGCTTGGGGCTCGTTGGTGGGCTATGGTGGGCGTGGCGGAGGCGTGTGGTGTCTGTCGGGCTCGGAGGTCGCGCATGAGCTTCCTTAGTTTTGCAGGGTTGACGCGCAGGGTGACAATTTGTTGTTGCGGTTCTTCGGTCTGTTCGCGGGTGGCTTCGCGACCGAAGCGGCGGGATGTGCGCGTTTCATGGTGGTGAATGATGACTTCGGGGGTTTCGGATCGGCCCAGGTTCGCCATCCGCTGCGCGGCTGCACTTGCGGCGCCGCGCATCCCCCTGGTTCTAGCCGTGCCCTGAAGCTGTGACATGGCCGGTGAGTCGGGAGCTGAGTCGTCGCTGTCCTCCGAGTCAGACAGATCGCCATCGCGAGCCGTCCTCTTGCCTCTCCCAGTCAAACCGGATCCCAATGCCCGTTTGTAAAGGCGGCTCTCGTCAATGTTCGGCGCTGCACCGGGTAATACCGAAGACACAATGGACGTCCGTATCGTTCTTTGTCTCTCCTTCAAATCTGGCAGCTGAGGACCGCCGCGCCGATTGATGGACCGCTTCTGCCTCCTCTGCTCGCGCGAAAACATGGTCTCGGTCCTCTCCAGCTCGGCTTCCGTGTTCTCGTACAAGTAGGGCGCGTAATCTTTCGCTTGTTGCTGCGGCCTGAATACGGAGGGCAAAGGTGTAGGTAGAAAAGCAGCGACAAGATCAGCATCCTCAATGGGGCGGCCGTCAAACGGATGCCCGACGCTATACAAGCTACGGGTGAATAGCTGCGCCTGTTCCCGTATACAGTGAGCAATCGCTGTAGAGAACTCGCCAGAGAGAGACAGGTCGCGGGCCATGCTGGCGGCAAACTCCTCGGGCGAATTCATGGGGTTGTTGATGTCCCATTCAAACTGATCAACCAACGTATGGGCGCCAATCGTGATATTTAGCTTTACGAGTATGCGCATTTCGTCGTTCTTATACGCCGAGTACGGGAGCTCGGGGTCGAGAGCGTCTTCTTCGGAGTAGGCGAAGGGGTAGAAATCGTTGAGCTGCTCGTGTATCTGCTGCACGACCTGGTCGTAAACTGGTTTATCGGTGGCGGGATTCAGGCCCATGTCTTCGATCAGCTGCGCAGCAAAAAGCTCGACGGATATGAGGCGCTCATGGAGATTAAAGGTGAATGTGTCGCGAAGCTTGATCTTGTCCCAATCGACGTCGATGCGGACCGGCACCAATTCCTCGTGCTGCTCTGCCTGCTTCTTCATGTCCTTTTTGGAGAATTTGAGGGCGGGTGTGGTCCGTTTTCCGGGACGCGGTTTCTGCGATGGGTATATGATCTTGGTCGTAGTTCCATTCTCGGTGTAGCCGTTGCCGTAGCCGCGATAGCCTTCACCATAGAGTCGGGAGGGGAACGCAGCATAGAAGTCCCTGTATTGCCGGTAGTCGCTCGCGCGAGCGAGCATATCTTTCGTGTCCTTTTCGAGCCTGATTTGAGCCTCCTTCAGGGCCGCCGAGTGTATCCAATCGTGTATTTGGAAGCGCTCCACAATCACCTTGTTGAGTGCCTCCTTGTTGCGAACCGAGGGCGTGGTAGTCGTATCGGCCTGAGGGGTGCCGGATGGGGGCACTGCTGCACCGGCATTCGCCGGCGCTGTTGCTGAAGTTGTAGATGAAGACGCAGCGGTGGTTGAGGGTGCCGCAGATGACGATCCGTCGCCATCGCCGCCAGCGGCTGGCGGTGCGGACACCTGCGAAGCCGCCATGGAGGGAAAAATGGAGGGAAAGAAGAATGGAAGAAAAATGAATGTCGCCGCAACAGCGCAGCAGAGAGGTCCCTTGATGCGCGCCGCGTTGGGCGTTGAGGTCGCGTGAATCGGGGTGTTTTGTTGCCGGAGTTGACGAGATGCGACGATGCGCTGTCGCTGGACCTCGACTTCGCGGTGAGGCTGGCCTACTGTGTAGGCACGGATGCGCGAATGGTTAAAGAAACGGCAGAGCGCGACTGGCCAATGGGATGATGGACACCGTGGGTCAGTCAGAACATTTATGTCTGGCCTTCGAAGTATGGACTACTCCCTTGACAGAATTGCTGGATATACCACGGAAAGTCCTGCAAGTAATGTAGTCCTGAGACTAAAAGTGCCACACCAATAAAACTTTCATGGCAGATTCAGACCGCCAACTCTTAGGAGGATAAAAAACCAAGTAGATATCGTATTATATACGTATTATTTTGTCTCATTTTCGTTATTATAAGATACTATTCGAGGTTGATTGCGGCGCAACGCAGCCTGCAAAGCACCAGCAGCGTGCCTCTGAGGTACTTGTACCAAGCGTTCTGTAGCGTATGTACAAAGCCCTTTGGCCTTGATTTCCAGGTTGGCTCGAGCTCCTCGTTTCGCATAGCGGCTCCTCGGGTCGTCATCAGCAGCTTGGCGGGCCGCAGCTCGTCTAGAGCGGAGCCCGAACACAAACAGAAACCCCTCCCCCGCCTTGACAAAAACCAAGCAGCGGGAGCTCAAAATCGTCACGCATCCCCACAGCTTGTTTTCATTCCTTCCTTCTGGTCCTCCCGCTGCGGTCCTTTCCTCTTGGACACACTGGAATTTCATTGAATTTGAAGCCGCTCGCTCGGTTATAGCTCAAGGTAGTCAAAATGGCGACCGAAGCGCAGGGTACGGGTCAGTAAACAAAAGAGCCCATGTTCTTCCCGAGTTTCCAAGCTCTTGTTCCAAACTTGCCTAGCTGTTGCAGCTCCCTCGTCCTCCCAGTCTTCTCACCCGTCCTCGTTCTCCTTCCGCCCGTCTGTTTGGATTCTGTTCTGGTTGCTCCCGCAGCTTTTGCATCTTGCCCAGTCTGACCCTGTTTCCTTCCCCTCCCCCCACTCCCCCCTCTCTTCCCCTTCTCCCTGTTCTGGCAGTCCCTGCGTGATCTTGGTGCTGATCCTTGTCCCAGATTATACCCTCAACAACCCCGATACTATCACCAAATATAAGACGGCCGGTCAGATCTCCGAGAAGGTTCTGGCTGAGGTGTCGAAGCTCTGTGTCGCCGGCAGCAAGGTCGTTGACATCTGCGAGAAGGGCGACAAGCTCATTGAGGAGGAGCTTGCCAAGGTCTACCGCGGCAAGAAGATCACCAAGGGTACGTGTTGGCTTGGCGCTGTTACCGAGGTCGGCAATCAGCTGATTACTCACGCGTGGTGCTCTAGGTTTCTCGCACCCAACCACTGTATCCCCTGCTGCTTTCGTCACTCCTTACACCCCGCTCAGGTCGGATGAGAAGGAGGCTGCTGTCGAGCTCCAGCCCGGCGAGCCTGTGAAGATCCAGCTGGGCGCCCAGATTGACGGGTTTGGCTCCATCGTGTGCGACACTGTCCTGGCGAGGAAGGCCGATGAGGAAGAGGCTGTGATTGAGGGTCGGTCGGCCGATCTTCTCCTGGCCACTCATTATGCCAACGAGCTCCTGTTGCGATTGATGGTGCCTCCGGGACTCCTGGCTCAGGGCAGCGACGAGGAAAAGGCTAAAGCGGCCGCGGCCAAGCCCCCGACTCAGTCCAAGATCACCAGCCTCCTCGAGAAGGTTACCCAGGCTTACGATTGCAACCTTGTCGAGAGCACGACCTCGTGGCTCTTCGACCGGAACGAGATCGAGAGCACCAAGAAGATCGTCATCGCTCCTGGCGAGAACACCAAGGGCGAGGGCGTCCCCGCGGTCGGCGAGGTTTGGGGTGTGGAGATGGGCGTCAGTCTTGGGTCCGGCAAGGTCAAGCAGTTTGAGCAGCGGACGACCCTCCACCGTCGTACCGCCAACACGTATTCTCTGAAGCGGCCTACCTCGCGCAAGATCCTGTCAGAGGTGCAGAAGAAGTTCGGCACCTTCCCCTTCAGCCTGCGGCAACTTGACGACGAGCGCGACGCCAAGTCTGGTGTGATCGAGTGCGTGCGTGGAAACGTCTTCCGCCAGTACGAGGTTACGGGTGATAAGGACAATTCACCTGTGGCTAGGCTCTTGACCACTATTGGTAAGGCTTTCTCTGCTGGTCTTTTAATTTGGGGAAAACAGAGTCACATGCTAATCATACGGCAGCTATCACCAAGAACGGCATCACCAAGCTGGGTGGTCCGCCGGCCATGGACCTCAGCAAGGTCAAGTCGGACAAGAAGATTGAGGACGAGGAGGTCCTCAAGATTCTGGAGCAGCCGCTAGCCCGCAACACGGGCAAGAGCAAGAACAAGAAGAAGAAGAAGAAGCCGGCCAAGAAGGCAGCCAAGGAGGAAGAGGACGACGAGGAGGATGAGAGCGACGATGAGTAAGGGCTGCGAGGGGAAGGGGGACCGGGTCGGGGTGAAGATCGCATTTTCCCACCTGTTATCACATGGACTACTTATGGCGGCTCTGACATCAAGCTTTGCTAAAGTTGTGAGATGGAACTCTCCTAGTTTCCGGCCTGTCGGTTCTGGGCGAGGCGATTGGGAGGAAATTTCCGTTGCAGTGTCCCCGGCGTTGGCTTATGGCTCCATCCCTAACCCGAACCGCAGCGCACTCTATCCTGCAGGAGAGCGGACGAAATCAGACATACTCTGGCCTGCACAAACGCTTTGGGATAGGGCATCGTGCTAGCAGTTGTGACCAGTGAACCCGCTCAGGGTGGGAGAGGAAGTGGTTTGTCATTGTCGGTTATATATAGCGTCAAAAAAAATTGCACCGGGCGGAAATCGTTGGCGACTACTCATGGATTTGACCGTTCAGGTGCGATTACGCATCCTGGGCACCTCTGCACGCATTGAAAGTTATTGTCCGCTATTGTGGTTTTGCTGATAATAGCAAAACAGGAGCATCCCCTGAGGCGGGCAAGCCCCTCGTTCGATTGTTTTCGACCCCCCTTCCGCTTCTTCTCTTCCATCTTGCATTTGCGCTTCCACGCTCAACTATCCCTCTCTCCAGCTTCTTTCTGCCCACACTTCACGATTTCACACTTTTCATCTCGCTCACTCATCATCGAGCCGACAAAAAAAGAAGATTGAAAAAAGAAAAAAAAAGAATAAGCAGTTATCGCGTCGCAACAGGGAGCCTTTCGCGTATTTTCAGGGGCATCCGCTTTAAAACAGAGCGGCTCATCTCAAGCGTCGAAAACGACGTCGATAATCATCAAAAAAACATTTTGAAAGAGAAGAATCCCAACGTTTTGTTCTCGAGCAGGACCTCGAGAGCAGCTTACCAAGGTCCGCAACTGTCGGTGTTGACCTTTTGCGCCAAACCCACGCGGCACACGCTGTGTAAGCTTTCGCAGCCACGCCCCCCTGGTCGGTTCGCCTAGCACCCCAAGAAAGCTAAGATCGCTCCCTTTCCCTACGCCTCCTTCTCTCGCACCCTTTTCCAACAGCCTCGACGCACCACGCGCAAAACCAGCAAATACACGCTATTTTTGCTTGGATCCATGTCATAGGACGGCAGGAAGGCATGTTCTACCCGAATTCGTCGATTTTTTTTTTTTTACATAATGCTAACTTGGTTGCGCAGGCACGCGAAGACGGATCGTTGGTTCGATCAAAGAAGGGGGCCACCGCGGGCCAGGCTGCTGTTGCCGCTGCATCTCCTGGAACTCCAGGTGCTGCCTACACCCCGACGCTCGCCATGTCGGCGAACAGCACACCATCGGCCAACACGCGGGCCACGCGATCGCGCTTTTCGAGTCCGCAGACGACGGTGACAAACGGTGCGACCGATGCGTCGTCGAGGGCTCATGTCAACGGCAATGGTGCCGGCACCGGCGGCAGTGAGGGACAGAAAAGATTTATGCAGCGCTGGCTTGAACCTCCAGTGCATGTGAAGGCGAGTTACCAGGACGCCGGCCTCGTGCGGCAGGGCGTGTTTGAGAACATGGCACCGCTCGGGACGCTACCAAAGGTCGGCCTTTTTAAGAAGACAGCGCCGCCCCCGGTTCCCACTCCCGAGCGCACCCAAGTTCGCAGGATTATTGTCAAGCAAAAGTCACGGCAGCCTCCTGCTGCTCCGGCGCCCGCACCGCCTCCTGCACCCGTGGAGGACGAGACGGAGGCAGACGAGACGGAAGAGGACGACGACGACGACAACGACGACGGCAAGACGGTGGACCAAAACGAGGACAAGCACGGAGGCACTGGCGAGGCCGGAGTGGCCAACAAAGAGAGTCGAAAGGCGTCTAAAACGGCTGCATCGCAGCGCTCTCGCCGCTCCTTGACCTCGGGTGAGACGGATGACGAGGAATGGGCACCGGGCGCATCGGGCCAAAAAGGCAGGACGCGGCGGAGCGTGTCACGGGCAAGCACTGTGCCATCGCAGCAACCGGGAACGGGCGCAGGCGCAGCCACGCGGCAGGTTGATTCCAAGGAGTACGTCGACAAGGTGGTGGAGGCCGCGGTTGACGAGGCGCTCACTCATTTTCGGTACCCCACTGCTTGGGCCCTGCGCACACTCTACGATGAAAATTCATCCAACCCAGATTTTCTCGACATGGTGCAGAAGGTGTTCTTGCAGACCGCCAACGCCGACGAACTCGAGGATTTTGCCCGCCGCATCCAGGCTAGGAAGAAGCAAGGCAAAAAAGATAACCAGGCTTTCCACTACTTCGTACTGCCATCAGCCGACAGTCCTGCCAAGCCGCAGGAACCCAAGAAGGCACCCTACGGCAACCTGGTCAAATTTGACATTTCAAGCCTGCGTCTGGATCAGAGCGGCACCACCAAGTCTCGGAAGAGGGAGCGACCGACGGCTGCTGCATCAGAGCTGGAGCCCGAGAGGGCCGCTGAGCCCGAGCTAGAGCTAGAGCCCCAGCTCCCGCCGCGCAAAAAGCGTAAATCTGGCAGGCATCAGCAGCAGCAGCAGCAACAGCAGCAGCAGCAGCAGCCGGAGGCGACACCATCATCCTCGTCATTAAAGATGGCCACGGTCAGCGGAGTAAACGGCAAAGGCAATGCAGAGACACCTTCGCGGAGGCGCACACGGGCGCGCTCTGTGTCGAGCGTTTCATCGCTCTCGAGCGCCCGGTCCTTAACGCCGCCCGAGGGAATCCAGGAGGACGGCCAGGAAGACCAAGGATTTGACGAGGCCCCAACTACGCGCACCAGCCCTGCTGCAGCCCAGCCAATCACAACCACCAAGCGGCGTCGGTCCAACGCACCGCGCAAGAGCCGGAACGTGTCACCCTCCCGACCCTCGCCCGCAGTTTCCAACTCCACCGCGACGCAGCAACCGGCCGCCGCTGCTACTCCATCGCAGCCGTCCCAGCGGCAATCCCCTGCTGCCGAGGAGCAACCTTATGAGATGCCTGCCGTTGTGGACTCGCCTCTCTTTCCCAACCTCAATTCGAAAAAGGGCTCCAAGTCCGGCGCGCCTGGTCTTGTCCTGGCCACCAAGGTGGGCAAGCTTGATCCGAACGAGCCGACGCTGCGCCATCGACAGCAGGCGCGCAACGTCACGAGCACTGCCTTCCCCATCAGCGACGTCAGGCAGGGCTCTCCGCAGCCTGCATCGAAGCAGGAGAAGGCCGGCGAAGAACTGCCCAAGCCGGTGACGCCGGCGGCGGCGGCGGCGCCTGCGCCTGCATCACGGTCGCGGACCACCCTACCGTCGGCTCGCGCGACACCTGCTCCCAGGGAGGGACGGAGCACGCGCTCGTCGCTCAAGCGGGCGCATGATGATCTGGAAGAACAGGCATCGCCGACAACTGCCAACTTCCCAGGATCCGAGGCAGCGTCCACCGTGGCGGGCTCGCGTGCTGGGACACCAGCGCTTCGGGCAGCCAAGAAGCCCAGGACCGGGCTCCGGGTTAAGAACTCGTAAGTTATCGCCACTGCGATGCGATTTCTCATTGACGAGACATCTCACTAACGGTTTTCGCGTAGGCCGATGAAAAAGAAGAACGGTCCGTCAGCAGGCATTCCTCGTCCTAGCGGCGAGCGCAGCAGTCCAGTGGGCAATGCCCCACGAGAGGTCCGTCATGACTTTCTTTCTTCAATTTTTTTTCTTTTCCCCTTTTTTGCTTCACTTTCACATCACCCACTATCTCTCCCTCTTTTTCATCACACCAACTTGTAGCGGAGCCAGTGATGATGCAAGCGCATCGCTCTGGATTAGCCGCTCCAAGCCCCTCCCACACAGCAGCACCTGAGAAAATCAGATGGTGCGCAATTTTCATTAGTCGGAAAGCTTCTTCCGCTCCCGACTCGAGCTACCATTTTACCGAAATATGCCGCTCCCGCCTTTTCTCTGGACTTTAGGTGGCTGACCTGCACCAGGATGACAACGATGACTACTGCTCGTCTTGCGGTGGCAACGGCGAGTTGGTTTGCTGCGATGGCTGCACTCGGTCGTTCCACTTCAGCTGCGTCGACCCGGTCCTGAGGTACGATGCCATGCCCGTCGAGTGGTTCTGCAACGTGTGTCGCATCCACCGCGACCCTTTCCACCTCTCAATTCATCGCGGTGGGGCCTTCTCCCAGATGATGGACAGACTCGAAGCTAGGAACTCGAGCGCCTTCCGCTTGCCGGGCCCTGTCCGCAACCATTTCGAGGGCGTCCGTACCGGTCCCGACGGCGAGTACGAAGAGGTCACGGCTGCGGTGAAGCCTCCTGCTCGGTAAGTATTCGCCTCATTTAAATTTATCTTGTCGTTATTGCTGCATCGAGTCAGCCTGCTGATTGCTGCTACAGGAAAAAGAAGAACGACGAAGATCAGGTGCCTGACTTGCACCGCCTGCGTGATGTGGAAGGCAATGCTGTCATCTGTCACAGTTGCCAAAAGGGCACCGCCTCGGATCGGGCCATCATTCCGTGCAGCGCCTGCGGTCTCTTTTGGCACATGGACTGTCTCGACCCTCCACTGGCGTACCCACCTGTGTTGCGCACCTGGAAGTGTCCGCTGCATACCGACAGCCTCCTTTCCACGCTACCCGGCCTTCTTCATCCCGCCCACAAGTACCGCAAGGTGAAGGGCGTACCCGTCATCAAGCCCGCTTTCACTCGTGGTTATGTCAACAATGGCCACATCGAGATCGACTTTGACGATAGCGAGGATGAGAGCGGCTGGAGGGATGTCGAGACTTTTGGCCGGACGGTGCGGCTCTCCGAAAAGGGCATTAAACTGGACTTCCTCTCACGGTGAGTTTTATCTGGCAATCAATGAATCGAAACTGGGATAAGTGAAACTGATCGGTTCTAGTGTCCATCGCGAACATGGCAATCAGGAACAGGCGACCGTACCCATAGTAACTCCTCCACCTCTTCCCTTGGAACAGAGGTCACTAGAGGAGCAGCAGGCTGCCCTCAACCTAGCGCAGCTCAGTGCCACCCGAGGTGATAGCGTCGCCACGCTCATTGATGCTATGGTCGTAGGTTTTTTTTTTTTTTTTTTCAGTCCCGCGCGCTCTCAGGCGACATACTGACCCTCTCCTAGTCCAATGCCGATCCTACCGTGATCGACTTGATGGCGCGCGCCGAACCTAGCCACTTGCAGAACACGCAATTGAACGAGATGGACCAGCAGAGCTTGCGTGCCATCCTTGCCAGAGCAGAGGCAATGACCGACCATATTCGCAAACTTCTGGCCTCGTCCACGTCTGATCAGTCTGCGCCTGATCAAACTGCCACCGCGACAACGGCCGCCGTTTCGGCCAATGTAGGCGAGGCACCAGCCATGGTGCCCAGCCTCACAACCTCCGACGCCGAGACTGATAACTCGGCGAATATTGACCCTGAGCCCAACTCCATGGAGATTGACGCGGCGAAGAGCCCTGCTTCACCTGCCACTACGGATGACGTCCCAGCCATGACCCAAGGCGAGAAGACGCCTGTTCAGGGCGATCAGTCCCCCACTGCACCCCTTCCTCTAGAGCAAAGCGCTCCAATGGAGAACGGCGGGGTGGTACCTGCTACTCCCACCAAGGCGGCTGCTATTCCGGCCGACGAGCCGGTGGTCCTAGAGGCGGGCGGCGATGGGGAGAAGGCGCTGACTGAGGGTTGTGAGGGCGGACCTCTTGGGATGGAGTGATCCGGTCATCTCGGAAAGGGATGGGAGGTTCTGAAACAACTTCCAAGTCCTTGGCTGCTATTCTGAGTCTACAGCGGGTCAACAATGACACTCATCTCGGCATTGGCCAAGGGTTGGTCTCCAACAAGCAGCTTCGAACAACCACGGAACATCTTGTTTTTTTTTTTTTTTTAACGGGGAGCTCGTCGTCAATGCAAGGCTTGCTCCGGCTTGTCTTCATAGCACTGCGTCGGTCGAAAACCCACGCATTGTTTTCTCACAGATCACGACGATTGCGTTGGTGTGGGTGGCATCGAAAATCGCGACAGCTTCCCGCCCAACAAACAAAACCGAAGCGGCACGCGCGAGATGGCTGCCTCTACTTGTCTTGTCTCTCAACCAGCCAAGAGAGATATGCAGAGTTCACTTTTCAACACTTTGTTGCTTGTCCCAAAACTTGTCCCAATAGCGTTATTTAATCAATAAGCCCGCCTTTTTTCCCCTGAGATTTTCTCAGCAGAGACGGGCACGCATGGCGGATGGGCGGCGTTAAGAGCCCTTGGAATTGGAGTCGGAGTTTCGGGGAATCTTGTTTTTAAAAAAGTTAGCCCAACCATCGAGCTCGTCTCCGCGGAGTGTTGAAACGAGTTTCTAAGAGGTGGCATGGCTTTCTCTTGTCTATTCGGGTTGTTTTATTTATTCTTCTCCGGTCATCTGGTCTTTGTTCCTCACCTCAAGTTCTTCTGTCGATGGGCCCGGTCAAATCATCCCTGGGCCGGCAACACTAGGCCAGGTTTGGCACGGTAGTTTATCGTTGGAAGGCTTTTTTGAGGTGGGGGTGGGGAAAATTGTGACGACCTTGAGAGAAGGCTTTTTGTGACGAGGACGGCTTAAGATTATCAGATAGAAAGGGGGTTATTGGTTTGGCAAGCCGGGTAGGCAATTTGGCGCTCTCTGATTACGGGTTGCTTTGATTTCTGCGTACTTAACTTGGTTTGCCCTGCCGCTTGGCGGGAGGGAGTTGTTGTACGAACACGGAATATATGCACACGTCTGTGCCCCTAATTTTAGCATGCTGTGAAAGTAACTGGATGTGGAAGCTGCAGGTTCCATGAACCAGGCAATCAGGTATATTCTAAACGTTGCCTACCTGATACTTGCACTCTAGTTGTTTTCGTATTACGTTGTCGTTACTTGTTTGTTACACCCACTGTTTCCATGAATAGACCACATCACTGTTCCATCTTGATGGCACAAAGCTACCGACCTGATCGAACGTGAAGGAGGACGACGTTTTGGTGTATTTCCGCCTCAGAACGATACTTGTGATCCGAATGTGCGGACGCACACCTCCCCTCGTCACTCTTGACTACCACAACACCTCTATAATGTACAGCACACCTTCCCAGCTAACCCCTTCGAAGGGAACATTACTCGAAAACTCAGATTTATCCTCTTTACCATACAGCGAGGAGATGGAGAGGCAAAATGACGAGCAGAAAACTTCCCACATTGTAACAATGTATCAAATAGTATGTAATAACGGTTCTGAATGCATTTATAAATGAGTTTGTTCAAAATGTCTTGTGATGAATGATAAATGAGCGAGAAAAGAACTTCTCCAGAACAGCCAATAGAACCTTCCCCAGCCAACCATTCCCATCCCATTTTCTTTTCTCAAGACCAAGAGACACTTGCCCTTAGCTTGCCAACCAGCTTGCCATCTCAGAATCCGAATTGTAGAGAACGACGATGAGACGCCGATGACGACGACGTAAAGAAGGATCACACACCCCACGCCAGCCGGCCGATACACCCCCACAACGGGCAGAACATGGTAACGCGTAGGGAGCAGGGCGAAAGCCAACTCTACTCAACAAAACAGTGCCTGGCCTGTTTTGGCTGAAACCACAGTTACCTTCTCGTTCCATCTCTGCCTGCGTATCCTGGCCCAGTACCGACTAAATCAAAGCAATCAAGTCCAAACGCGGCCCAATCTCCCTCCTTCTGGCGTACAAAGCGACGCGCCCTCGTTCAAACGTTCGTCCTTTTTCATCATCCATCCCGGCCAAACCGACCAACTGACTCGTCGGGGTTGCGCCTGGTCCCGCCTGCCGCACGGCCGTGAGCCGTCTATCTGTACAGCGATACGCATTCCCTCCTCCAACTCCCTCTTCCCGACGTTTCGTATCTGCCGTGACTCATTCCTGTGGTAGAAAAAAAAAAGAGAGATAGAATGGTGAAGAACAAAAATCAGAAAGTCAAGGCAAAATCATAAAAACCTTTCTATACACACCAAAAACTCACTTTACATCTTTCACAGTAAATAGTGGTGGAAGAAAGAGACAAATCACTGACGGCGCTGCCGGCCGTCAGGTTGGGGGCTACGACCGACCCGGCCACCCCGCTGTCGCGGGTTCATCTGCTCCGGCGGCGGCTGCTGCTGCGGCTGCATGTACCCACCCATCCCGCCAGGAGGGGCGCCATACCCGGGGAAGCTACCCATACCCGGGGGCGGCATGGTCATGCCGAACCCGCTTGGGCCCGCGCCAAAAGGGGCCTGCTGACCGCCGCCACCGGGGATCTGCGCCGGCGGGGGGATTGGGCTGCCGTTAGCCAAGGGCTGATTGGTGCGGTACTGGTCGATAGAGGGGCTGGCACTCTGAAAGGCGCTGTAACCACCGGTCTGCATGGCGGGGAAATAGTTGTTCATGGGCGGAGGTGGGGCGCCACGGGGCATCATGTTTTGCTGGTATTGCATCTGGAGCGCACTAGGCCCCATGGGTGGGTTAGTGGCGTTGAACATGGGATTCTGGGCGTTGAAGGCGGGGAACTGGTCGACGCCCTCGCTGCTGCGGGGGAAACCGTAACCCATGTCGTAGCCGGTGGTGTTGGCAGCGGTGTTGAGCGGGTTGTAGTACTGCGGGTTGTTACCGCCGCCATACTGCCCGGATTGTTGTTGGGCGTGCTGTTGCTGTTGCTGGTGATGGTGGTGCTGGGCGTTGGCGGTCTGGCGAGATCCAGGACGTTGCCGGTCATTGTTTCCATGGTCGCGAGAAGCACCGCCGCCTCCTCCTCCTCCACCACCGCTCCGCGTCGACAAGCCCACCTCGTCCATCAGCCGCTTGTAACCCTGCCCTGGCTGCGCCTTGATGCGAACCAGGACGGACTTGACCGTCTCGACAACCTGGCTCCTGATGGTCTCGTCGAAGAACGGGGTCGTCAGGACCTTGAAGATCAGAGTCGCGCCGCAGGCATGGTCACTGAGGATCGCTTCCAGAACCTGGTCATTGGGTGTGAAGAAGAGCGCCTTGAGGATGGTGTCCCTAGCATCTGCCTCCGCTTTCTGGTTGATCACCTTCAGCACCGTCAGGTACGCGACCTTGTGGGTGCAGAGGTGGACAAGGTATGGAACGAGCTGAGGCGACAGCACGGTCCGCCGCTGCGGGAATGTGCACGTGTCAAGGAACCAGGTCAGGAGCAAGGCACCGTTTGCGTTGGTAGCGAGTTGTACGCTATGCAAAGCGATCGCGGCCGCCAACATCCGCTGCTGATCCTTGGAGGCGTGGTGGCTCTCAAGACAAGCCCGCATGGCGCGAGCACCGTAGCGACCCTGAGCAATCTCCCACATCCTGCTCAGCATGGTCTCAAAGATGAAGTCGTTGTAGGGGCTGCCAAATTTGAGGCACCCCTGTAGAACATAGTTGCCGTACTGGTCCAAGAACAGAGGGACGGTGTAAGGGCGCAGGTACTGCACAATCAGAGTCATCTGGTGCGGTGTCTTGCAGACATCAATGATCTTCTGAGCTGCCCAGGTACCATTCTTGTGCACGCCGATTTCGGCCATGTGAGGCGCAATCTCGGTGAGCATCGCGTCCCGAACGCCATCTGAGCAGTGTTCAAACAGTTTCTGGACGACCGTGTTGCCCAGGTAGTCTGACGAGAGCTCGGCAATCTCGGGGAGCATCTCGACGGCAATGTTCTCAATCTCCTGCTGAGAGAGCGACTGGTTGTCGATCCTCTTGCGAATGTCCCGCAGCTTGGGGGCATCGTGAATTCTAGTATGGGCAGGCTCTTTAATCGGTGGAATCTCGTCGACGAAAGTGTTGTACTGGATCGCCTGCTGCAGACTCATCGAGATGCGGTAGCTGTCCTCCTCGGTGGCCCCGAATTGCTGAACAATTTGGAGAATGTCTCCGGTCATCTCGTGAAGAGGCGGCACAGTAGGAGTGGCGTTGCCTGCAATGGGAGCAGGTCCGGACTCGCCAGAGGCGCCAGTGCCGGTACCTTGGCCATTCTCGTGGGACTTGGCAAACGGATCGGGGCTGGGTGAAGGGATGGCGCCGTCGTGGCCAGGCGTGCCGGTGCTGGAAGGCGGCTTCGCAAAGTTAATGCGAATCGGTCCGGCACCGGGGAAGATCTCCTTGCCGTTCATGTTGGCTTTGGCGGCAATTGCACTCTCAACGCGCTCAAAGTTCACGAACCCGCAGTTCTTGTGGGTCAAGACCCTGGCCGATACTATGGGGCCGTACGTTTTGAACATTTCGGTCAGCGTCGATGTCGTGGTGGACGTCGGGATGCTGCCGAGCCACAGAGCGCTCGTGGGCCCTTCCAAACCCTGCTCATCTGCCCCGAGCAACCCATTGTTACGGCTGTTCGATCTCCCCAAGGACATGCCAGCGATTGCCTGCGGCAGATCCTCAAATGCCTTCTCCTCTGGCATCTGAATCTCGGCCGCCGTGAAAGAGTTGTCCAGTCTCGAGGGGGTGGGGAGGTAGTTGCGGAGGAGGCGCGACGCCGGAGTGTCCAAGACGCCGGCTGTCCGCGCACGGGGACGGGCCGCCTGGTTTGCAAAGGCCTGGACGGCCAGATTGTGGCTGTGGATAGCGGCGTTAGTGGCGGCGAGCTGGTCCTGGAGTTGCGCATAGTGGTTTTCCATGTAGGAGAGGGCGTCGGCCTCGTAATCGTCTTCCTCGTCGTCGGCATACTTATCTTTGTTGTTGACAGAGTATGACCGGAACCGGTTGGCGGCCTTGGTGAAGTCGGCATAGTTGGGCACGTAAGGGGCGGTCGCAAGCTGAGCCCGGGCGGGTTGGGGGGTCTCGGCCAGGCCCAGGTAGTCCAATGTCCTCATATGAACGTCCGTCTCTGCGTTACCCTCGCGGGAGAACTGCGACTGGGCTGGAGAACTGGGTCCGTTGGACGGCATGCTTGCAATGCTCGCCAGGGTGTTGCCCCTTTCCCGGCCGGTCGGGTTCCAGCTGCTGAAGATGGAAGGTCCAAACGGGGAACTCGTCCCGGGCGCGTGAGTGAAGGGACTTCGCTGGGGCATGGAGCCTGCCCGCAATCTCGAGAGCAGTGTCGACGCGTTCGAGAGCTCGTTCGGCGCCTCTAGACCCGGCGAGGGCGACTTGAAGGGGGTCTGCGACGGGCTTGGCCGTGACGTCTTGGAGGCCAATGTCGGGATGCCAAGCAAGGCATTGCCGGCGGTGTTCGGGGAGAATCTCGACGGCAAGGTACCCGCTCGAGCCCGCCGAGTCTGGGGCAGGCTGTCGGGAGTGGGCAACTGGGCGAAGTCAGGAAAGCCGTCGGTGGGCGACTCGGGGATGTTCTCGCGGAGCGGAGTCGAATTCCCACTGGTCGGCGGTCCGCCCCATGGATTCAACGGCAATCCCGGGACGCCTTCCTGGGCTTGAATCTCCCTGGCTCTGTTATTGCACGGCAAAAAAAAATTAGAATTAGTAGGTGACGGGCCAGTGAGAGAGAAAGCGGGGCGGCGACTCACCGCTTGGAAAACAAGCGTCCGGAAGCAGCCAGCTCATGCGAGGGCGAACCGGCACCGGAGCGGGAAGCGCCCGACATTTTGGAAGTTGGCGTCAATCCCGGAGATAGACCAAACGGCGACCGAAGGGTGCTGCCGGCCGATTGCGGATCATTGGGCGAGGTGGCTGTGGGCGAGTTGGAGCGGCCCTGGGCTGAAAGGGTTTGCGGCGGGTAGCCAATGCTGAGGTGTTCGCCTGGCCGTGAAGTGGACATTATCGATTATTTGATCCCGGTCCTCATCAGAAAAAAAAATTGCCTATTCTCTTTCGTCCCCGTCGGAGCAAGTAGCACGGCAAAGCCCCAAACAATGATGGGGTGGCAGCGAATCTCGACGGGCGATTCTTGGGGAGCAAAAGGTGCGACGACGTGCGCTGCGCGTCGAGGGAGAATCGATTTCCGGCGCGGCTAGTAGCAATTAGGCGGGAATCGAAATCGAGAAACACCTAAGCCGGGCGCCGAAGACGGGCTGATGCTGTGGTAGCCTTGTTCTTCAGAGGACAGGCTGGCAGGTGCAATTACAAGGTCGATGTGACGAAACGTCGCTCGAGGAAGTGGGCGGATGGCGACTTGACGGGGGAAAAGTCGACTCTGCAACTCTTCCAGGAAAGGAGTGTATCAGGGCACGGGAGGCCACAGAGTGTCGAGGCTGGGGACTGGGCGAGCGTCCTGATCGAGGTAGAGGCAGGATGGCGGGAAAGCCAAATGCTGGAATAGCTTGCGAGAAGTTGCTGGATGCACCGACACCGATGGCGGGAATTGCTGGGAAGGGTCCTGGACCGTTCTTGGCTTGGCTTTTTTGCCGGGCAAGGCTACTTGGATTCGTGCTCCACCTCGACTAGTTATCGGTGTTGTACTTGCGAAACAACCTTGCCCGCCTCTGGGGCTGAGAGCAAAAGAGGGAGAAATCGAAGGCCAAATCAATACACGAGCGCCATTAAGGGAAATATCGATCAAATAGAATATCAATGTGCTCCTCGGAAGGGAAATGCAGAACAAGCCGGGAAGAATTCAGGAGAACACAGCGACTACACGTAATAGGGAAGAGGTGGGGGGGGAAAGTGGAGGAGTTGAAAGCGAGGAGAGGGAGGGCAGGTCAAGATGAAACACTTGTTCAGGGGGTGGTGGTACGTACTCTCCCCGCTGTAAGCGTAAGTTACGGGGGGAGCTGTGCAGGCTTTTCTGGCTTCTCGAAACCTCCCCCCCCCCCTCTTCCTCCCCAACACTGAGCATCGGACAGCCTCCCGTCACAGTTTGTGCGAGGCTCCAATGGAACCACACGAATTCTTGGGGCTAGTCTCGAAGTGACGAGCCAGGGCGCAAGCTGAGGTACCGGGCAAGGGTGGTTTTCGCACTCTCTCCAAATTTGCATCTAAAATACTTGCCCGTGCTACCTTGAGCTTTCTCAACGTGGCCCGGAAGATCCCAGATTTGACGAATCTTGCCGTTTCTGTTCCAGTTACCGAGTTGGGGCCAACGGGAACGGCTAGCTCGGACACGGCTGTCGCTGACATACCACGACGTCATAGCATTGAGGCAGCAGCTATTGACTCGTCGTAACAATTTCATTTCAAACACAGTTTGTTGATTCTTAACACCATCGCCTTCGAATTCAGTTTCCGTTTAAAGGTGCATTTTCGGGGCAGAAAGGGGGAGAGAGAGAAAAAGGAGTCACGATCAACGTTTCTGGTGTTACCCATCCCTGCAGTCACCCATCGACAGAACCTGTTTGCGTGCGGCCCCGCGTCCCCCGCGATCTCTCCAGCGCTGTTCTTGCTCGTTCGCTTGTGCTGAACGGGCCAATGGTGAGATCGCTTGCCCCTCCTCGGGTTGGTCTCCATCAGCACGACACAGCTAGAAAACAATTCTCAGGGGGTGGTTACTCTGTCACGCAAGGTCGCTGCGCCTTGATGAGCCGGGGGAGCAAGTAGCTATTTGAGTGCGCTCTCAGCTTCGGATTGTTTTTGACTAGGTGAAGAAACGTCAAGTGTGGGCTTGCTCGATTCAGCCGCGCAGCATGCACCGGACGTTGCACCTTGCTATATATAGTGCAAAAACTACCTCTAAACGCCCATTTAAACTGGGCTGGGTGTCTCCAGAAGGCACGTTGGTCTTCCCAGAGGTTACTTGACGGCGTGGACACGTCCCTGCCCCCCTCGGACGATACGCTCGGACGGGGTGTTGGCACACAATGGATCAGACGAACAGCCCTGTTGCAAGAGGCACGACGCGACAGCGGGGCCCGACATGTGTGACGACCAGCCTAGGTGTGTGGGCTGGCATTGTCTGTATACCAAAATCAGGGGCTTCCAAACTCTACCATCTATTCAGTACTCTACTCCGCGGCAGAGCCATCACGAACCAACAGCTCAGTGACGCGCTGTCTCGTGCTCATTCAAGTGACGACAGTGCAGACGGCGTCTGCTATCCCCCCCTCCCCGCTGCATAACCCGGCAATGGCAGCTTTAAGATCTACGTTTAAGGGATCCATGTTGGATCTTCAACGCGGCTTGGCCGCCCGGGCCGCCAAGCCAATCAGCGCCGCATCAGGGCTCACCAGGGGAGGGCTCTCAAGAATCTGAAACATCGTCTCGACTTGCCCAGATTGATATGTCCAAACTTGGGGCACTTGTTGGGAGTTCTTCGAAAGAGCCAAATGGTCGGCTCCAGATTGTTGTATCACATTACGCCGTCATCGGTGTGCTCCTTATAAGTTATCTTCTCTGTCTGCAGTTTTCTTGAACATCCTCAGTTGCCTCGACTGTCAAAGCGAGTCTCGTAAGGAGAAGAAAGACTCGTATTATTAGCATTGCAAAACTTGGGAAGCTTCCTTGTAGTTAGGATAAGTGACACGGTCCCCAGTATTTTTTTTTTTACCCCTGACTTTAGGTCTGGTGTGAAAGAAGGATATAGACGCCAGGATGGAAGCCAAACCCAACCCCACTTTATTCCGATCGTTCCACGGCTTCCAACGATGACTATGAATAAGACGAGAAGCCGAAAAAAGCCAGCCAGGAACCAACCGCGACGATGTCAAGAAATGTAGTAGACAGGCAAACCAGATGCTGCGGCAGTAGCTCAACTCTCAACTATCGAATAACCCAGAATACCTGCCGTCCCCGGCCATTCCCGCCTCTACCAGACCTAAGCACCTACCGTAGTAAACCCTCAGCGAGCCCATCGCGTTAGCCAGGCGTGCCTCTCCTAATCCGGGCGTGCGTAATGCCCTCCCTGCCATCCATCCCAATCACAAGAGGAGACATCCCAAGCCCTGGATGGTCCGCGTGGCTGCCTCGTCTTCCGCCCAGCTTGTCTTCGCTGTAACATTACCAAACCAACCAAAGCCACCCCATCACTGCATCACTGTCCCTCTTCACGTCTGTTTACACTTGGCAACTGGACTCGCCTTATTTAGCAACCCGCTTGAAGGCCAACAGGTCCGCCAAGCTCGCCAGCGGGCACCCGTGCTTCAAGAAATCGTGGTTGAGTAACTCCTGTGCCGAGGCGCGGCTCTTGACGTCCACACAGAGGCAAACCGACAGGAAGGCCTTGAGCTCCTTGCTCAGCTTCTCGGGCTTCTTGAGGCGCGGCGTGCCGTTGGTGGCGATCAGGTACAGCGCCTTGAGGGGCTCCTCGTTGAGGTAGGGTGGCTCAGACTCGATCATCTCGATGGCCATGATACCGAGCGACCAAATGTCGACCTTGGGGCCGTACTCCTTCTGCTTGACCACCTCAGGCGCCATCCAATAGGGGGTGCCGACCATGGTGGCCCGCTTCGACTTAGTCTCGGTCAGCTTGGCGCAGAAGCCAAAGTCGGCTACAAAAGAAGTTAGCAATGCATCCATCTCTAAATAAATACTCGAAGGGCGGCATGTGACATACTGATCTTGACATTGCCACGGGCGTCCAGGAGAACGTTGTCGCTCTTGATGTCACGGTGAATGATGTTCTGCGAGTGCAGATGCTCGAGGCCTTGGCAGGTCTATTCCAAAGAGTCAGCTTGCAGCAAAAACGGTGCTCCTAAAAGCAGGTACGTACCTCAAGGCAGATAGTTGAGATTTGTTCCTCCGTGATGACGGGGTTGTTCTCAATGACATCCGTCAAAGCACCTCCTTCCATGTACTCCATGACCACCCAGAGCTCCTTGTCGTTGTCCATGAGGAACGCATCCAGGAAGTTGACAATGTTGGGGTGCTTGTTCTCGCGCATGACCAGAATTTCGTTGACAATCAGTTCCTTGCGAGGCTGGTGAGCAAGGTCCATCTGCTTGATGGCGACACGGTCGCTCGCGCTTCGGGTTTTGGGGTTCACAGGAACACCAGGCCTCTGACCCATGACCTTGGCCACGTACACGGACCCAGACGCGCCTTGGCCGATCTTCTTTTGCTTCGCATACAGCCTGTTGGGGTCATCCCTGGAGACAACTTCCCTCAGCTTCGCCATCACCTCGTTCTCCGACATTGTCGACATGCGCACGTCTTGCTTGCGCTCCGAGGGAGGAGGCTTGGCAGTCAGGGCAGCCTCGGCAGCCTTGACGGCATCTGAATTGGCCTGACTGGCGCCGGGCTTCGAAACATTCAGAGGCTTCACCGGTGCCGGCAGGCGAGACGACTGCTGCACTTGAGGTTGACCGTTCGGACCTCTTGGCTGCGCTCCGTTAGGGTAACGGGCGGCCGCTGGAGGACCGTTGCCTTGGTCAGGCCGAGGAGTCCTCTGTGACTGAGCTGCGGGATCACGGACAGAGGTAGAGCTGTTTTGCTGTGAAAGAGGTGGACGGGACGGAGCGGAAGAGTTGCCCGGAGGAGCTGGTGCAGGCCTCTGTGCCCTGAGCGACTGGGCCTGGGGTGCCTTGGGTGCAGCTCGTGTGGGGTTGTACCGGTCAGGTTGAGGCGAAGGACTTGAGAAACCGCCACCAATCTCCTGCTGGGCAAGAGGCACCTTTGTCTTAGGAAGTGACGCATTGTAAGCCTCAAGCTCCCGGCGAGCCTGCTCCTCCCGCTCTGCACGTTGCCGCTCGAGCTCTCTCGTACGCTGCTCTTCCCGCATCCGATCGGCTGAGATATAGTTGGGTGACACCCCTTGCAGCTGCTGCTTCTGAAGGTCCGCCGGCCGAGACGATGGAGAAGTAACGGGCTGGGGTGACGGGGTTGTAGAGTAAGATCCCGGACTGCGCTGAATAGGCTTCGGCTGACGCGGCGGTGCAACCGAGTTGCCACTTTGGTAGCCGAACTGATCATTCTGCATAGAGTTTGGTGATGCGACTGGCACAGCGTTGTTGCCATACTGGTCCTGATTTTCGGCGCGCTTCGTCATATCGGAATAGAAATCCAGAACCTCAAAAACGGCCTGAGGATTCTTCTCCACGTCTTCTTTAGTAATGGCGGAGGAATTGAGAAGCCTGGTCCACTCCTCTGGTAGCCCAGTGAACTGTCCTGTCTGAGGGTTGAAGCCGACATGTACGGCGTGGGAAAAGTTAGAGGGATTGCTAACGCCGCCTGGGCAGCGGGCATAAATGCAGTCGATCCATTCATATAGCTCATCATCGGTCTTGACGCAGACGCGCAATGATCGCACGCCGTTCTCGTCGTCTCCGGGCGGGCCGGGATACGCATTGGTCATGTTCCTCCTGATCTCAAAGACGGGGTCACCATTGTCGTCGGGAATCCGATCGACACTGACGACATCGGAGAGCTGGATCTTGTATAGCCACTTGCCGTTCTCGTTCTTGTGAAAGTCGAGCATATCCTGGCGTAGAATAAGGTATCTGCTCTTCCACTGCTGAAACGGGTTCTTGCTCGGCAGGCCGACATAGCCTTGCTTGATGATGGAGACTCCCCCAACACCATCCAGGTTGTTGGATCCTTGCCTCGAAATCGGGAGGGCTATGGTAGATCCGCTGTATGTGCTCGAAACCGGGGAAGCGATGCTCATGTTTGACATGCTGTTTGTCAGACTTGCATTCGGCGTCAGACCCAGGCGAGGCTTGTCTGTGGGGGGTCGTGGCGCGGGGCCAGGGTTCATGAACTGCCCGCTCGAGTAAATACTAAGGCAGGACAATATTAGCACTACGAACTGAACTTCGAACCGAGTTTGCGCAGAAGTCGGGAGAACACCAAAACCAAGATGCCACAGCGGGTATGGTGAGCGTTGAGGACCTTAAGTCCCCGCTGTTCCGAAAAGCCGTGGACAACTGCCAATCTTATCAATATACAGGGAAAGACACACCTATTCTGCATCGACATTTTGACGTTTTTTTTCTATAGGTGTAAGAGGCACTAGACGTAGAATGGGGATGGTATCGCCGCAGATTGTTCGAGTCCGGTCGATGCCTCAAACGGGAGCTACAAGAAAGTTGTTTTCCTGATATCGGGTCTTAGTAAACACCGCATACAGTAGGGAACATAGGCACTTACTACTGAAATTTCTGAGAGGAAGAAGGTGCCTTGATTCTGAGGCGAGAAACAGTCGTGGCTGTAATAGGAGGTGCAAGATATGCAATGAGTTGAGACGCCAAAGTGCAGATAGATACCGTAGGCGCAAAATCAAGCCAGCAGCAATGCAAATGAAGCGCGCCGAGTCGCAGTCGAGATCGTTTCGCGATCAATTATCTCGATGCGGGCGGCAGCCGTAACGCTTGTTGTACCAGCGGTCGGTTCAGGGGCGAACACAGAGCTGGCACCAAGCCGAAGGCAACATGTGTGAAATCCACCGCCCAAAACCAGAGTTCGAAAGAACGGCCGAATTTGTTTCAAGTCGACAAGTGTCTTGCTCGTTGAGAGATGCCGGGAGATGGTGGTCAGTTGAATGGCTCCCGGGTCGGAAATGTGGGTGATCTCGGCGGCGCTTGAGGCGAGGAGTCAGGCGTGTGTGCTTCCGGAGATTGACAGTTAAAGGATGGCGGGTCACCAAGTCCTTCTTCGGTGGAACGACCAAAAAGGTGCGACTGTGACGCGCGAGCACGAGATTAAAGTGCTGGGATCGAACACTGCCGTCGGTTGTGTTGGCTCAGGAGGTTGACAAAAGAGACGGCTTCGCTGCAAGGAGGTCGGGTCGGGTGTCTGTGGATCTCTCAAGACAGATGGGAAGGGCTGGGCGCAACGCTCGGCTGCACTCTGGGGAGGGAGGGGTAAGTTTTCGGGACCCACTCGGTCCAGCTGTTGGAGGCAGGGGTTCAGTCAGGGTCCCGATAAGGAGCTACGAGCTTTGCACACTGAATTGGGGTTTGTGAACAAGTACAAAACTATGAGATCTTCGGCCTAGGGCAAATGCACAAGGACATTGGCCCTCTAAGCGCGTCGCTTGACAGGCTCTCAGTGCGACTTGTTTGAAACTTGTGACAATGGGGGATGCTCCCAAATGTTTGAAACTGGACGGATTATGGAGTAGCTATCTGACAATCAATACTTGGGCTACCTCATTTGGTTGACAACATCATCGTCGAAGACCACCCAGGTCCTTTGACACCACTAACACGAAGATGCGGCCGCTCGCCTTCCGACTCCCTTTTTGTCAGCGAATGCCCAAAAGAGCAGGTCGTCTCGGCCTCCTATGGACGAAGCTAGGGTGGATCCGGGCGCTAGCAGTCTTCCAGAATTATGTATGTACCTAAGCCTTCGCCTTACCAACTCTAGCGAGCCAATTAGACTTTCTAAAGCATGCTTTCCTGTATTTACGATTGTTCTCTCCTTACTGTGTTTGCCATTACAAATGTTGTGTTCCAAGTGTATTTCCCTCTAGAAAGCCGCGTGATTCTATCGTCTTTTGACTTCACAGTTAAGTGTGGATCGTCTTAACGAGGTGAAGGACAACATAGTCATGGAAAAAAAAGAACAATCCGTCCTGTCGAACCACGACTGCCTCGTGAAGCTATACTCTAGGCAATGTAGCCGGCAACTGTTGCGATGCCACGTCTTTAACTACCGATCATGTACCCCTTGATGCCCCGCTGACCAGCTTTCAAATAGCTGAATCGATGTACCGCTGATGCTCAAGACCTTCAAAACTCGGGCTCTATGTTCAGATCTGTAGATACGTCCTTCGGTGTGCATTACTTACCCAGATCCGGCACCACCACCTTTATTAGACGGCCACAAGTCGCTTTTCCGTTCTTTTAGCTGTCGTTAGCGATTAAAAACGCATTTCCTTCCTGGTATTTGGGCAGAAAGATTCTAGCGAGGTGAACCTTGGGGGGTGTTGTAGCTACCCGCGTTTGCACCGATCAGCTTACAAGCTGCACACAAAGAATTTTTCCCATTTGGGAAATCGAGGGGTCGCACGAACAAACTGGTCGAGGCATTGAGCAATTGATTATTAGCCGCGCCGAACCCGCGACAATCCCGTCCCGGCACGAATGGATTTGAAGGCCATGCAGGTTCGGAAACGCTGTTGTGCCGTAGCCGGAAACTGTGCAGTTGGCCGGATAACCGCCGCGATAATGCAGCGAGATCGACACTCGCCCTGCACTTCGCCGGTCGTTCGCTTTGCCTGTCTCTCCACACACCAAGCCCCTTGCCCGTGCGTGTTCCCGTATCCACTGTTTTTTAATGGTGTGGTGTTTCTGAACTGCGGATCCGCTGTCGCAGAATCCTGAATTCATTGCGCATCGCCACAGCCATTCCTGAACTCCCGGCTTTGCGGCAGCTTGACTGTACAAATGTACTGTGTAGTGTCTGCGCGGGATGAGGCACCTGAAGATAGCGTGAGGACGGGATCCGCGGTTGTGTGGAGAGTAGGATGCGGCCGCTGGCAAAGTTTCAGTTCCCGGCCTTCTCCATAGTGGACTCCTGCTTTACCAAGGAGCTGCTTTCCCTGTTTCAATGGCGCTGAGACCTTGAACCGAAGGAAGCAAGGAGCAACAGGGTAATCAGTATCTTTTTGTTTCAAGCAACTTTCGAATGGGAGCCGCTGGCTTGGCTCGCAGCACCGCTGCGCCGATATGGTGAGATGTTGGATTTTGGGGTTGATATTACAGGGGCACGAGCAGGATTTGTCGATACCTTGGGCAGACGGCTGAGTGCGCTAATCCATGGAAGATCTACTACATTGCCGCATGACAACAAATTGCACAAGTGACACAACACAAGAACTGATGAGCCGATTCGGCGCGTTGCATCATGAGCATACCAAGGAGGCATGCTGACCCGAGAAATCATCCCCCGCCTGTGTTCTCTCGGAAGCTCTATTGTGATATACGCCAACTAGTCTTGACAATGCGCGCTGGCACCGACCGAAGAAGCCAGATCAACCTCAAAACCAACCCTAAGTTGCTGGCTTCAACGAACAGTAACCTCAACCTCCTGCTGGCCTTCGAAGATAGGCAGCTCGGATTCAATGTCCTGCCATGTCTTAGTGCCCTCGACCAGAGCCTTGATGGCCTCAATGATCTTGTCCTCCTCAGCGCGCACCTGCCGCGTGCTGTCGCGCTCTCTGAGGGTAATGGTGGCATCCTTGACGGTCTGGAAATCGACGGTCACGCCGAACGGAGTGCCGAGCTCGTCGTTTCTGCTGTACCGCTTGCCGATGCTAGCCGACGAATCGTCAACGCGGCTCGAAATACCGGCAGATCTGAGTTTTTGCGACAGCTTGCGCACAGTTGGCGTGAAGTCCTTGTGAGACGACAGAGGCACAATCAGTACCTTTGTCGGCGCGACGGCAGGAGGGAAAGAGAGGACCTGACAAGTGTTAGCAGCATTCAAAATGTAGTCCGAGTGGCAAAAGACTTACACCACGAGCCTCATCGCCACCTTCGCTTGCTCGGGTCCAGTAGTTGTGCTCCATAAGGGCGTACAATATCCGGCCGATGCCGAACGACGGCTCAATGACGTTAGGCGTGTATTCCCGGATATTCTCAACCCGCTTCTGCCACTTGACGGCCAGCAGGTCCTTGCTGACCTCGACCTTGCCATCACCGACGCTCGGCACGTTAACGATGGCTTTACCGTTCTCTTCCAACTCCTTGGCGAGCTTGCCACGCTCCTCCTGCGAGGTAGCCAGAATGGCGGCCTCAACCGTCTTGCCATCCTTCTTGAAGAAGGGGCCAAACTTCTTCTTTTCGATCTCCACCGCCCACTCCTCAATGACTTTGGGCTCGTCGAGCCGCTGCCGCACAATAAGTGGCGCACCGGTCTTCTTGGCATGGACAGACAAGTCGTAGGCGCTCCGGTCGGCACAGCCGACGCACTCGACCCAACCACCCGAGGTAAGCAGTTCGGCATCCCAGCAGTCGCAGGCGTAGTGGGCCATCTCGTTAGCCATGTGTTGCCTGAAGCGAATTTTCTTCTGGTCGATGCCAATCTTTTTGAGGAAGAGATGGATCCGAGCCAAAAAGTAACCCAGTGTCTCGTTGTCCACCATGCCACTCCTGACTGCTTGCCCAATAGACGTTCTCGTGACAGTAGTCTTGCCCGACAGCTGAGTGTGGCGGTCAAGGAAGTCGAGCTCAATGTCTTCGACCTCGTGGAACCGGTGGTGCTTCTTGTGACCTTCGGGATCGACGAAATGCTCAATCTCAGCCATCAGGAACTCGCGAACACGAAGCAGGCCGGCCCTGGGAGAAATCTCGTTCCGGTAAGACTTGCCAATGGAGGCAGAGGCGAAGGGCATCTGGCCAGTGTTGAACTCGAGGAGCTTGGCGAAATTCAGGAACTGACCCTGGGCCGTCTCTGGCCTGAGGTAGCCGGGGAGGTTGCTGCTAGGACCAATTGACGTCTGGAACATGAGGTTGAACGCAACCGGAGGGCTGGGCTGTTCACCGGTGGCAGGGTTCCTAAGGTCATATTTCTTGATGAGCTCACCCAGCTGCTCGCCATTGTAGTTGTCGATCTGAGCCAGCACCTCCTCATATTCCTGAACCACCGCATCATCCAGCTTGACTGCCTCGTGGCCCTTGGACTTCTTTTTCTTCTTCTTGGGGTCCTCCTCCTTCTCCTCCACCTTCTGGCCGCGAGCCTCCTTGTCACCCTTGAGTCGCGACTCGAGAACATCCTCGACAAAGTGGTCGGCACGGAGAATCTCGCCGTTCTTGGGATCTTTGCACATCCAATCCGCAAACTTGTCGACGTGACCGCTGGTCTTGAGGACCTCGTGGGGGGTTAGCGCGGTGCAGTCGACCTCGAGCATGTCCTCCTCCAGGATGAAATGCTTGCGCCATATGTCAATGATGTTGGCCTGCAGCGCGCAACCGGGCGGGCCATAGTCGTAAAGGCCAGAAACACCGCCGTAGATTTCGAAGGACGGGGTGTAGAACATGCGCCGGCGCAGCAGGGACTCGAGAGCCGCCTTGTCGAGGGGCTGGCCCTTGAGGGTCGTAGCTGTCGTGGTCATGGTGGGCTGCTTTCTCTTTCTGCTCGCGGTAAATTTTTGGAAAGCGTACAAGCGCGGGGCAGAGGCGGCGAATGCTGTAAACCTGCGGGTCGGAAGCCTGAAGGCCCTGGGAGCCGCGACTTTTTGCAAGTTGAGGAGGGTAATACCAGCGGGTGGTAAGAGGAGAGGGGTGGGCAGAAGGGGCTTCATGAATTGTTACAAGTGGTTGTTTTGGCCCAACCAGGTGAGTCACGGCCCTTTTTCTCCTGCCAGATCCTCTTTTTTTGGCCCGATATGAGAACCGGGAGCTGCTTGCTGCACTGATTGAGGGGAACTCTGCAGCGAGCTGCCACCTCGCGCTCCACATAGCAATGCACAGAAAGCCATGCGCCACTGCCGGAAATTCAATTAGCCGCTAAAACTGCCCCGCGCCAAGGAGCTAGAACTCGGTGAGGGGCAGCTTGGCTATCGGATCCCTGCAAAGTGCTATGGGTGCCCTGGCACTGCATGGATTGAACAAAAAATTTGGGGCGTCGGTCTTGATAGCGACAGTTCTTTTGCGATAACAGCACATCAGGACAATCAACAATCATGGGTTCCGGAAGAGGTTCGTCAGGGGCGTCACTGTCCCTCAAGACCTCCAACAAGCTCAGGCGGCAACAACTTTATGTCCAACAAAAGAAAGCGACCGGTAAATCCCGTCACGAAGAGCGGCATCGAAGGCGCAAGGAAGAGGCCAAAGACCCGGAACTGAGGAGGCAGAGGCTCGAGCGGAACCAGCCCGCAAGCATCGACAAGAAGAGAATATGGGATGATGTCGACAATGATGACCTCGGTGCTGTGGTGGATGTTGCCCAATTGAAGCGGCGGCGCTTAGAAGAGGCCGAGGCGGCCGCAGCAGCAGAGGCGGACGGGGTCACGAAGGAGAATGAGGAAAAAGATGATGATGTGGACAGTATGCTGGGGTCTGACGAGGAGGATGAAGGAAATGAAGGTGACCAGGAGCACATGGAGGAGTTGCAAAGAAAGCGGGCACAGAGGCAACCCAGCATCGCGCCCTCAACAGTGTCCACAAACCTCGATCTGACTCCGGACGCTCTGACCGCCCAGTTCAAATACCTGTTTAGCGACGAACCCCCGGCGATGCCGAAGATTCTTGTCACCACTGGCCTCAATGGGACTATCCATAAGGAGGCACAGGAGATAGCCTCTGTCTTCCCCAATGGTTGGTGTCATTTCCTGATCCGCTGAGCTAGGAATCCATGCTGACATCCGTCGCTAGCGACCTACATTCCTCGGAGTGCTCACCGCTATGGACACAAGTATAGTGTCAGGGAGATTGCGAAGTTTGCTAAGAGTAAGCCTAACTTCTCCTTGGCTATCTGAACAATCATTAACATACCTCAAGATCGCGGGTACACGGCATTGCTGGTTGTCCATGAGGACTTAAAACGGCCAAGTCAACTCAGTGTGTGCCATTTGAATGGCGAAGACGCACCGCCCGGTCCAACCCTCACATACACTATTCGAAACTACCAGCCGGGGAAGGCGATACCCGGACACGGCAATGCGACTAATCACTATGTGAGAAGACTTTTGTGCATTTTCAATTCGGTGTTTGCTGATCGAAATGTAGCCCGAGCTCCTCCTCAACAACTTCAAGACACCGCTAGGTTTGTTGGCGGCGAAGTCTATGAACGTTCTGTTTCCCCCAAAACCTGAGTTGTCAGGTCGGCAGGTTTTGACTCTGCACAACCAACGCGATTACATCTTCTTCCGCCGCCACCGGTATATCTTCCGGGAGGCACGACCGACCGAGAAGAACGTCCAGGGTGCTGATGGCAAGGAGATGGAAGGCGTGAAAGGAATCCGTGCTGGGTTGCAGGAGATTGGGCCGAGTAAGCCACAAACATGCAACTTGAGAAGAAGTCAGAAGAATTAACATGTATAGGAATGACACTCAAACTCCGAAGAGTCGATAAGGGCATTGGTAGGGCAGGCAGCGAAGGCGAGGATGCCCTGAAGTGGGAATGGAAGGCCAAGATGGAGAAGAAGCGTACTCGCTTCAACCTTTAAGAAGAGCAGAACGTGATACCCATGCCGCTTGTACAAGTAGGGAGGACTCATCAAAATGCGGGATAAGTCAGTGCGGTCTTCTTGTCATCGTGGTTCGATGGGTATGCTCCTGGGCTCGCTTGATGATGCTTCCCGTGTGTTTGCCACGTATTGCAGGCCGAAATCGCAACTTCAGCCTATCCATCATAAACTCTGCTAAATACACATGTTAAAGCCAACTATTGAATCTGGTGTGGCTCCTGAGGATCATCTTCCCTTTTGTGCTACTGCTTGCTTCTCCTGTTCTTTGAGCATTATGATCGAATACCTATTCGCGGTGTCAATATCACTGTCCATACGAGCATCCATGGCGCAGAAAGGGATGAAAGGGAAGAAGGGAAGAGGGTAAAAAGGGAAAAAAAAGAGAACGAAAGACGTACACAATGATTCCCCCAACAGCAATAGCCACGCCGCCCAGACTCCCCCAGTCCTTGACTCCCCTCCCGCTGACCGCCCACCCGAGCGCGACGATGGCGCACGTCTTGACGTGGCCGACGACGGTGCTCGAGACGGGGCCCGCGCGGGCGACGATGAAGAACTGCGAGATGTTGATGAGGCTCGCGAAGGCGCCGCTCAGCAAGATGAGGGTCCATCGTCCGGCGGAGAGGGCACGCCACGAGGCAGGCCAGGCGTCAACCAGCGGGATGGCATACAGCAGCAGTCCCGCCGAGACGGGCGCCTGGTTGAGCAACAGCTGCATGCTCGTCAGCCGCAGGCGCCGGTGGTAGGCTGCGATCCAGACGGTGTAGAGTGCCGAGGCGAGGGTGCCAGACAGGGCGAAGATCACGCCTAGAGGAGAGGTGGTCTGTACGGCTTGCCGTTGTTGTTGTTGTTTGTGGTGAAAGTGTTGGTTGTTGTGACTGTGGCTTTGCGGGGGAAGGGTGTCGTAGTAGGACACAAGACCGACGCCAAGGCAGGCAGGGACGAGGGCGAGGATGGCGAGCCGCGGGAGGGTCGCGCGGTAAAGCATGTAGTTCAGGATTGCAACGGTGGGGGTGAGGAGGATGCGGGCGATTTGGTAGAAGGTGACGGTGGAGAAGGCGAGGGAGAGGTTGGGGAGGATGACGTTGAGGGACATGGCAAGAGAGAGGGGGAGGATATCGAGCAGGGGGACGCGACGTGGAACAAAAAAGGCGAGGCGTGGGCGAGAGAGCAGGAAGAGGGTGAGGTAAGTGACGAGGAAGTGGAAACAGGCAAAGGTGAGCTGAGCCAGTTTCAGGGAGGGATCTGAGAAGATGGCTTTGTTGGTAAAGACCTGCCCAAGGATCAGCAACTGTTTGTAGGGCCTAGGAGCAGAGCTCAAAATACAATGCCTATTGTCGCCAAGGTGTTGATAACCATCCAGATCAGGCCTGAAATAAACGAACTCTTCTTTGGCACAGGCCTTTTCCTCCGTTCTTCCTTTGCCAGGAGCTCGTCATCCTCGACATCCTCGCCGCTCTCTAGATCGTCTGGCAACTTTTGCTTCTCCTCGTCATTGCCGGGATCGCCGAGTCGACTCAGTCGAGGGCTGAGCACCTGAGTTGCTCTGTCTGATGAAAGCGAAGGAACCCCTTTCGTGTCCGCCATGCTCGGTCTGGATGTAATGCCAACGGGAGGTCAAATACCTACATCGGTTGGCATACAAAAAAATCCGAATCTGGGTTCAATAGTGGATCACATGTTCAACCCAGGCCGTTTACTAGTTGTGGAAGCAGAAGTGAGACTCGTGTCTGCCAGTGATGAAAATGACGTTCGATATAAGGTGCCATACGTATCGCTTCAGGACACATTAGCCAGGGTTGATCTCCTCTATACCGTTGGTCAATCGCTTCCGCGGGACGAACGCCCGAAGAGGAGGACCCTTGCCATTCTGGGACCCAGTGTAAAATACCCCCAAGCTCATATGGCCCCCCAAATTCCCATTTCTTCTGCAGTAACAAGCAAACCCGCGATCAGGGAGGGTACGACGTATCGAAGTTATCATAGATATGTCGTTGTCTAACCGCATGTAGGATCACCCAAGATGGCAATTCATCTCGTGCACTTGCACTTCGGTGGCAAGGGCGATAAGCCCAGTCTCGCCGCTGTATTTTACTGTTCTAAAATACTTTAACACACAGTGAGAAAAAGTTAAGTGGGACTCGCAGGCAGGGTCCAGGAACGGGCACGTTTTCATCTCATCCATCAGGGGCAAACTTGCAAAAACAAGCCCATGGCAAAATTACACGGTCAGGTTATGGTAGGGTATTTACTAAATTTGTATAACTATGTAAAGCAGTTTTAGTGTTTCTGACCAGTTGCCGCAGGGAATTCGATGTATTAGACGACCTTGACACAGCCACGCGGGTTATAACATTCGAAGGCGTAACGCAACACGTATGCTTAAAACGACGGCCGGTTACGCTCCTTGCCTCTTTTGGCCACCCTCCGCCTGATTTCCATGCTTGGACATTGTCAATCCTTCGACCTGCCGAGCGAAGGCCAATTCATACAGAACCAACAATCGAGAGGGTGTACTGGACTTTTACGACATCTGAGATGTTTTGCTCTCAACCAACTGAATTCCTTCTCTAGAGTTCGCTCTTTTCAGCAGGCCGTGGCCGTCGCGGCCCCCCCGTAAATTACACAAAACCACATGCGATTTCGCGATATACCACTCATTTGAGAAATAATGACCATCTCAGGCGGGGCCTCGTTGCCAAACGGAGTCACCAATGGTAAGATTGTGCCTCCCACCAACAGGGACAGAGAAAAGAACATGAGAGCTACCAGACGATTGGGGAGATAAATACTAGCTGGACGAGCGGCTAACTGATTTGTTTTGTTGTGGAAAAGGCTTTCGCCGTGGAACCCATTTCTTTGAAGACTATGGCGTCTGGAACGAGGCGCCGGTGCTCATTGGCACCACTAAGTTTGAGCCCCTCCCAGACGTCAAAAACATCATGATTACAGGAGGGGCCGGCTTCATGTACAGCTCTCACAAGCGGGCCACTTTCCCATCTCCGACAGGGCGGCTGACCGTATGTTAGAGCATGCTGGCTCGTCCGGCACCTCACCCTCACCTACCCGCACGCCTACAATATCGTGTCCTTCGACAAGCTGGACTATTGCTCGTCGCTCAACAACACGCGCATCCTCAATGACCGGCGCAACTTCACGTTTTATCAGGGCGACGTGACCAACCCGTCGGAGGTTATCGATTGCCTGGAGCGGTACAACATCGACACCATCTTCCACTTTGCCGCGCAGTCGCACGTCGACCTGAGCTTCGGAAACTCGTACAGCTTCACGCACACCAACGTGTACGGCACCCACGTGTTGCTTGAAAGCGCCAAGAAAGTCGGCATACGGCGCTTCATCCACGTCTCGACCGACGAGGTCTATGGCGAGGTCAAGGACGATGACGACGACCTGCTCGAAAGCAGTATCCTGGCTCCCACCAACCCCTACGCCGCCAGCAAGGCCGCCGCGGAGATGCTCGTGCACTCATACCAGAAGAGCTTCAAATTGCCGGCCATCATTGTGCGGAGCAACAACGTCTACGGCCCGCACCAGTATCCCGAAAGTAGGCAAACCTTTCCTGAAAACGATGTTTTTTCTTTGTTGTCTGTTCTCAGGGGTCACATCGCGCTAACTAAATTTTTTTTTTCTCTCCCCCATCAGAAATCATCCCGAAGTTTACCTGCCTCCTCGCCCGGGGGAAACCGGTGGTGCTGCACGGCGACGGCTCGCCGACGCGGCGGTACCTCTACGCAGGCGACGCGGCCGACGCCTTCGACACGATCCTGCACCGGGGCCAGCCAGGGCAGGTGTACAACGTCGGTTCACACGATGAGGTGAGCAACCTGGCGCTTTGCCGCAAGCTGCTGGCCGTTATGGGCCTGCCGCACGAGACGCCCGGCGAGCTCGCGCGCTGGGTACGGTATACGCACGACCGGCCCTTCAACGATCACCGCTACGCCGTCGACGCCACTAAGCTGCGCGGGCTCGGCTGGAGTCAGAAGACGGGGCTCGACCAAGGGCTGCGTGCTACCGTCGAGTGGTACCGCCGCTTCGGCGAGCGCTGGTGGGGGGATATCTCCAAGGTGCTGAGCCCCTTCCCCGTCGTCGCCGGCATGGAGGTGCTCTCAGACTCAGAGCCCGTGTCGGACCATCCGCAGACGGGCGCTGCGGCGACGACGACGACGACGGCGGCGGACGGGCAGGGGAAACAAGTAGAAAACGGAGAGGCGGGCGACGAAGATAGGGTCGAGAGTGACCGCGGCCGCGATAAGCAGCTAATTACATAGTAGCAAGGGGCGGCAACATTTTGCGTTAAAAAAAAAAAAAGGGATGATAACCTACACGATCTGTGGGAGAGCTGGGGATGCTGTTTGCGCATGTTGGAACTGGGAATTTGGTTTTATCTAAACATGGATCAAGCGGGGCGTTGGGATGTATTGAGAGCCATCTGTCGAGAGCCATAGGTTCAGACGAGAACCACTGCGGTTGTCACTGATGTGCGGGCGAGTACTTCATTCTACACTGGAAGAGCCCTTGGAATCTTGAGTGATGTTTGCTGCGACCCGAGGGAGCGGGCCGTGGCTGGCTCGCGTGAGACAACGTGTGAAGGGCAACGTGGCTCGGCTCATTGTTTGTTGGGTCAATCTCTCCATGCACCCCCTGCTGTGCACGCACCTCCCCGAAGACTCTCGGCTTGCTTCCTCGTCCCAGGAGAACGGGACAGGCCACTGGCTGACATTATGAGATGCCTGCATGTTCCCGAGAAAAATTACGTTTGTGCCGCCCATGTCACCGCTCCTTGGCCCCATGTAGTGTAATTCGTACTTTGCATCAAGTCACCCGCTTCATCAGCTCTGCAAGTTTGGAATTCATCTGGAGAAGGGAGGCAGAAAAATCGGAAGAGCGGGCTTGATGAACCCCATTCTAGGCGATTATACGGGAAGGTTCCTTTTCTCTTTCTTTTATTTTTTTTTTTGTTGCGCACGAATCCAGCTCAGTCACTTGCTAAGCGAGCGAACGGCGTCTGGAACATAAAAACAATGGGTGTTAATCCTCCCCGCGCGCTTTTTATCCGCCTTCCTGGATATGTTTCCTTCTCAAAAATAAGACCGAACGATGAGCAAAGCAGTAGAGGCAGGTAGAAAAGCGGCCCGGAAGAGGACAGGACCCATCCGTTTGGGTCAATTGATACGACTGCTCCACAGCGGCCCAGACAAAGAGACTTTTTGCACAGGGAACGAACAAGCTTGCTTTCGTTCCGGCCGCCTGGGCCCAAATTCCCAGAGCCGTGGAACTGGTGTTTAAATTTTTCTGCTGGTGGCTGCTTCTTTGTCGTGGCGAGTTCCGGTTGGGCCAAGCAAGCCACCGATGCGAGTTTCGAGTGCCCCGTCCCCCGGTTACCGATGTCCCCGGCTTGACTGCACATTGCCCGTACCGCACTGCACCGGGGGGCTGCAGATTTCCGCAAGGTCGTGGATATGGACAGATGTTTCGGGACAACGGCGCTACTGCGGGTAGAGATGCACGCTGCAGGAATGCCAAACACAGGTTCGCTTCGCCTGCTGATCCTGGACCGGTTCGGATAGCCACTTATGGCGCAGTGATTTACACAGTATTGAGCTGTACACTACACACGAAATGCCTGTCCGCGCTGTCGGGTCGGATCTGCTGCGTTGATACTAGGTCGGGAAAGATATGCCATGTTGTGCTCGTTTTTATCGCTTGCGGTGTCCGCTGACGAGGAGCAGCAGCGAAACCCAGCAATCTTGATGGTATAGTGTGCACAGTCGCGTCGGCTCCCGATGCCTATTTAAGATAGTACTTCGCACACCAATAGTCCCTTGGAATGAGGTGATGCTTTTCCGGCATTGAGGCGCGCGCCGTTGAGAAGAGTGCCCCGCTTTTCTGTGGGCAGGTCGTTTCGCGATCAGGCGACAGTTTTCCAAATGCAAAAGAGTTCGAACTGGGTTGCTGTTGTCTCAAGGAGAACCGTGTGGAGAACCCACGCTGAAATCTATCAGTACGCCAACTCAACGGTGGAATTTCCTTCCGAATTCAGAGTGTAAGCGATGAATGGCAATGGCGCCGTCTCTTACGTCTGAATTGAGCGCTCGTCTGGAGTCTGTCGTGTCCGTGCACAAGGGAAGTTCGGCTCCTCTCTCTCCTGTTTGTTGGTCTTCCCCACTATGGAGGGCCCAGTGCTTTGGAAAGCGACCTATCGGCGCTAACCCTGGGAGCCTGGGTTCAAGGGACGGAGATACTGCGCAGTACCTCAGGTGGGTGACAAGTACCGCGAAGTAGAACACGCACAAACGCCAAACTGAGGTCTCGTGGAAGCAATAGGCTTTTGTCTGATGCTTTGGTGTAATGAGAAAGACAGCAGTATTGACACGTGTAGTTTCTTATTCCAAAGACATTCATTCTGCTTCACAACGAGGAAAACTGCATGCTGACAGGATTGATCCAACTCCCTCCACGGAAACACTTTCAGGTACCTAATTACCTGCGGGTAGCATGTACACTAAGGGGGTGTTGCCATTTGTCTCCATAGCTGCCAGGTACATGTACCTTGTCGGCCGGTGGGACTGGATAGCAGGCGAAGCGAGCGGTGCCGTTCCCAGTTCCGCGCCGGCGCCGGCCTGGTCACCATCCCGCCGCATCTCGTGAGTCTGAACTCTGAAGGGCAAATCCGCCCTCCACCCCGACACAAGTGTATCCAGTGCGCGCTGAGCCAGATATTCCTTCGGCCGCACGCCGCCCACGCCGCCAAAACCCACCTGCACTCTCCCCCGTTCGTCTTTCCAAAGACAATGGAAAAGTGACAAAAATCGAGACGTCGAGTCCCAGTCGATTCGAGGAGCGGTCCTTGCACCGCTCTCCCATTGACAGGCAGCCCGCCTCACAATCGTTTGAGGGCGCCAACTCACAGCTTGACTCCATCTCTACGAGCACCACCCACCATCTTTTCCAAATTCCACCATCGCAAGCGCGCTTTCTGTTTCGCGGCCAGGTACCCACCGGCAGCACCACCATTGTCCGGCCCAGCTCCCCGTCGCCAGCTGGGAATCATTGGCTGGATGGACCTAATGGGGAGGAGGCGGAAAACAGCGGTCAAGTCTAGAAATACAGGGCGCTTTTCCAGACCAGCGAGCAATGGGTTCGGCACAAGCGGGGGTATACCACGGAACACAGGACGCACAGGGGAGAAAGCATTCGTTCGCTTCACTACGGCCGACAGACAAGGCGTCTCGCAATTGTCAGGTCCTCCAGGAGGATCCCATTGAGGTCGACGAGAGCAGCTACATGTCCCCAGAAATTCGTGCGTTATTGTCACAGGACGCCCAGCAAACACACCTGGAGGTGGACGAGGACGGCGACGAGGAAGCCGACGACGAACCCAGCGCCCGGTCCGTCTACGCTATGAGCATGTATCCAGGGGCCGGGCCCTCTTTCCAGGTTGAGGAGTACGAGAACGGCCAAGATTCAGCCACCATGTAAGCCTCTTTTCCTTCTTGTTCTCCGGTCTTGCCTGGACACCAGAAAATTGACGGCAGTCCAGTGACTCTGCTCGGACGCTGTACGCCGACGACGTCGATTTTGTCATTGAGAATGGGCGGCAGTACTGCGGCGACTACTTCCTTCCAATCGACCAGACGGAGCAGACGCGTCAATACGTTATTCACCAAGTCTACCTCAAGCTCTTTGATTTAGAGCTCACAACGGTGCCTTTAGAGAACCCGACCTACATCCTTGACATCGGCACCGGAATAGGGGAGTGGGCCATAGGGATGGCCGAGAAGTATCCGCAATGCGAGGTCTTTGGCACCGATATTGCGCCCATCCAACCCACGCAGCAGGTCCCCTTCAATGTTGAGTTCCACATCGAGAACGCCGAAGAGGAGTGGATACGTCCGGCCAACGCCGTCGACTTAGTACACCTGCGCAACATGGAAGGCGCCTTCTCTGACTGGTCCTTCATCTATAACCAGGCGTTCGAATGCATAAAGCCGGGCGGATGGATTGAAGTCATCGATTTGGAGAACTACTTTGCCGACAAGAATTATCTCTCCTTCTACCCCGAGAATTCGGCACCGAGCGTTCTCATCAAGGCTTTCCTCGAAGCCGCTGAGCGAGCCGGCAAGCCCCGCGGGGCACACCACCTTAACAAGGATCTGTTGGCGAAGGCGGGTTTCGTCGACATAAAGGATTCCGTATACGATCTTGGCATCGGGTCGCGAGAGAACAGCAACTACGGCAAATTCTGGCTCTTCACCCTCATCACGGGTATCGAAGCCACTGCCCTACGCCTGCTGACCAAGTACCTCGGCTGGGACCCCGATGATGTACGTGAACTGTGTGAAGAGGTGGCGCGCGAGACAAAAGCGGTGGCTGAAGACCCGGCGAGGGTCGAGGCCTTTGTCGTCAAGCTCCGGGTGGTTGTCGGGAGGAAACCAATGAGCCAAGAACATGGCACACCCGGCGCGATGTTGGACCTGAACGGGGACAGGGAACACAGTGCGGACGAGAGCACGATCGGGAGGAGGACCATACGGTCTGAGCAGACGGCATGAAGAGGTTTTGGCGGAACGAACGGGAAAGGAGGATGACTTGCATTTTCCTGCGGATATGGTGCATCCGTAAAAGATTTGAAAATTATTGAAACAGGATGAGGGAACAGCGACCCCATATCATTGCCGTCTTTCAGGGCTAACTACCTGTTAACCACTTTTTATTTTTTATTTTTTTTTCTTCTGTAGATACCCGATTAGCCCCTTCATGTACATAGCTTACCTCACGGTTGCATGGCTGGATAGCTGGGAGCTCAGGGTAATGATAGTTGGCAGTTATCATTCAGCTAAAGCTTGAACATATTGTGTGCGCTGCAATCTGATGAGAGCGTGGATGTTGATTGCCTCTCAGCATGTACATAGTGATGCTAGGATTGATAATTCTCAGGGGCTACAATTGCTGTGTTGAGCGCTTTCGGCAGCGGCAGGCAGCGGCAGGCAGCGGATCGCTGTGGGGAGCTTCTCGCTAGGATGACGCACCTCGGGCTTAGTTGGTACCACACAAACACACCTGAGCTCTTGCATCCAACCAGCGACATCCCTGGTTCAGTCCCAAGATCTCACCTATCAACTCACCAAACTCGATACCCGGCGTTAGAAAGAGATCAGGCAGTGACTGGTTCCGTCCGGATTGCAAACTCTCGGCTGCCCAAACCCACACGATGCGAAGCGACTGAAAGCACCAACTCACGATGGCGCTCGATCCGTCCAACGGCTTCGCGGCAGCCGACGCCGTCGCAGACCTCGACAACGCTGCGCTGCCCCTCTTCGACGTCCTGCCCGTGCAACTCCAGTTCTCCATCGCTGCCGACTTTGTCGCAGGCCAGGCTGCCAACAATGTCCTCGTCATCGCCCTCTCCAACGGCCGCATCCTTCGTATCGATCTGAACAGGCCTGAGGACATTGATGGTACGTGAACCCCCCCTCTACTCTCCCCAACACTCACAGCACTGGCCATTGGGCGCAACCGAAGCGGACCCCAGACTAACACTTCCCGTCCTCCACCGCAAACAGACATCGACCTCCCAAAGAAGCCCTCAGAGACGGGTGTCATCCGGCGCATGTTCCTCGATCCGACCGCGTCTCACCTGCTCATCTGCACTGCCCACGGGGAGAACTACTACCTGCACTCACAGTCGCGCCAGCCGCGGCCGCTCGCCCGCCTGCGCGGCGTTGCCGTCGAGTCGGTCGCCTGGAGCCCCGCCCTCCCGACCTCATCAACGCGCGAGATCCTCATCGGCGCCGCCGACGGCAATATTTATGAGGCCTTCATCGAGACCTCGACCGAATTCTATCGCAAGGAGGACAAGTACGTCAAGCTTCTGCACAAGCTGCCCGACGGACCCATCACGGGGCTGTGGGCCGATTGCCTGTCTGGCCGCCCTGGCTCAGGCGGGGCTGGACCGAAACACCATCATCAGCAACAGCAGCAGCAACAGCAGCAGGATGTGAGGAGGGTGCTGGTCGCGACGCAGAGCAGGCTGCTTCATTTTGTAGGCAGGGTTGGGAAGGGCCATGATGGGAGCGCGTCCATCTACTCAAGGCTGTTTGAGGGCGAGCAGCCGGTCGTCCACGAGCTGAGCAAGGCGTCGGCAGCCGCCGCGTCCATGCTAGTCGTCTCGCCGGACGTGCAGGAGGCGCCACGCTTTCGCGGGGATGACGAGGTGCCCGAGAGGGCGTTCGCGTGGCTATCGTCTCACGGTGTGTACCACGGGAAGCTGCTGGTCGGCGGGAGCAGTGCCGAGCTGGGGAACAGGGTATTAGCCGAGGCGAAGCTGATACCCAGGGCTCAGTTGACGAGCCCCGAGAGCGCGGCGAGGAGGCAGCTGTCGACCGAGTATATCGATGCAATTGCGCTCACGCAATGGCATGTTGTGTGCCTAATCGGAACGCGCGTCGTGGTCGCCAACCGGCTGACCGGGTCGATCGTCTACGATCAGATTATCCTGGACCCCGGGGAGAAGGCTGTTGGGCTATGTGTGGATCTCCAAAAGAATACCTTCTGGCTCTTTACGCCCAAGGAGATCTTTGAGATCGTCCCACACGACGAAGACAGGGATATATGGAAGATCATGCTGCAGATGCAGCAGTTCGACGCTGCGCTACAGTATGCACACACGCCGGCTCAGAAAGACGCCGTTGCTATCGCGTCGGGCGACTACCTCGTCAGCAAGGGGCAGCATAATGAGGCCGCTGGTGTCTATGGCAAGAGCAGCAAGCCGTTCGAAGAGGTAGCGCTCACTTTCATCGACAACGACCAACCAGACGCTCTTCGCAAATATCTCTTGACCAAGCTGAGCGCATACAAAAAGACGTCCGTCATGCAGCGGGTCATGATCGCGGCGTGGCTGGTTGAGGTGTTTATGGCCAAGTTGAACTCTCTGGACGACACCATCGTCACGGGCGCCGAGCTGTCTGACATCCTAAATCCGAAGCAAACGAGGGAACAGCTTGACGCGGTGCGTTCCGAGTTTCAAGACTTTGTGAACAAACACAAGTCGGATCTCGACCAGAAGACGGTCTACGATGTCATCAGCAGCCACGGCCGGGAAGAGGAGCTCCTCTACTACGCCAACGCCGTGAATGACTACAACTTTGTACTCTCGTACTGGGTCCAGCGTGAGCGGTGGTCTGAGGCGCTAAGGGTGTTGAAAAAGCAGACGGACCCCGAGGTGTTTTACCGATATAGCAGCGTGCTTATGACGCACGCCGCCACGGAGCTAGTCGAGGTCCTGATGCGGCAGAGCAATCTCAACCCGCGAAGCCTCATCCCCGCCATGCTCGAGTACGACCGGAACTACAAAGGACCACTAGCGCAGAACCAGGCCATCCGCTACCTCCAGCATGTCGTCAATCAGCTCGGGTCAGCCGACTCGGCGGTGCATAACACGCTCGTCTCCATTTACGCCTCCCACCCGTCCAAGGACGAGTCGGCCCTCCTCTCGTACCTCGAGTCCCAAGGCGACGAGCCCAAATTCGACCAGGATTTTGCCCTTCGCCTTTGTATCCAGAACCGCCGCGTGCTCTCGTGTGCGCGCATCTACACCAGCATAGGCCAGTACGTGCAGGCCGTCAACTTGGCCCTCTCACATGATGAAGTCGAGCTCGCATCCATTATCGCCGACCGGCCCATGTCCAACCCGGCGCTGCGCAAGAAGCTCTGGCTGGCGGTGGCCAAAAAGGTTATTTCGCAGCGGTCAGGCGGCAGCATTAAGACGGCCATCGAGTTCCTTAAGCATTGTGACCTGCTCCGGATCGAGGATCTCATTCCCTTCTTCCCGGACTTTGTCGTCATCGACGACTTCAAGGAGGAGATCTGCGCAGCACTCGAGGATTATGGCCGCAACATCGACGCGCTGCGACGCGAGATGGACGAGTCGGGCCGGACGGCGGCCAATATCAAGGTCGACATCGCAGCGCTCGACCGGCGGTACGCCATCGTCGAGCCGGGCGAGAAGTGCTACGTTTGCGGTCTGCCGCTGCTCAGCAGGCAATTCTTTGTCTTCCCCTGCCAACACGCCTTCCACTCTGACTGCCTGGGCCGGCGCGTGCTGGAACAGTGCGGCGCTGCCAAGGCCAGGCGGATCCGCGACTGCCAGGTGCAGATCAGCAAGGGGCTGGTGAGCGGCGAGAAGAGGGAGGCCATGGTTGCCGAGCTGGATGCGCTAGTTGCTTCCGCGTGGTGAGTTTTTTTTTCTTTATTTTTATTTTTTTTTTCGTCTCCTTCAGTGGAGAGTTAGCACGGAGATCTCGTAGCTGACGTGGACAAAAACAGTATCTTGTGCAGCGATTACGCGATACGGAGAATAAACGAGCCATTTATCAAAGAGGGGGAGGATATGGAGGAATGGGCGCTGTAGGAGTACCGTTGAAGGAACCGAGTATAGGTTTGCATAAGTTGCAAGGGGCGAGATAGGACGGACAGCCGGAGGTGATACCCCAACTATATACAATTAATGCTGGTTCACACGGATTCCAGTGTAGCCCAATCCGCGCGAGCTCTGCCCCAGATGCCTGACATGCCAAAAATATATCCAAGTATGTATATTGCCCTAGTAAGGGCACACGGTAACCCCCAGCGTCGACTTGGTCAGCATCAGAATCGAGACGATAACGCCATACAAACCCAAGACCTCGGCGAAGATGAGGATGAGCACCATGCCGACGTAAAGCCGGGGCTGCTGCGTGCTGGCGCGGACTGTGATAATGGCATAACGCCCCTCTTTGTTAGGAGCCTGAGACCACTTCTTGAAAGGGGGTAGAGAGAATGGAGGGCGCAAGAAAACATGGTTTGTACTAACCACCAGCGTCGCCAATGATGCCGATGGCGAAGCCGGCAGCGAGGCCGCACAGCCCGACGGCCAGGCCGGCGCCGAGTTGGAGGAAGGCTGTGTGCAGGGGCATCTTCTCGGCGAGGTTGTTGGAGATAATGACGGAGGCAACCAGGCCGTAGATGGAGATGATTTGGGCCATGATGGCGCACAAGCTGTGGATGGGGGCAAGGTGAGCAAAGCGTTAATTTTGGAGTGTAACCGGTCATTTCTTCAAGTTGGTTAAGGGAAGGAGAGGGTGGCGGGTTCAAGCATTGGTTGAACAAGGTTCTTCTTTTCTTTCCTTGCTATCTCTCTTCTTTGATTTCTTGTTCTTTCTCTTTTTTTCTCTTTTCTCTCTTTTTTTCCCTTTTCCCTTTTTTTGTTTTCTTTTTTTTTTTTTCGTTCTCCATCTCTTTTTTCTTTGTGATGAAGGACTGTGAACCGTTGACAAGGCAACAACATCCACACCACTACGTGTAGATTGGGTAGTGTGGAATATGAACGGGAAGTGGACATACGTGTTCTGCATCAACCTGTCGGGCCGGATGATGCCCGAGGAGAAGATGGCCCCCGAGGACTTGGCGGTGCCATAGCTAGCGCCGATGACCGTGAACACTATGGAGCAGGCGCAGCCAAGGGCGCCAAAGAAGGACTAGAAGTCAAGGTCAGAACCCGGGAAAAAAAGGGGGGTGTCTCTCAAGTCAAGTGGTACGGACGGCATATGCTGGGCTTCGCTGTGTTAGTGCAAGGTGCGACGAGAATCTGGACAGGTCAGTTCAGCCAAGACGCACCATCGGTCGAGGTTGACGAAGTCCATTGTCCCGGTTGTGGTTTGTGACGGTTGCCCGTGTAAAAAGTGTGTGATATCTTAGTTCCTTCGACTTGAGAAAGCCGTACAAGAGACTCACAAGTTGCCGCGGGCAGAAGACACCGAGGTTAGAATTGAAGAACAGCTGTGAAGAGGAGCAAGAGCCAAAACACGTAAGCTCCTGAAATATGGTAGCTAGCAGGAGTACTTCGTAGGCTCATTTCCGTGACTGCCTAATGAGAGGGGTCATCGAACCGAAGCAGTGGTAAGGTAATTACCCAACTTGGCTTATTCGGGGGTCGTGTGGTACGTGGAGCTGACGAGTCCCCTCCGGACTGCAACATACGAAACACGATGCGCTCTCCACGGCTCGCCAATCAGAATTAAAAAAAAAAAAAAGGCAGGATGGACGAATTCGGCTGTGGGATGTATGATACGTTCATGAACCCCGTCGTGCTCATACCAACTAAACAGGTCGGACTGTTCGCGGAATCGATGTATGTAACTTCGACTACGGGTTCAATCCCATTGAGTAGTGCAGAAAGTATGCCATCGCAACAATTGATGCCCATCCCTACCAACAAAGAGCCCGGTGATATAAAAAGGGCATCAGGTAAGGGGGATTTAGTAACGAATTTCGCCCGCTATCAGTCACTCACGAGCCTTCCCCAGCGACTGATCCATGGTGTTTCATCGCTTCATGATGGGAAGACGAAGCCAACGGTTGGGACGAACAGTCGATCCCCGAACAACGGTCAGTATTCTAGGTCAAGTCGATTTCTAGGAGAACTGGGCAAGATCCCGCTACTATTGCTGTCTTCGAAAAGTGAATGTAAGTGATGGCAGTTCTCTGAAGGTTGATATAGGACATAAATGCTAGGCCACAAGCTCTCTGCAAAAACTAAAGGCGGCAGCAGCTTTGGCCAATTTCACGCATCTTGTGGGACAACGACCGTGGCTGCCGAATTGGTCACAATCGGCAACGAGTGCCTTCGAGACTGCACAACCCATTTGCGTAGGCAGAGAGACCTGTAGCAGAGAGACCTGTAGCCAATCACAGGCCGGCGGCTTGGATCTATGCCAAGCCTGCCTGAGGCATATCGGGTTGGCGCACCCCCCCCGCGATTGACAGTTTCATCTTCCCTCGTCTGAATCATGAACCTTACCCGGATTGTCTCTGCGTTTTTCACCAGCAAATGTCTCGACCTACACGGGAAAGCCGATCATTGCGATCAATATGAAGGGTTCTCTTCTCATTATTGATACTTCGATAAGAATCGACCATTTGAGCATACCGGCGCATGCCGAAACTGGTAGCATCTCTGGCTTTCTACAAGGTCCAACCTTGGTCGTCGACATGTGGAGCGGCTGGACATCGGCACGGTCGGCTCGCCGAAACGGCTGCCAAATGCGGCTACCACGGGGTTACACGCCAATGTTGCAGCAGGCCGCGCGTCATGAGTCCCCTCCGCAGTATTCGCACATTACGGGGATATCAAACCCCGAACAAGTCGACTGTGCAGCGTTCACGACTGCGTAACTACATACTCCTCCAGTGGCCCCCGTAGTTGCTCCTGCGATAGGGTTCCGCTGACTGAAATACCCCGAGCCCCGCCGAACCGATTCCTTCGGTTTGCGAGCATGCGTCATGTTCCGTCTTAGATACAACGAAAAAGCAACTTTCGGAGCTTGATCTAGCCTTCTCTCGGTGGATGCCCAAGGAAACCCCAAGGATGGATCCGGAGCCGCCGAGACATAGGACGTCAACACGCCTTCTTGGGTTATCCTCTTCGTCTGGGCATTCGTTCACGGGAGTCTTGGCTAGCTTCTGGGCAGCCCCGGCGAGTGCCCAGCTTTCGAACGTCGCGGCTCCTGACACTCGTTCTGCTCCCTGTCCGTCTCCCTGTCCGTGGGTCCGGGTGCTGCATATGCCGAGCCGCAGGCACGTTGAGCAGGAGTCCGTAACTACTGCGTATATCCACCAGACTTTTCTCCCTTCCACCGCGTCTCGCTGCGCTTCCCTCCACCGAACCTTATCCAGCCAGACTAGCAGGCAGTCTTCGGTATTTGCCCATCACTAACTTGTTTCCCGGCGCTGTCCCGCCACTTCGACCACAGAAGGTCGAGCCAACGATCTTGGCCAGCAAACATTCGACGAAGCATCTCGTGCTGTGCTGTGCTGTGCTGTGCTGTGCTGTGCTGTGCTGTGCTGATGATGACGAAAGCTGTCGGTGGCTCACCTGCACATCGAGACATAGCCCCAACGCGCCCGCCACCTTCTCCAGTCTTATAAAACCCCCAGTTTCCCCTTTTGTGCAATCCCCATGATATCGCACCCACAAGTCCACCCGTCGTGTCCAGCTAGGCTCGTTACTTGTCAGAGACATGAGGAAATCCTCGTTAATAGCAGCCGCCGCGGCGACATTCGCCCACGTAACACATGGGCTATCTCTACCAAAAGGGCGCCATGAGCCAAGGGTGCTGGGTCTGGAGACGCAACGGCGGGCGCCACGAAACCCCGTCCATAGGGATAAGCTTAGGAAAAGAGACACCTTGGAGGTTGGCCTTGACAATGAGGTGTGTTTAGCCGCCAAAAATTCTCTTTTGGATCATCACACTGACACTGCTCAGGAAACCCTGTACTTCATTAACGGCACCGTAGGCACGCCTCCAACTTCCGTGAGGTTGCACATCGACACGGGTAGCAGCGACCTATGGGTCAATACGCCGGCCTCGGAGTTCTGTACATCGGCGAGCAATCCATGTGCCTATGCCGGCACATACTCGGCCAACTCGTCGTCGACCTACCAGTACATTGCCAGTAACTTCAACATCTCGTACGTCGACGGCAGCGGGGCGAGCGGGGACTACGTCTCAGACACCGTCACCATCGGCGGCCAGACGATCGGCCGCCTCCAGTTCGGCGTCGGCTACTCGAGCACCAACGGCCAGGGCATCCTCGGAATCGGCTACCCGCTTAACGAAGTCCAAGTCGGGCGCGCTGGCCTGCAGCCCTATAACAACCTCCCCGCCCAGCTGGTCGCCGATGGCGTCATTCAATCCATGGCCTACTCCATCTGGCTCAACGACCTGGACGCCAACACGGGCAACATCCTCTTCGGTGGCGTCGACACCGAGAAGTACATTCCGCCGCTCATGTCCCTCCCTGTCGAGTCCGCATCAGGCGTCTACGCCGAGCTCATGGTCACCCTTACCAGACTCCAGCTCGGCGAGCAGATAATTGGCTCCCCAGACCTCGCCATCGCCGTCCTCCTCGACACGGGTTCTTCCCTTACCTACTTGCCCGACCCCCTCGTATCTGACATCTACGCCGCCGTGGGCGCCGTCTTCGACAGTGACGCCAACGCCGCCTACGTCCCCTGCTCTCTGGCCCGCAACGCCTCCGCCCCCTCGCTGACCTTCACCTTCAGCGAGCCGTCCATCACGGTCGAGATGAATGAGCTCATTCTCGACCTTGTCACCGCCTCGGGCCGCCGACCTACCTTCGACAACGGCTCTCCTGCCTGCCTGTTCGGCATTGGACCCGCCGGCGCCGGCACCTACGTCCTTGGCGACACCTTCCTCCGGTCCGCCTACGTCGTGTACGACCTGGAAAACAACGAGATCGCCTTCGCGCCCAGTAGCTTCAATTCGTCGGCCACCAGGATCGCCGAGATTGGAAGGGGACGGGACGCCATCCCCGGCGCCACGAGAGTGAGCAATCCGGTCAAGGCGACTGAGGGCCTGCGGGGGAGAAACGCCAAGAAGAGTACCGCTGTTGCTGGCCCGGGGAGCGGTGGTATGGGGATCATGATAGCTTGCGTGGCGTTTGTCGTTGCAGTGGCGGGTGTGGTCTTTTAAGAATATCTTTTTCATGGGATTGGGAAGGTTGCATAAGGATAGGGGGCGGGTTGGTGGGTGCACTTGCATGCATTGGAATGGCGTTTGGGATACGAGGAAAAAGGGGAGTCCTGTCTCTGCACTGGGTTTCTTGGGCTTGCATCGCGAAGTGTTTCAATGCGCTGGGAGACAGGATCATATCACATATACGGGGTTTGGGGGATGGTTTGTTTTGTATTTTTGGTTCAGGTCGGTCTCGATATGGAGAACAGATGATGGTAGCATTTTAGAGTCCAAAGGCCTTTGTTCTCCAAAAGACTCCCCCCCCAAAAATCTCTCTCCAATTATTTCTTCCGCTCCATACCTTGCTCGGATGTCGCTTGTTCAACACCAATCAGGTTCCCCAAACCCGCAGAGCCGCCATCGATCCTCCCACGCCAGATTCAGATGAGCTTGGCGGAAACAACGACAACATCCAAAATGTAGTGATGGCACGCCTGGAGTCACAAACCGGCTCGCTTCACTCTTACATGTGTGGATTTAGGGTACTCGAGTAACAACGAGTCCAGCAAATTCCGTTTCCAAATATGGAAAACCAGGAGCAATACTTCGGTCTTAACGGACTTAGACGCGGGAAGTCCCAGGAGATAGGGTCGCATGAGAGCCCGCCACGGCCCCGAGGAAGGTATTGCTTCTAGCCCAGGGAGTCGTACCATAGCTTCACCGTACTAGAATCATCTAGGACATTGGCCACGGGGCCAGACAGGGCCAGACAGGACCCGACACCCGAATGGCACAGCCCTGGATATATAATGGCACTCTGGAAGACAGCTGCCTGATGCTCGGCCGCTTGGACAATGTTCATCACGGAAGCTTGTACAGAATCCCTAGTGAACCTATCACCGCGATAAAGCACCAACACAGTCCCAGACCATGGCCCAGAAATATGCCAAAGACCAGCCAGAGGGCTTCACCAACCGCATCGAGCGCGTCGCCATCGTCGGAGTAAGTTGCCCGTCTCGCTGATCTCGGCCTCACAAGAAGCACAGTACTGGTTTACTAACTCTTTCTACCCCGAATTTAGGCAGGCGGCCAGCTGGGCCAGCACATCGCCAAGGCGCTCGTCCAGACGGGGCGGCACACCGTGACGGCGCTCACGCGGGTGGGGAGCAAAAACGAGCTCCCGGAAGGTGTGGTTGCGGCGCCTGTCGACTACGCCGATGAGTCGTCACTCGAGGCGGCCCTGAGGGGCCAGCAGTTCCTCATCATCACGCTGGCCGTAACGGCGCCCCAGGAAACGCACTCAGCGCTGGTGCGCGCGGCGGCGCGCGCTGGAGTCGCCTACGTCATGCCCAACGCGTACGGCTTCGACCCGAACGACGAGGCGCTCGCGCGCGACGACATACTGGGGTCCACGGCCGACGGGCGCCGGTGGTGCGAAGAGATTGAGAGCCTCGGCGTCTCGGCGTGGATCGCCCTGACGTGCGGCCTCTGGTACGAGTATAGCCTGGTGGCGGTGAGCCCCATCGCGCTGGGATTCGACCACGGCCGCAAGACAATGACACTCTACGACGAGGGCGAGACGAGAGTCAACCTGACGACGTTTGATCAGTGTGCGCGGGCCGTGGCGGCGCTCGTGAGCCTCAAGGAGCTGCCCGACGACGAGGACGACGCGGCGCCGGCGGTGAGCCGCTGGCGCAACAAGCCGTTGTACATTGCGAGCTTCACGCTCAACCAGAGGGAGATGCTGGAGAGCTGGGAGAGGGTTACAAGGGAGAAGTGGACAGTCGAGAAGGAACCCGTCAAGGAGCGGTACCGGCGGGGTATCGAGGCGATGCAGGCCGCCGGCGGGGATCCGCTTGCGGCGCGGATGGGGGCCGCCCTGGCGAGTTTCGCGAGGGGTTTCTACCCGGAGGGGAGTGCTAACTACGAGACTACCAGGGGTTTGGCCAACGACCTGCTCGGGCTGCCAAAGGAGGACCTGGATGCGCGGACGCGGGTGGCCAAGCAGATGTTGGATGATGGGTATGCGACCTGGGTGATTGGGAGGCTGCAAAATAACTAAAGATAAACGAGATGTGTACGGTACATAGATACGCGAATGGAGGAAGGTCTCAAATTGGTGAAGACGGCGTTGGAACTATGTAACAGTCAAAAGAAGTGTCATCAGAACCTTGTCTAATTCGGAATCGAAAACACGTCTGCGATTTGACTATGTATTGCTATCTCGCCGATATTGTTGCATGGCTGGGAAAGGTCGCCCTAGAAAGGAAACGATGTGCCGGTGAACTCGGTTTGGATATTCTCCGTTTTCTCGTTAAGAGATAAATCAGCGACGAGTCGTGGTGGGTGCCGAAGAGGACTGAAAGAAGGCAGGGTAACCATTAGCCTACATTACTGAAATAGCTACCTGCTCGTTTATGCACGAAAACGATCCGAGCAAACGGAGTCTGCAAGTGATTATATGAACTATAATTTCCCATGAAAAGATATCAAAGGGGTTACCATAAGTTGCTTGCCAGGGTTAGACTTAGAACAGGGGTATGTTGCTGGGGGTGACATTACCATCTCGGACCTCTCGGGTGAGAAAGTTCAGTGCCATTGTACTGCCGTAAGTTTGCTGGAGGTGTTGAAGGTGTATTGCTTCGGATCGTGTATTAGAACCTGCTATACGGTGCCGGGTTGCCTCATTGTGTACCTCGTAAAGATCTCTTGAGTCATTAGGAATTGACTGACCTATCAGCAAGTATACCAAACAGAGTGCTTGCGCCTGCCGTCTCTGTGACTGCGTGTTATTCATCTGCGCGGCTGCCTGGCCTTTGCGGCCGTTTAAAACGCTGCGACCCCACCTTTGGCTGACCGCCGACTGCGTTTGCATCTCTTAACATTCCCCTAACACAACCCAATAACGAACTTCAACAAAATGGTATTCGGAAGAGGCAACCTCACCAGGGCCGCGGACAAGGATGTTGTCTTGCCCAATGGCCCAGAAGACAGCATCTCAGCGCTGCGCTGGTCACCCCTGGCCAACCGCTTGGCGGCCGCGTCCTGGGATGGTAAAATCTACATCTACGATACCACCAACACGACTTCAACAGAGACCGTCAAGGGCGTAGCTGCTATCACGGTCGGCTCTCCCGTTCTAGACTGCGATTTCAGCAAGGTAAGTCCAATATGAGTCTAATCCCACAGCTCCCAATCGATCGAAGACGGATGTCTACGATCCCTCTTTGGTGAACAAACAAATACGAACGGTTCCAAATACATAGGCAAGTTTCAAGTTACTTACACAGCTCCTTCTTGGCCGTGAATATTAACTCCTCAAAACAGGACGGAGCCATCGTCGCAGGCGCAGCCGCAGACAAGAAGATCCACCTCATGGATCTCAACACGAGCCAGACCGTGGCACTCGAGGCTCACACGTCTCCTGTCCGTGCCGTGCGCTTCGTCCAAGTCCCCTCGGCCAACGCCCCCATCATCGCCTCGGGGTCATGGGACAAGACGGTGCGGTACTGGGACATGCGCCAGCCACAACCCATCGGCGCTCTCCAGCTGCCCGAGCGCGTCTACTCTATGGACGCCTCTGGCCCGCTACTAGCCGCCGCTACTGCCGACAACCATCTCCACCTCGTCGACCTCCACGGCAACCCACTCCAGCTGTTCAAGTCTGTCAAGTCGCCCCTCACCCACCAGACCAGCTCCATCTCGGTCTGCGCGGACGGTTCCCGCTGGGCCATCGGCGGCATCGACGGGCGTTCTGCTGCCCAAGTCGTACATGAAAAGGACAAGAGGTACGTTTCACATCTCTTCCACCTTGGCCAGTGCCCACAGACCGCTGATAAGCTAAACCTCATCTCCGTCTTCAGCCTCGACAACCTGCAGTTCAAGTGCCACCGCGAGCCGCACCCCACCAAGAAAAACCACACGGACGTCTACGCCGTCAACGCCGTGGCCTACTCGCCCGCACATAAGGACGTGCTCGCCACAGCTGGGTCTGACTGCACTTACTCCGTCTGGGACGTGCGCCGGCGCCACCGCATACGCTCCTTCCCCAAGGCCGCCGCCCCCATCACCGCTCTCGCCTTTTCCCCCGACGGCATGGCTCTGGCTTACGCCGTCGGCTACGATTGGGCCAAGGGCTACCAGCACAACACGGCCGCGGCCGAGAGGAAGATCGTCCTGCACCAGTTTGCCGAGGCTCTGAAGAAATGAGGAAGATTTACGTACTCCTGGGGAAAACTTGAATCTAGGAAGTCTGTCATGACAAAGCCATGGTGGCTCGGGAAACCCTGGGAAACCAAGAGCATAAATTGCTCGGTTAAGAGCTTAAAATGCTCCGGTGAAGCGATTTTTGGGCCTGTATTTGGAGGATGACAGTGTTGGTCTGGGAATTTCAATGGTTTTTTCTCACTTGAGAGAGCCGAACGTTGTGGGATGATCTGGTATTAAGTTTGCTGTCTTTGTCAGCGAAAATGGAGATATATTGTTCGTCGGTCAGCGCGGGATATGTTTGGCAAAGAATGATACAGACTGGGTTTCGAGGTGGAGGGGGATGGAAACGATGCTTTGAACTGTTGTGTCCGTTCGGTTTTTGGGGCGTATTTAGGGAAGTGAACAGATCAATGAATCAGGTTCCCGACCAAAAAAAAATTCTGGTATCAGGGGCGCACGTCCCAGTTTCTATCCGACTTACCTTCGCTGTTCGCTAGCTTTAGGCTTCACCAAGGGGGCATATTGACGATAAAACTCGTCGGTAGGCTGGGGTCATCCCCCAATGCCAGCCATGGTATGGCCTCGAGGGCCTCGTACAGAAAACACAATTACTTCTCAGGCACATATTACCGCTGATGTCATGTGTCCCAGCACTCCGCGCACCTTCGAAATCGGTAATACGTCCGCTGGATATGCACAATTGGCAAAAAAGAAGGTGAATACTGATCTGTTGCGATAATTTAATGCCTGGAATGACTGCACCGCCACCGCATCGCTTTGCCCGTTTCCCCTTTCCTATTCCGTTCCCGACGCCTTTACCTGCCTTCATACCATACCAGTATGATTGCCCATAGATTGACCTAGTAACCGACAGACGTCTTTTACAATTAGAATACGATGAAGACCTAGGTTCAGGTATCGGTTCAGTCCGGTCCAGCCCGTTATATACGAAAAGCCCATGTACCCATCCAGCCATCGTACAACGAGAAATTGGCTCCGAGTGTGTATCCGCGCATGGTGGAAAATGAACCCTTGCTGGCTCCAATCATTTGTTGCCTTTCGTTTCTCTGCAGAGGGCGTAGAATGAAAGCCAGAAAACCGTTTCGTCGTGATGGAATGCCCTTACCGATGCCAGTATCGGAAAAGGCAGGATGTTCGGTGAAAGCAAAGCAGTATGAGCCGCGTGCACTGTTGCTTGACGTTGCTCCTGTGCCGGCTGCCAATGAGATTAAAACAATGTATCCCGAAAAATCCACTGTGGAAGACACGAAGTGAAGCGGGCTGCTGGGAGCCCAATAAGTTCCGAGTTCCTCACATCCCTGGTTTCAGCACTGCTATTGACCGTGGGAAGCAACTTCCTTGCTGACCGCCTGGCCGGTGACATGCTCAACAGGGTCCCCATTTAGGAACGGTGGGCTAGTTGATGGCGTGCTAAGTGGACTGTTAGGGTCCATGGTCAGGTTTGGGGTTGGCGCGGATGAGTGGACGTCAACTTGCAACCCAGGCGACGTTGGCGTTGAGGAGGACGGGGTAGGGATGTTGCTAGTGGTCGCAGATGCGAGGATTTGGGAGTCGGCGACCAGACGCTCCATAGCCTCGATTTGCTTGCTGGTGGCGCCGGACTTCTTGAGAGACTGGAGGTGTGATGCCAGCTTATTAACTAGCACTAGCCTGTCTTGGCCCTGGAGTGCCTTGGTGAGTTTTTCTGTTGTCCAATGTTAGCGAAGCCGGTTGCAAGGTGATTGCGTTGATAGCTTACGGATCACGTAGTTGCCGAATTGATCCTTCATCAACTGAAACAGCGGGCTGTTCGGTTCGTCTCCCAACAGCTTGTCCCTGATGGCCCGTTGTTGTTCCAGAGTGCCAAGTAAGATGCACTTCTCGACCACATTCGATGCGTTTTTGTGCCTTGAAAGCGTCAAGAGCTGGGGCGTGACGACTCCGATCATCTTTGCGCGGTCCTCGGGCCTTCCCTTTTCGAGAACGTGCTGGATAACGTAGTTGCCGTACATATCCGTCACCAGCGACTGGGCGCTGTTGTGCAGCTCCACCATCATCGCGGCCTTGTCTGCCTCAGTCCCGTGCTCTAATACCCTTTGAATGACTCGGCAGCCGAACTGGTGAGAGGCAAGCTCGTAGACGCGCCCCTTGAAACCGGCCATCATGAAGTCAATATGCTCGCGGGGTACCAGTACGATGGCTTGCTGAATGACATGGTTACCGTGCTGATCTTTGGCGACCTTGATGAGGTCCGATTCCAGTTCCTTCACCAGTTCGGTTTGCTGCTCAACCAGCACGTGTTCGAGAGCCTGTTGATTGTCAGCTGTGGGCAGATCAAACCAGATGCAGTTTCCTCTCACCTTTTGGACGACCCGGCAAGCGTATGGCTGCATTGATAGGTCGACAACCTTGCCCTTCATGGCACTGGCTAGGACCTTCTTTTGGACCTGATCTCCATACTCGAAAAGCTTCTGCATCACATAATTGCCAAACACGTCTTTCATCAGCTGGACAGCGTTCTTCTCAATTTCCGCAAAGACTTGATCCCTCTCATCGCTGTTCGCCGTCTCAAGCTTCTGCTGTATGAAGCGGGAAGCTTGTTGATCACCGCTGAACTCGACAATGTGGCCCCAGATGTCCTTAAAGTTTGTTAGCCAAGCGGTCCTGCCTCGACATGACTTCAAGGCCGGCGGAAAGTTGATCTTACTTTAAGTTCCCAGCGTTTTGATTTGGGACTGTGCTTGAAGTCGTGCAGAAGCGCGCTTCGGAAACTGTTCCCGGGGGCCTGGTCCCTCGCTGGCCGAGTTGGAATTCCGGGAAAACCAAGGCCGTAAGGTGGGGGGATAGCGAAGCCATATCCGCCCACTGTTCTAGGATCGCCATATTGCGCATAGGCGGCCTGGAACTGCGAAAATTGCTGTTGATAGAAGGTGTTAGGGAAAAAGGAGGTCGTCGGCTGCTGGACGAAGGAATCGCTAAGCCCGCGCCGAGCGAGCTCTGCAGCCATCCTCGGGTCCCGCGATGACGGCCGTGACCATGGATTATCCGACGTATTGGCCCCGCCAAAACCCCCAGGGCTGTTCAAGCCACCGGTAGGACGATAAGTGCTCCCCGCTGGCGAATTTCGGCCGGCTATTGAGCCTCGCTTCTCGAGATTCGAACCGTTGGCGTACGTGGTCTTCGCATAACCGTTGTCGTATCCCTGCCCAGTCTCCCACGATTGTGACCCCGGGTTAAACTGGAAGTTTTGCGCACCATTGCCATAGGACAGCGTATCTTGTAGGCCGTTCATGGCACCGTTGGGAGCGTTGTCCAGCCCCATCATCCCAAGAGATTCTACTAACTGGGCATGGTTCTGGCGTTCGGTATTCTGATCATAGCCCAGTGCAGAAAGAGAAGATCCGGCAAGGGAAGGTCGCTGGGAGTGATAGCCGGGTGCTGTGGATCCGTAGAGGTCGTTTAGATTGAAAGCACTGGTCTGCCCAGAAATGTCAGAATCGGCCAGCCCGGATATCGACTTGTGTGAAGGTCCGCTCCCGACTGCGTTCAGGGATGACTCGGGGGGCTGGCGGGGAGCGCCTACTGCGCGGCCTGGGAAACTATTTTCCATTTTCCGTTCCATGTTCGCAAATTGTTCTCTGTCTCCCTCCTCGGCGTAGCTTGAGAACCCCGGAGGGTACTTAAATGTGCCGTTCGATGGGTCCACGGTCGCTGTGGTTGGGGGTTTTGAACCGACCGGAGCCCTCTGAGCCATGACCGAAGCACCTGGGAAAAGTCTCGAGAGCCCATTCGTCTCGCTGACGGAGGCATCGGATTTGCTTCGCGGTGATGTGTTGCCTGAGAGATTGCGTGATTGTGTAGCATCGGCGGCTGGATTCCAGTATGCAGACGAGCCCCAGGTATCAAGGTCGGCCTTGGAAGTGAGGGCCGCGGAGCCCAAGCCGGCACTTCCGAATGGGTTCCTTGCATCTGTAATCTGTCAGCCTCCGTCCTCGTGGTTTTCCAATAACACCCCGCGTGCGGACACACCTCTAGGCGTGGATACTGGTCGGGTATTGGCAAAGCCTCCAGAGGCACTGTTGTTCCATGGGCCGGTCGGTGGCAAGCTCGAGAAGAGGGCGTTTCCTAGACCCTGTTGTGGGTTGTGATTACCGAGAACTTGCTGCGAGTTGTGGTTTCCGTTGGGCATGCCCGTGTAATCGGTAAGCCGGCTGCGTCGTGACTATGTTCGCAGTTGTCAAAGGTTAGTTTGCGGGAACACGTGCAAAGCGACACGAGGTGCTTGGGGGGTACCGGAAAGAGTGATGGTGTCTATTGCCAGGAGCAAGGTGCCCGTCACCTCCGGGGCGCCTTGAAATAGGGGGGATGGGAGTTCGGTGATGTTGTATACATACACTAGCCGCCATGGTGCTTGGCGATGTTTCTGTTCCGGTATAACTCATGGAGCGGGAAGAAGAGGAGGCGAGAAGCCGGAATGTCGAGGGTGTGTGGGAATGGGCAGGGGAGCCTGTCCGCCCAAAATTTGAAAAGTACTATGCGCGGGCGCGGGCGCGGCAGCGTCAAACGCGACGCCGTGACTGCGTCGGTATGTGGGATTCTGGAGAGGTCGGATGACGGACGGTAGTCTCGTCGAACAGTCGGTCCGTGTATCTATGTCCGGAAATCGAAAGGCGGATGAGGGAGGACTACGAGCGCAAGGGAACAATGTCAGCGTAAATGAAAGAACCGAGTAGCTGGGAAAGCGGTGGGGGTTTGTTGGAGGAGGATGGTAAGGCTGATGCGTCCCACACTTGGAAACTAAGGTTGGAGGAGGGAGGTGGGGAGGGGTGGTACACTATGCTGCAAGTCCTCTGGAGCACTTGACAGGTGCTTGCGGGTTTGAATGAAGCGAGAGTAGCGTGCTCGGCGAAGCCAGGTCCTGACGGTGCATCGGTAGTCCTAAGCTGATTGCCGTTGGGTGGGTGTCGGTGCGTTTGGCGGCATGCAGGCAATGCACCACTTACTCCTGGGCTGCGCCCGGCTCTGGAACTGTAGATTGGAGCGAGGCCCACCAACTGACACAGGACACCTCTCCGAAACCAAACCTCGGGGGAATGCGCGCAGATGATGATGGCGCAAGTAGACGAAAGGGAGGAAAATCACGGGAATGAGTGGTCAAGTCCGAATCCTGAGATGTGTAGAGGTGTAGCATGGCAGACGCAGTAGCGATAAACGGTTGAGGAGGATGAATTGGCAAGAGACAAAACATGAAGTTGCCCGATGCGAGCGTACCTTGGAGCGACGGTTTTCGTTGCCCACCAAAGCAGGCCAGGGACGGTTGCTGTCCCGCCGATTGCTGCTGGGCTTTGCTTTCTCGGCTGGGGGTCGCAGCGACAGCAGGAGGGGCCTCTGGTCCCTCGAGGATGGGGAATTTGTGAGGAATGGCAACCGGGGGCGGGATTGGCTGGGGGTTGCCGCGTCGGGTCTGCGAGTGGACGAGCACGCGACAAGGGAGGGAGGGACTGACGAGCGGAGGAGGTCAAGGTACCCAGGCCTTTCCTTTTCAAGTTAAGAGACCAGGGTGAGTTCAAGATCCAGGGCAGCGACGCAGGGCAAAGTCGGTTGGCGGACCCTTGCGGCCCGAAAAAGAAAGTTTTGTGGGGGCTGGATGAGTCGTCTCAAGTTTGCGGATGGCCCTTTTTTTAGGTTTATAGGAAAGGGGGGGTCTTTTTTCTGAAATCCGGGGCCGGATGCGGCGTTTCCAGATTTCGAGTTTCCAACTGGGGCAAGGCAGGCAGCCCCAGGCCGAGCCGCTTGGGCACCTACTGGATCCCGGAATTCGATACTGGATGCCTCAGGGAACTGCGACCTGCGACAAGTTAAGTGGAGATGTGCTCAGCGCGCAGCCCCGGGTCGGTTCGATGACGAAACTCGTCTTGCAGCAGTCGCTGTTGGTTGCTGCTGCTGCTGCTGCTGCTGCGGCGGCGGCGGGGACGAAGTCGAAAATTGAGCCCACCGTCGGGACAGGGGACCTATTGCACTGAGACAGACAGAGAGACCGGGCTCCAGGTCTGGGCGATGTGGTTCCCGTCCTCAAGGGTGTGGGTCGGGGTGCTTCCAGCCCGTGCGGGGCGCCTTCCACAGCAGGGAGCCAAACGGATTTGCTCGGTGCTGCTCAGCGCTGCTTTCAGTGAGTGACACAAACCGGAGTAGCAACAGTGCCAGTGTAGCAGGATTTTCATACAATCGGCCGTTGGCCCAATCGAGCCTCCTTTCAAAGTTTTAGCGGGACTATTCCGTTAGCTTGCTCGGCAGATTCTTCGAATGCCTGTGCACCCGACGCCCAGGCGGAAAGTCGTTTCTGTGCCGTTTGTTTCTCTTCGATTTCGTGCACGAAACATGTGGCGGCAGAGCAGGTCGGACCGTATACAGGCCGGGGTGGGCGACCAAGCTGACCGTTGAAACACCCCGCTCTGTAGCTTATGTACTGCGATGGCCGGCCGGCCGCTGCGGTGTGTGGAGACGGATCCGGGTTGGAATTTGTTGGTTGGGTTGAAGTTGGCTCTTTTTTGGTGGTTGGCTGTGTTCAACCTCAAACTTCCCAAGTGGACTCCGGCCGCGATCGAGGGTAAGCGAACGGCGATCAAAGAGGCACCGGTGCAGGAATCCGTGCCTAGGTCTGTGCCGTGCCGCAGCGTATCGGCGAGTGTTAGCCACGACGGCGATTGACGTTGACACTGGTTTGAGCTATAAGAAGGAGCAGCAACCAACACTCGCAAACGCCGCACACCCGTGGACCTTGTTCCCTCGGCTGCACTCGTCCCGATCAAGGTCCGGATTACAGGATGCCAACGAGAGGGCGAAGGAGGCAATCCTTGCAAAGAAAACGAGAAACGACTAAAGCATGAATCGAGCCGTATTCGTAGCTGCGAGGGGCCTGCACGGAAGGATGACGCTTGTATGTACGTTTATTCATGTACAATCTCGAATCTGCAGTTCGGGCCGCGTCTCCCTAATGATGGCGATAAGGTAGAGTTTTAAGGCGGATCAGCCTCCCTGGCTTCGAGTCGAACTGAGGGAGGGAACAGGCTCCTGTATAGTATTCAGACAAACGGAATGGCCCCTGTATCTCCCCACGAATGGCGGTCTCACACAAGACATAGAAAAGCAATCGCGCAGCTTGCTGATGGTATACAAAGGGGCACAGGACCCGTTCTGGGCCACATATATCGGCGGGCGAGATCCGGAAAAGGCGGGAGGAGAATCTGGCGTCAGATAACGCAATGCTCTGATATTGTAGGGCAGCTTTTGGCCCCTCCCTCGATCGGCCCCAATAAGTCAGGCCACCCTACCTTTGGCATGGGAAATCAAGGGGCAGTTTGTGTACAGTACAGTAGTGCCTTGTGTTTGTTTGGTGTCGTGACTTGCGTCTTTGACGAGCCAAAGGATTTGGGTCGAGCGGTTCCATGTTCCTGATCAAAGGTACCTACCTGTATGTACAGTACACCGTGCCCGCGGACAGGGCGAAGAAGTCGCCCGTCATCTTTCGTTGCTGTGACAGAATTGGGTAGTTCATTCTAAACCGACGCAAATATTTCAACTCACCCTATTCCTCACTGAATATCCTCGCGCCGCTGCGCATGCCAGGAACAACTGGATTCAAAAGACCGCAGATTCGCCCTCCGTCTCGTAACACTGTTGCCCAACGTCACTGGCAACTACTAGTATGGTTTACCAGCTTCAGGAGACAAACGCAGTCTACCTTTGTGTTACGCTCTTCCCGTACTTGAATGTCGATTTTCGTCCCCGCCTTTTGCGCACCACTAAGCAAACACCAGATCAGATTGGATGGCGCGCGGCCTCCCAATGTACGACGCTGCCGGTGTCAACAACCACGGAACCCTGAGAATCTTCCCCGTGTATCTCGTTCAATACGCTCTCTTGACCCGATGTCTTGTAGTAGATTACCCATGCATGACACTGCCGAGTTCTGTGGCCAGTTATCTGGTCAGAGGGTATGACTCTGATTCAGAGAATGGAGAACAATCGCGATAACCAGCAAGGCGCAGGTATCGGAGACACATGCCCAGATACGAGCTGTGGGCGCATTTTTCGAGGCCGCTTCTGATGTGCACTGCAGCCGCTGAAAGGTGGCAGGTCGAGCCTCTGCCTTGCTCTTCGTTTACTCGAGCATGTGCTCTCCGAATCCCGCAGATTTCGTCATTCCGTAGGAGCTGGTGCGAGCCCTCAGCATCCGATGGAGTTCTTGTTTTGCACTGAATTTGACAGTTGGGGTGGTTTATGCTTGGGAAACAACAAGCTTGCCGTTCTTGGTCACACTGACAGTGTTGGGCAGCGGCCTTGCGCGATTTGAGCTGTTCCAAGCCAAACCTATTGTCGGTTTCTTTGTTCTCATTTTATTTGGTCGTAATGTCAGGCCAAGATAAGGGCGGCGAAGCGGAGCGCCGAAACGTATCATGCTTTCCTGCCATACGGCCCTTAATCTGCGTTGAGTCACCTGGTGCTATCCTTTTAACGTTCTGGTGTAGCCTCGCATCAAACTATCCGTGGAACTCTAAGCCGCCATCCTCAACGCCATGATACTGCGCCCCGAATGCAGACTGGGTTTTACAGTGGGGGGAGCCGTCCAAACTCCCAGTTCGCAACACCGCAGCGCCAGCAATCAACATATATTGCCGGCTAGTTCCCTTAACCCTTCTTTTGTGCTGACCTTGGGCCAGTGAACTTGATGTTCCTTATGCGTACACCGTATGATGTCAAGAAGCCCTCTTTCATCACGAAGCGTATCCGGTCAAAGAGCCTCATTGAGAGGAACAGACGGCAAAGCTCAGACTACCTGTAGTTTGACGCTGGCAGGCCCCGAGGTGTTCCATCAAGTTACTGCTGAATTCTTAGCCATCTGAGTCTCAAAAGATGGCCGCTTCCTACGTCATTTCATCACAAGAGACTATTCCTCGACCTTAGATCGGACAAGCCAGCAATTCTAGAAAAGCGAATCTGTTAGAGATTTGTGGCCGCATTGGACACGGGAACCGAGCCGTCAGTAATTCATACAGAATACGTTATAGACTCGCGTTATCCAGCGTTTGGCTATCATTACCGGTTGCTCGCTCTGAGTGCTGTTTGGCGTCGTGCTCCACCATCCTTCATGGTTTCAAGCCGAGCCAGTTCACCAGCTATTGGCTCATTGGCACAAATGGAGTACCAGGTATCTTAGATGCTGGGCGGCTGGGCGGGCGCTACCTTGCTTAGCAGGCAACGCAGAGTCGGGTGTCCCGTACATCACCAACAGGAAGGGACGTTCGACGAGGATTGAAAAAATGCAAAGGGACATTGCAACAAAGACTACCGTTCTGCTCCACCAAAAAAAAAATAAGGGTCGGCTAATGAGCGGTGGATGTTTCGTTCATGCTGGCCGGAGAATTCGCCAAAAACTAAGCGTGGCCTCGAGGTCTAGCCCAGGCACCGGGGAGGATCTCTGCCTACAACGAAACATTTCTGGACGCACGAGCCAACATCCACAGTTAACGGGCAACGATCGATTGGGCGGTTGCCAAATGAGACCCGCCTGCATGTGAGGCTGTAAGCGACACTATTGGCTACTCCTCGGTGGGGCGGAACCTGTTCATCCCAATTCAGCGATCTCGCTTGCTGGGGTAGCGCTTGTGTGCTGCTCCCCTGAGGAGGCGGTGGGCGGTACTTGTGTGAGCGAGCCGCCGCTTGCTTCTCATCTCCTCTTTTTCCTGGCATCTCGAGACCTCATCGGCGTCAACGGCTCAGGGGACTGCAATCGTCATTCTTTCCGTCACTCCTTCCAACCCCAATTCTGGGAACCAGCTTAGGTGTCGACTTCACTCTTTTAGTCGATCTCCGTCCCGTCATTTTATCGATGCAATTCCCGGTGTCCCGCGCGAGATCAGGTTTGGCTATTCCCTAGCCCTCGAGCAAGCCCTTGGGTAGGTTGTATCTCTTTATCGTCATGCAGCTGCCGTGTACCGTCTTTAAAAACAAACTATGAAAGGATGTTGTGATACTGATGATGGATCGTCCCGGATTTATAGCTTCGGTAGTCCGTACACAATCGCTCTATAACTGCAGCTTTACGCAGCAAACATTCTTTACCAACAGTCACATCGCTTCAAAAACAATTACATTCATTACGCATAATGGACTCGGTCAAGAGACTTATCGCTCGAGGCGACGAGGAGAAGGACAATAGCTCAATCATCAATCTCCTGATTGCGCTTCTCGTCCTCGTCTTTGTCGGTCTCGTCACCTTGGCGCTCTTCGTCCTGCTGCGGAGGAGGCGCAGGCAACAACGGATGATGAACGAAACGCTGCCCCAGTACGAAGACGTTAAGAAGACGGGCAACCACCGGCGGCTCACCATCCAGACCGCCGGTGGTAACGGTCGGTCGAGTGTCATCGTCGTTGACAATCACGGCCAGCCCATGTTGGCGAACCCGCATTCTCCCCCTCACTCTCCGGACAACGTTCCCGAAATCCACATCACGTTCCCCGACGAGCAGGACGAGCAAGGCAGGCCGAAGAGCGGTCGGGTGGTGGTCGTCAGGGTGGGCGATACCAGCGTCGGCCTTGAACCTCTGCACGATGAGCAGCTTCCCGCCTACGAGAAGGAGAGCAAGACGCAGTTTTACTCCATCGACATGGATAAAATCGGCGGGTTGAAGGAGAAGGAATTCCAGTAATCCCGCGACACAAGCCAGGCGCTCAGGAGAGTCGCTAGCGGGATCAACCATCTTTTGTCTTTCGATCAGCCATTGAGTTGGCAATCCTTTACGATCTGATGGGCGTGCGGAGTTGCGACGAACGAACAGGGAAACGATACAGGATACCACCATACACGCGCCAGCCACTTCTTCTTTTGCTTCTAATTCGAGTGTCCTCGGCATTCCCCTCTCTGGCATCTCAGGATAGTGTGGGGAGGACACAGTATTTCTGAGCGAGTAGTTGGGAGACAGGGCTGTTCTTTTTTTTTTGCACCGAGATGGGCGCTAAGGTGCTGCGACACCCTGCTCTCCATCTTCTCTGACCGTGAACATGTTAGAGAAATAAAGAGGGAGAAAGGGGCACTGAGGCGTTGGGAGCGCGATTATATACGACTTTGACACGGATTGGTGAGCAGCGGGATTGGGTGAGCTTGTGGCATACTTCTACGAACATATTCTCGTATTGTATAATTACTATTCTACGGCTGCCGCGAGGTGGTGGGTCTTTTCGTACCTCACCTGCCTCCCTGGGGCCGAGCCTCCCGAAGTGAGATTTCTCTACTTACTTCCTTGGTCTCACAAAGATTCGAGGTGAGGTAGCTTATCCTTCGAAACTCTAAACACGCAAGACTCATGGTTTCCTGGATGCCTGCCATGTGTGCCCGGTGTCTTTGTCCCGAATCGACGGAGGTCGGCTTGGCTTGGGTCAAACGCCCGGCGCCAACGTGCTTGTATATTCGTTTGTCTCGGTTCTTTGGACTGCGCTTGCGAAGGTAAGTTGGTTAATTAATGAGCTCTGACTCATACTGCGCTGGTTGAGAAAGAGCACTTCATGCAACCTCAAGATTTTTTTAATGTGATTCCTTTATTCAGGGTCATCTGTTTGTCCCTTCGAAGCTAGTCAGGGTTAGGGTACCAATGTCGTAGCATGGAACCTTTCCAAATTGACGGTGGGGATACCCTCGCACCTCAACTGGAGCTCCAATTCCTGACTCTTCCAAACTTTCAAGCGCTCGAAATGGCGCATTGCCCCTTCTTTCACTCCGAATAGCTCGCCTCTGGACAATTGACGAGCCCGATCCGATGGCAGCGGGGATATCTCCCTGAGAAGCACCCTCTTCCATTCCACGACTTCCCATCCCCTTCCTTCCGGTTGCCTGTCTCCCTCATCTCTTGTCTCCCCTACGATCCTAACTACTTATGTGCTTGGTCTCTTGCGTTTGTTAGGTACCTTCCATCTTCCCTTTCAGCTTGATCCCTACCGCATCATCCACATACCTATTTCCCTAGAAGACCACATTAACCACGACAACCAATACGATGTCACCGTCGAAACCAACCGCCGAAAAGGGGTCTCCGCCGCTGCCCGACTACAAGACCATCGCCGCCCAATGGGCCGCCGCGAAGCGCGCCAAGGAGGCTGCCGACGCTGCCCGCAAAAATGAGCCGATCTCCGTGGCAAAGGGCAGCACAGAGCAGAAGCAGGAGCAAGAGCGGGAGAGAGAGCAGATGTCGGCGCGGGAACGGCGCCGCGCCCGCCTCGAGGCCTCCCGCAAGAGGGCTTATCAGTCCCGCTGGGCGTGGACCGCAGCCTTCTGGACGTGGATGCTGTGCATGCACGCCGTCGGCATCGCCTACTTCACCAGCGGGTTCCTGCTGACGCGGTTAGTGCTGGAGGAGAAGTCGGCTTGCGACGCGCCGCCTACCGCCTCTGGGGGTTCGGGAGGGTCGGAGCTAGAGCTTGGGTCGGAGTCGTCGTTGCTGCCACCGTGGGAGGGGAAAGGGACAGTGGACGGCGGGTGTTGGCATCCCCGGACGTTTGACCGCGCCGTGGTGGTGGTGATCGATGCGCTACGGTATGATTTTGCCGTGCCCATTGGGGATGGCAAGGCGTTTCATGACGCGTTTCCTTTCCTGTGGGAGACGGCGGTGCGGGAGCCGAATAAGGCATTCCTTCGGCCATTTATTGCCGACCCGCCGACGTCGACGCTGCAGCGGCTGAAGGGCCTGACGACGGGGACGTTGCCGACGTTTGTGGATGTTGGGAGCAGCTTCTCGGGAACGGCAATTGAGGAGGATAACCTGCTGATGCAATTCAAGGATGCCGGCAAGAGGATTGTGCATCTAGGGGACGATACGTGGGAGGCACTGTTTCCGGGGTACTTCGAAGGGAATCTGAGCAGGCCTTATGACAGCTTCAACGTCTGGGATTTGCACACGGTTGATAATGGGGTCATCGAGCACGTCTTTCCGCTCATGGAGAAGAAAAACGACTGGGATGTTTTAATCGGCCATTGCCTCGGCGTGGATCACGCAGGACATCGCTATGGGCCAAACCATCCAGAGATGACCAAAAAGTTACGCCAGATGGACGGTTTCATCCGAGACCTGGCGGCGACCATGGACGACAAGACCGTTCTGATCGTCATGGGAGACCACGGGATGGATAGCAAGGGCGACCACGGCGGGGAGAGCGAAGACGAGGTAGAAGCTGCGTTGTGGATGTATTCCCCTCAGGGTATCTTTGGCAGGACAAAGCCCGAATACGCCACACCGCCGGCTACCGCCAAGAGCCGCCCCGTCAATCAAATCGACCTTGTCCCGACCCTTGCACTGCTGATGGGTATCCCTATCCCCTTCAACAACCTGGGAAGGCCGATCGAGGAGGCCTTCGCGGGTGCTGCAGGCAACTCTTGGGCCAATTTAGCGGCTGCGGAGAGGATTACCGCGGCTGGTATCAAGCGGTACCAGACTTCCTATTTCGCCGCTCGGGGAATCGAGCAATCCTCCGAACCCGGGTCTCCGAACGATCTCTGGGAAAAGGCCGAAGCTCTGGTATCTAGGGATACAAAACAAGACTGGGCCGCTATCTTTTCGTCTTTCGCCGCATACCAAGAAGAAAACTTGCAAAAATGCAAGGCTCTGTGGGCGAGATTCGATCTCAAGAACATGATCTTTGGCATCGGCATCATGGCACTGGGTGTCGTTGTGCTTCTCGTGTATATCTCCAAGGGCGAAGACGATGACGCCATTGACGACGAGGAGCTGGATCTCGCTGAGAAGAGTCTCGAGCTACAAGGCGTGAAGCCCGACGAAACTGCTACTCCCGACGACATCCTTGAAAAACGGCTATTCTCTGCGGCCCTCCTTGGTGCTTCGCCTGGGTTTATTGGCGGCGTCATTTCCTCCTTTGTTTCGGGGGCTGGCGACTGGTACCGCGGGTCGAGCATCGCAGCTCTCACAAGCATAGCTGCAGTCCTTGTATCCATGTACGAGGCTCAGGAAACTGTCTTCAAAATTCTGCCTAATACCCGCTGGGGATGGATGGCAGTCATTTTTACAGTCAGCCAGTCCGTCGGCTTCGCGTCTAACTCCTACACAATCTGGGAGGATTCAATCCTGTTGTTTTTCATTACAACATTCGGCTTCGTGAGCGCCTTATCTGCGCTTCAGATCCCTTCCAGAGCGGACCGCTACCTGGCCATCTACCATTCCGTTGTCTTCGCCTTGCTTGGCCGTGTCGCTTCTTTCTCCAAGCTCTGCCGCGAGGAGCAGATGCCATATTGCGCCTCGACCTACTATGCCTCTGCAACATCATCCACCTCCGCCCCTTGGCAGCTCATCGTCCCCTTCCTCGTGTCCGCTATTCTTCCGTCTATCATCAAGGCTTACCTGAAGCCAACCCGGTCCTATGAGGGCCTCGCCCCAACCTGGATTGGTTACGTGTTTCGCGCTGGTTTGCTCGTAGCCGCGCTCTACTGGATCCTCGATGCGGCCGACAACGGCAACTGGTTCCCTGGGCTTCCTGACAAATTGCTCAAAAACATTAGCGTCTACACCGCCCAAATGGTCCTTGGCTTGGCCCTCATCGCTGGCACAACCGCTTTCGTCTGGGCACCTCCCTGCGTCTCTATCGTCACCTCCGCCTCCCCCACCGACCCGAACCGCGCGCAGATTGCCATCATGGGTTACGCCAACGCCCATGGCGCGCGCTACCTCCTCCTCCCGCTCAACCTCCTGGTCGCTTGTATCCTCCTTTCCAAGCCCATGGGCGCCGGCGCGCTGGGTCTCATGGCCTGGCAGGTGCTCGCGCTCCTCGAAATTCTCGACCTCAACAACCTGACCACCTCCCCAATTGGGCCGGTGATGCTCGCCATCTTGGGTACCTTCCACTTTTTCAAGACGGGCCACCAGGCCGTGTTGAGTTCTATCCAGTGGGACGCCGCCTTCATCCCCCTCTTCACCATCCGCTACCCCTGGAGCCCCATCGTCGTGGCCCTCAACACCTTTGCAGGGCAAATCCTTACCGCCGCCGCCGTGCCCCTGCTCGTGCTCTGGAAGGCCGGGCCCAAGCGTAAGGGCGTACTCGAGGCCGTCAGCCGCCGTGCGCTGGGCGCCTTCGTGGCCTACTTTGCCGTTGAGAGCCTCTGCACCATGGCTTGGGCCGGCCACTTGCGCCGACATCTGATGCTGTACCGTGTCTTCAGCCCCCGCTTCATGACAGCGGCTGTTGTGCTGTTAGTGGTGGATGTCGTGGGCATTCTACTGTCGTTGACCGGGGTGAGGGTGAACACGATGGCGATTGGAGAGGTCTTTGGATGGGCGGAATAATCGAGCAATGTTTGACCGACCAAATGTAAATCTAAAGCGGCGTCTTGTAGAGGGAGTGGACTGGTCTTCTGCGATGTGTAAATTCTGTGTATCATTACCGGGGAACAAAGATCGATTATCTGCGGCGTGCACATAAAGAGGGTTCGGGGATAGTGCTACGCCGACTCTTCACATTTATATTAGTTAGGTAACCTCTGCCATCGCATGAGCTAGGTAATTAATATCATTAAAGAATTGACTTAGTTTTTGGTCTTCATGTTGCTTTCCCTGCATTTTCTCGCCGAGTATAAGCCCAAGAATTCTAAATTACCTCTAGTATTCGACTTACTGACTCGAAGCCTTGATCATGACTTGTACATCTCATGGAAGGCCTGCTGTTTGCTGCTCTCAGTTTTAGAGGGCAAACAAAAAGCGGATTGTCGCAAGGCAAAACAGGAGTCACGTCAATGTTATTTTGTAGTGTGCGTTTTGGGGCTGCCATGTGCTCTATTTTGTAGCATGGTCCTGTATATCGCCCCAGTCAGTCTGAACGGCTTCACACGCGCGCTGCTTGGTGAAGGCAGACTGTTCCCTGGCCAAGAACGCACTTCTTGTTGAAGAGTGGTTCGCAGCCCATGCCAACCCATTCCGAAGCAATTTCCCCGCATCAAACACCGAAACCAATGAATAATGCCTTTTTCTTCCCCGTAAACCGCAAAACGCCGAGTTGAATATGGCGACCACCCTCCCGATTATGCTAAATGCTGTTGAATCAATCCGGATTTTCCTCTTGCCCACGAACGCCGAGTTGAGAATGGCTCGCTTGGGGTATCATCTATCGTTACCCATTTTATAACACCGCTAGAAGACCCCAAAATGCTAAATGTTGTTGAAAAAGATCCGGAAAAGCATAGGGCACCATCCATCGATGATGCCATGTAAGCTTTGTTTTGGCGTTTAAGCCTTGGTGTACTGCTCACGGAAGTACTTGGCAGCGTTGACCATGTGGGTGAGGGCACCCTTGACCTCATCCCACTTGCGGGTCTTGAGACCGCAGTCGGGGTTGATCCAGAGCTGCTCGGGACGGACTGGATTCTGTTAGTGATATTCGCCTGTGGCTGAGAAGACACCTGGACTTACGGTACTGGAGCATCTCCTGGATGCGCTGCTTGAACTCAGCCTCGGGGGGAACACGAGGGCTGTGGATGTCGTAGACACCAGGGCCGATGTGGCGGGGGTAGGCCTCATCGATGAAGACCTTGAGGAGCTTGGCGTCCGACTTGGAGTTCTCAATGGAGAGGACATCAGCATCCAGCGCGGCAATGGCGTGGAAGAAGTCCTGGAACTCAGAGTAGCAGAAGTGGGAGTGAATCTGAGTCGAGTCCTCAACGCCAGCAGTGGCCAGCTTGAAGCTGTTGACAGCCCACTTGAGGTAGGCGTCACGCTCACTGCCCTTCCGGAGAGGAAGACCCTCACGAAGGGCAGGCTCGTCGACCTGGATGACAAAGATGCCGTTCTTCTCAAGATCGACGACCTCGTCACGGAGGGCCAAGGCGAGCTGCTGGCACTGGACGGATTGGTGGACGTCGACACGAGGGAAAGACCACCGCAGGCAAGTAACGGGTCCAGTAAGCATGCCCTTCATGGGCTTCTTGGAGACGGAAGCGGCGTACTTGCTCTCCTTGACTGTCATGGGAGCAGGGCGGGAGATGTCGCCAACAATGATAGGAGGACGGACGCAGCGGGAGCCGTAGGACTGGACCCAGGCGTGGGTGGTAAAGACGTAGCCCTGCAGGCGCTCACCGAAGTACTGAACCATGTCGTTGCGTTCGGGCTCGCCGTGAACGTAGACATCAAGGCCAAGCTCATCCTGGATTTGGATGGCAAGGTCAATCTCCTTCTTGATGAAGTCATCATACTCCTGCTCGCTGATCTCGCCCTTGGTGAACTTGTTCCGCTGGACACGGATCTCGCTGGTCTGGGGGAAGGAGCCAATCGTGGTGGTAGGGAAGAGGGGAAGGCTCAGGTGCTTCTTCTGCTGAGCATAGCGGTTGTCGAAAGGAGACTTGCGGTTGTGCATCTCCTCGGTGACCTGAGCCTGGCGCTCCTTGACCTTGGGGTCGTTGGTGCGGGTCGACTCGGCACGCGACTTCATGGCGGCAGCGTTGGCATCCAGCTCGGCGCGGACGGACTCGGGGTCAGTCACGGCCTTGGCGAGGATGGCAACCTCCTTAACCTTCTCAGTGGCGAAGGAGAACCACTCGTAGACATCGGCGGGAAGCTTCTTCTCGCTAGCGAGGGTGTGGGGAGTGTGCAGGAGGGAGCTGGAGGTGGCAACGATGACACGCTCGGGGCCGAGGGCCTTGGTGGCGGTCTGGAGGATGTCAAGGGACTTCTCGAAGTAGTTCTTCCAGATGTTCCGGCCATCAACAACACCGGCAGCTGTTTCTCGAGTTAGTGCGGGTTCAGAAAATACGTGGGGTGTATCCACTAACAGAGAATCTGGTTAGGGCCGAGCTGCTTGAGGACAGGCTCAAGCTGCTCGGGGTTGCGGACAAGATCGACGTGCAGACCCTGCACCTTGGCAAAGGCAGGGAGAATGTCGAAGTTGTGGACAATATCACCGAAGTAGGTGGCAACAATGATGGAAGGAATAGCGCTGCCTTGGGCGGCAAAGGCCTCGTAGACGGGCTTGAAAGCATTCTTGACCTCAGGGCGGAGATCGAAGACGAGGACGGGCTCGTCGATCTGGACGCTCTCGGCACCGGCAGCCTTGAGAGCCTTCAGGAGCTCAATGTAGACAGGCACAAGCTTGTCAATCAGAGTGATGGGGTCGACGGAGGAGCCACGGTCGGCCTTGCCGAGAGCGAGGAAAGAGACGGGGCCAACGAGCACGGGGCGGGTCTGGAAGCCAGCCTCCTTGGCCTCGAGGAACTCCCGGACGGGCTTGGGGTCCTTGGCAAGGGAGAAGGTCTGGTTGTCTTGAAGGGTGGGCTTGACATAGTGGTAGTTGGAGTCAAACCACTTGACCATCTCAAGGGCGGGGACGTCCACACCGCCCTTCTGGTGGCCACGGCCCATAGCGAAGTACTCATCGAGAGGGGAGAGCTTCTGGGAAGCGTAGCGCTCGGGAATAGCCTGGAGGGGATCAATGGGTCAGTCATTTCCGGGGTCCTAAGATGCGAGTTTACATACGTTGAAGAGCTGGATGTGGTCGAGGATGTGGTCGTAGAAGGCGAAGTCGTTGGACGGGATGATGTCGACACCGGCATCCTTCTGAATCTTCCAGTGGGCGAGACGGAGCCTCTTGCCCTCAGCGAGGAGATCCTGCTGAGAGATCTTGTCGGCCCAGTAGGCCTCATTCGCCTTCTTGAGGTCCCGAAGGACGCCAATGCGACTGAATAAACACTATTAGCAGTTGAACCACAACGCTAATGGTTCAATTACACTCACGGGAAACCCAGAACCGATGACTGAACCATCTTGATGCGGGGGAGGGGTCGTCTGGGTATCAAGAGTCTGATACTGGGAAACAGTATGAACAAAGACCTCTTCCTAGGCCTGCCTCAAGCTCAGAACAAGAGAATGAGGAAATTGGAAGATAGCGGGGATGAGGGAAAAGGAAGAGAAAAGAGGAGCGAGAAGGGACGACCAGAGGTGCAGGAGGGGGAGAATTTGACCTCGCCAGAGAAGGAGGCAAGGGAGCTGGTCCGTGGGGCCGCAATCGGTGGGGGGTCCCACCGCAACTTCTCGGAGCCCGACCGCTTTGGATGCTGTCTCGACCTCTCACAGTCATCCATCCTTTTTGTCGAGACCGAAAGGTGGAATAAGCAAGGTCAATGTGTCCCAAGAATTTTTTTTTTCGGTCTTTGCAGAGCTTACGAGCATTGTCCATGTACACCTCTGTTAGCTGCCTCTTGTCACTCTTTGCTATGTTATTGTTTTAATCTACTTGGATTGCCCTGCTCAGGTACCCCTCCTTCTCATTCAACGCTATCGTTGGTGTGAATGGTGTGACCGATACCCTCCGACTTCGACCGGGTTTCTCCTGCACCATTCAGAGGAGCGCATCTCCGTCAACCGGGCTCCAATGAGTGCTCTGCTGCAGGCGGGGTCCCTTTGGTGCGACATGGCCGACAACGCTCCGGGCCGTTTTCTGCTAGTCAAAAAAATAATCAAATGCCACATCAGATGTCCCCGAAAGCTTACCAGGCACACCGGGGCGTTTCGGCGATCCATTCACCATTGGTGAGCCTGCTTCCACGCTCGGATATTCAAGCAGTCATGCGTACGAAGTAATACGCTCTCTAAATGAAGCCATTTTTGAGCTACTTCTCTCCATGAGCTGAAAGCACTGGGCCATAGTTTGTCAAAAACACAAACATTTGGTGGGCGGGTGCTTGGCTGGACTGGGATCGATCCACGATCATCCCATCTTACCCCACTATGCTTCCTGAGTCGCTAAAAGTCTGGATGCATGTGCGCCTGGGTCAGCGACTGCGGGAGCTTGAGCGTATGCGCCTGGGGCACGAAGCGTTCGAGCCTCAGGCGACGACGGTGATGGGCTTGGCGTTTTTCACGCAGCGATTGTTGGATAGGTGCATAGCGGAAAATTATGCAGTTGTCCGGTGTACCCTTAGTTTTGCAAATGATGCGGTCCAAGGCAGATTTGCTCCATTCGGACCAAGCAAGGGAGCATGAGTGAACCGCCAATTACCTGGCTGCTTTCCAGCCTCGCACAGGCGTCGTCATCACCGCTATCGTCTCTCAAAGGCCGGGACCGCACTCCTTGAGCCTATCTCTTCCTTCTGATTTTGTCAATCAACATTCTGGCGATTTTCTCGCCAGCAATTCAGCTTATTTCTCAGAGGCACGTCGCAACGGTCGCTTCGCGCCTCTGCTCGCGCAGTCCTAGCCCCTTTTCCGGCCCCCCGCCTCGACCGACCTGACGAAACCGGCGCCATGTACTCAAATCCGAACAATTTTCTCGGCGGCAGCAATGTGCGACCCGGGGTTCCGCAGTATGGCAGTTCGTTCGCCGCAGGTGCTGGCCAGCCCCAGCAGCAGCAGCAGCAGCAGCCCGGCCCCTTCGCCCCGCAACCGACCGGTTTCGCCCAAGCACCGCTTCAACAGCAGTACACGGGCTACCCGGGCCTGCAACCACCGCAAGGTCCGGGTCAGCTGCAGCCGCAGCTTACCGGCTTTGGCCAGGCGCCGCTGCAAAGCATGCCCACCGGCGTGCCTCCAATGCCGGCTATTCCCCAGCAATACCAGCAGCAGTTCCAGCAGCAACAGCAGCAGCAACCTGGTCCGTTTGGTACCGCACCCGCTCAACCCACCCCGCAGACGCTGGCACCTCCTCCCCCGCCTGTGAAGCCGCAGGCCACCGGCTTCAGCGAGATGGCCGCATCGTTCCAAACCGCTGGCGGCGCAAGAACCAGGCCCAGCGTACCTCCCAAGAAGGCGAACACGGTTCCCAATATCCGTCTCTCTTTCATTACCGCCCAGGACCAGGCGAAGTTTGAGACACTGTTCAAATCTGCAGTGGGTGACGGCCAGACCACTATGTCGGGAGAGAAAGCGAGGGACCTGTTATTGCGGTCCCGGTTAGACGGGGACTCTCTTTCTCACATTTGGTAAGTGTATTTGCGGAAAAGAAGCTGAAATCTGCTATTGTCGGCTATTCACTAACTCAGTCAAGGACACTCGCCGACACCACCAGATCCGGCCAGCTACACTTTCCGGAATTCGCCCTTGCAATGTATCTCTGCAACCTGAAGCTGACTGGAAAGTCACTGCCATCTACATTGCCCGAGAACATCAAGAATGAAGTCTCCAGCATGGTGGATATCATAAATTTCAGCATTGCTGAGGAATCGGGCTCAGGCTCCGCGACGGCAACAAACGCGCCTGATCTTGGTGTGCGGCAGAACACGGCCACCCCTCCTGTCATTCAGCACCCGCAGCCTCAGCCGTCAAACTCGCAGCTTTTGCAGGCGCAAATGACAGGTTTCCCTACGCAACAGACCGGGTTCTTAGGCCAAGGCCTTCAGGCACAGCAAACAGGTATGCCACAGGCAACTGGCTACACTGGGCCGCGGCCGCCCATGCCGCCCATGCCCACCGGATTTGGCTCCACTTTTTCGCCGAATGCCGGCCCCGGCGGGATGGTTGCGCCGTTGAACGCTCAGCCAACCGGCCGTCCCGGCCAGTGGGGCCTCGTCAACACACCCGCGACAGGTCTCCCGAACATTGATGCCCTTCAGGCCCGCATGATGCCCCAACAAGGTCGTGAACAGCAAAACTACACCACTGCCGGACTACAAGGAAATGCTGTTATTCCCTGGGCTATCACAAAGGACGAGAAAACCAGATATGATAGCCTATTCCGCGCATGGGATGGTTTGAACAAGGGGTATATTGGGGGCGACCAAGCCATTGAGATCTTTGGCCAGAGCGGCTTGGAGAAGCCCGACCTTGAGCGCATCTGGACGCTTGCGGACAACGGCAACAAGGGACGTCTGGACCTCGACGAGTTCGCCGTGGCTATGCATTTGATTTATCGCAAGCTCAACGGTTATCCCATTCCGAACCAGCTTCCTCCCGAGCTGGTGCCTCCTTCAACCAGGAACCTTAACGCGTCCCTAGGCACTATCAAAAACATGCTTCACCAGGAATCCGATTTTCGAAAGAACTCGGGCGCCGCCCTGCTACCGCAAAAGACTGGTGTTAGTTATCTCAAGACCCATTCATTCAAGGGTGCCCCGGGAGCCCTTGGTGGTCGAAAGGACGCCACTGTCTTCAAGAATGACGATGATGCGGTGGGCTACCGCTCGAGTGCACGGCGTAGGGTTGGAAACGCTTCACCTCGCCCCGATTCTCCAGCATCTGTGGGCTCTAACGAGGAGCTGACATTGGATCAATTGCGGAAGAAGATCAAGGAGAGGCAGGTTCTTCTTGATGCTATGGACTTTGCCGACGAGAAGAACGCTGAAGAGGACGACATTCTTGATAGACGCGACCGTCGGGAGGCCGAAGAACTTTACCGCCGCATCAGGAGAATTCAAGAGGATATTGATAATCACCCAGATGCCTCGTTTGTTGGTGGAGACTCTGAAGCGGAGAGAAGGGCCCTCAAACGCCAGCTGCAAAACCTGACCGACAAAATTCCTGAGCTGGCATCGCAGGTCCGGAAGACGGAGAAAGCCATTGCTGAGGCAAGGCTCGAATTGTTCCGCCTCAAGGATGCCAAAGCTCACCCCGGAAGCGCTGCTGCCATCATCGGAACGGGACCCGGCGGTGCTATCACCGAATCAGACAGGCTCAAGGCACGGGCTAAGGCTATGATGCAGCAGCGGACTGCTGCTCTGACCGGCAAGAAGATTGATGTGAGCAGTGACCAGGACGCGGAGAAGCGGCTTGAGGAGGAGAGTATTAAGGTAAGGACTGAGAAGGAGACCAATGAGCGGATGGTCCGGGACGTCGAGGACAGCGTTCGTGACTTCGCAAAGGGCATTGAAGACAATCTCAAGGAAGGTGGCCAAGATTCCACATCGGAGCATGAGAGGCGCAGATGGGAGGACGCCCTCGGCGTCGAGGATGAGGTCAGGGATTTCATCTATGATCTCCAGCGGTCAAGCCGTGCTGCTCGCATCAGGGTGCAGGACCGACAAGGAGGTCGCCAGGCCTCCCAAGAACCTGTCAGAGCCGAGGCTCCCCCAACCGCTCGCGTCGAGAGCCCCGCCACGGTTTCACGTACCGCCTCGCCGGCAGCCTCAGGGGGGTCATACTCCGCGTACAAGACTCCTGAGGAGAGAGCCGCCTTCATCAAACAACAAGCTGAACAACGCATGGCTGAGCGACTGGCCGCCCTGGGTATTAAGGCTCCCACGAAACCAGGAGAAACAGCAGCTCAACGGATGGAGCGTGAGCGAGCTGAGCGCGCTGCCAAGTTGCGGCAGGCCGAGGAGGAAGATGCTCGCCGCGAGGCTGAGAGACAAGCAAGACTTGCGGAGGAGCAAGGACTTCCGCCGCCTGCTGCTTCAGAGCCGGCCAAGACCGAGGCTAAGAAGCCACCTCCCCCTCCAAGCCGCAAGGTAGGCAAGGTGGACGACAAGCGTGCCGAGGAAGAGCTTGCGGCAAAGAAAGCTGAGGAGGAGCGTCTCGAGCGGGAGCGCGAGGAACAGGAGCAAGCCACGCGAGAGCTTGAGTAAGTGGACCTAAAGAAAAAAAAATGCATTTTTGGGACGATCACTAACAAATTGATTCAGGAACCAGGCCAAAGCCCAGGAGGACGAGCTTGCCAAGGAGCGCGAGGAAGCTGATGCTCGCCTCAAAGCGCTTGAGGAGCAAGTCCGGCAAGGAAAGCTCAAGAAGGAGGAAGAGAAGCGAAAGAAGAAAGCAGCACTGGCTGAAGCAAAGGAGAAGGAGGCTCAACTGGCTCAACGAAAAGCTGAAATTGAAGCAGCCCGTAAGCGCGAAGAGGAGCTGCGCAGGCAACTCGAAGCCATGGAGAATGAGAGTTCGTCATCGGACGATGAAGGCCCGGAGCAAATCACTCCTCAGACGTCGACCCCGACAATGGGCGACAGTCAGATTGTCAACCGGGAGTCGGAGAGAGAGCCCACCCCGCCGCAAGCGCCCGTCGTCTCCCCACCGCAGATCGTCACATCTTGTCCTCCCGCCGAAACGGAGAGTCGCAACCCCTACTTCAGGATGATGTCACAAAGCTCGGACACGCCATCCGCAGCACCTGCACCTGCACCTGCTCCGTCGGCTCCCGAACCTCCGGTAGCTCCGCCGCCGCCGCCGCAGCCTGACGTGTCCACAAACCCTTTCCACCGCATGACCCAAACTGCCGCTCCAGCAGCGCCGTCAATTTCTGTCACTAGGCGACCGCTTGATGACGATGACTGGGGCTCGGACAAGGACGAGGACGAGGACGAGGAGTCGGACGATGACAGACCAGGCGGTAAGAGCGCCGCCCAACTAGCATCCATCCTGTTTGGCACCATGGGGCCCCCTCGCCCGCTGTCTGCAACTGGCGACAAGCCTGCTGCCTCCCCTCCTCCGGCGAGCTCCCCGGTTGCGCCGCCTCCCGAGTCCTCTTCGCCCTCAGCACCGCCCCCCCCTCCTCCGATGCCCGGTACCCTCCCGAGCGCGAGCCCCGCCCCCGACGCTCCAGGCGCTCCAGGCGTTCCTCCACCGCCGCCTCCTCCGCCTCCTCCGCCTGCCCCTTCGATGCCTTCTTCTGACGGCGCTCCGTCGGCTCCGCCCCCGCCCCCGCCACCTCCCGTTCCCGGGATGGCTCCTCCCTTGCCCCCTCCCCCGCCAGCTGGAGGTGCGCCAGCCCTGCCGGCCGGCGGTCGGCCTGCAGGGTTCCTTGGAGAGATTCAGGCGGGCAAGGCGCTCAAGAAGACGGTGACGCGGGACAAGAGCGGCGCTGCTGTGGCCGGCCGGGTCCTGGATTAATTAATCTATTGATTCATGCGCTGCTGTGTGACCGGGCAGCCGGGCGGCTGGTAACGTAGTGTGGAGCCGGGGTGTTGGGAGTGTTGCAGGGGGAGGGTTATTCGGTAGCTGAAAGTTATAGTATGGTGGTATGGTTCCTGGGTAGTATTCGGTTGGTAGGATGATGAGGGGCTTCATTCTCCTACCGACCTCTCCTTCCCGATTGGGTGACGTGGCAAGCCGTCCACCGTTTACTGATTTGCCTTCTTAACCGTTATGGTTGCTAAATCGAACAGCTTAGCATAGCAAAATTCAGTCATGTTAGCTGTGTCTATCTTTCTTCGTCGGCATGCCTCGATAGATGGATCCAGCATTGGATATCTTCTTCTTCCATCCAAGCCATTGAAGTACCAGATTTACAATTGCTTCTCTTAGCGCGACGCTACTGCAGGGATGCTCTGCGCTCTCACACTCATTCCTTGCGAAATTCCTCTTTTCCTCCGACCTAGGGAGAAAGGTCAAGCATATCGAAAGGGGGCCCAGAGCGGCATCAGAGACAGGTTGTGTCACCTTACGTGTGTAATCTGTGTAACTGACGCGATTTGCCTGGGGGAGTTGGCTTGGCCTGCTCTGGCTTCTAATGTGCTCTACCGCATGGATTGTCGGTGGGCTGGTTTGGATATAACTCAGGTACCTGCTACATAAGTACTATCCCACCGCTACCCGGCCTTCGTCGCTGACGAGCGGAAACACGAGAGTTGGACATTTCTTTTGTCTGCCTGGCACGTGCCTGGCTGCTGCTTCTGCATGCATTGTGCCTGTCAGGTAGGTTGGGAAACGCACCCCCAGATCATGCGGCCTTAGGGTTCCTCTCTTCCAAAATGTACATACATGTGCATTACATAGTCGATAGGGAAGAACTCGTGAGCACGAGGGCTTACCTGCGGCTGCGTTTGTGCATGTACACATTATGGTCCGTGATAGGTAGGTATGTGCACGCGGTCAAAGTGTAGCTGATTGCTTCGGATGTATAGTCACATAGGGTCAATGCACCGGGAGTTGGCTGCTGTGGTGTAGGTACGAGAGGAATTTTGGGGCTGTGTTGCAGATCTCCGATATGGGCACCGAGAAGGCTGGACTGTAAATTATCTGTACAGTAAGTTAGTTGCATTGGTGGTTTCATTACATTTAGGGAGCTCTGAAATAAGTTGATTCCAAGGCTGCCATTCGGCGATGTTCATGGATACACTAATAGGTGGCTCCTACTGTAGGCACGCAAGGATTCGAAAGAAAGTGGTGGACCCTGGCCGTGCCACAGTCGTGCTTTGAATCTTTTTTTTTTTCTATTTTCTTTTTGCAACTCGTGCATGCAGCTCATTACGACGGTTGAGACTGCAGGGAATTAAGATCAGACACACACAGGGGCGCAGTGCCAGACCCGGTTTGAGTGCTTGCAGCAAGGTTCCAGGGGAGGATCGTGGGCCATGCACTCAAGAGCAGGGTGAAGGGCTGCTGCCTTTGCCCTCGCCGAGCGAGGACACCCGTTTGTTTGGTATGGGGGAGGCAAGGATTAAGCGCTCACAACCGAGTCTTGAACCATAAATCGGCGCAAAAGGAGTCGAAAATGTCTGCTGAGAGAACAATGAAAGTTGGAATATTTCCAGCTTTTGTGGGGTTGCCGTTCCTGGTGTTTATAATTGTTCTACGTACGAAGAGATGGGGATTGTTGCAGGACCATGAAAGTGCACCGGAAGCAGGTCACATAGTTTAGCGCTTGGCAAAAAAAAAAGAAAAGAGAAAGGGAGTTAGTTGACTTTGTAACCGAGCGACACAGGTCTGCGACAGCATATAGATAACTGCAGTCTCTTTGCATTACACTTGTTCGCACGAACAAGCCAAGGCAGCCGACGGGAACATCGTGATCCGAAGCAGCATGGCAGCGTCCCTGCCGATGTGCTCGGAACTGCAAGCTTTGAAGCTTGCTTTGTCTTTTGTGGAGCTCAATGACACTGGGCTGATGTGGGAAGCGGGTCGGCCTTCGATAGCGAATGATGTCACCTGCCGATCTTCTTCAAACCAACTCCCTTGGCCGCAGAGTCTCGGCCGCGGTCGCGGTTGGAGAACGTAATTGATGAGTTCGGACGTCTTCTCAATCTTTTTTTGAAAGTCACCGACGCGGTGGATGGGTAAGGTTGAGAAAGGGTCCGGGCAATGGGCCGATAGCAGTAGATGCCTGTGGCTTAGTCGTCCATGCCGCCATCTCGCAGACGCGAGGGAAGCGGGGTCGTGAGGCACAGCTCTGGGCTTCGATTTGGGAAGCCTGAGGCGCCCGGTGGGTTTGAAGGCCGGAACTCGAACCCCGCGGCTAGGGGTCCACTCCGTGTCTCCTGATTGGATCTCCCGAGTGCCAGCGCGCGACTGCGACGCGAAGCTTCGCGTCGGGTGGATCCTTTGGGTAAACAAATGCATGCCGCCGCCGCTTCCCGTTGGGCCGCAAGCATGTTGAGCCGGGGCCTGAGCGTCACAACGATCGCGCCGTGGCCAACCAAGCACCACCCGTCCAATCTGTGTCGAACGTGCGACCACTGGCCCGCCCGATTCTGGCCCTCTTTGGCCTCCGTGTGTACCGCATTTTGGTCTGAGGGAGACAGTTCCTCAGCTGGCCTGCAGCTGCTCTCTGTGTGCGTTTTGCCTGTTTGAGCTCATTTGGTGAGACGACTGGCCAATGCTGCTGCGGCCAATGCTGCTGCGGCCAATGCTGCAATCGCTCACCACACGAGCCTGCGCTGCATTCCACGTTCGCCTCGTGTCATCACAGCTTCTGCACAGGCATGCCTCATCCGCGCCAGACATGACCGATTATATGATTCCACTCTCTATAGGTTGGTCGCAACTCCTCCCAGGCAGTGCGTGCAATCGCGTGCAATGATCGTTTGACCTGTGCTCGGATCTACGATCCTCAGATGGCGCCCGTCTCTTTGACGCCATCGCCGAAAACGACGATTTTGCCGAAGCCTCGAAACCTCCACTCGCTAGGGCAGCCTCTGCCGGACCCCTGCTGCCAATGCTCTTAAACCCTGTCGTCGGCCTGCTCGCGTCCAATCCATTCTTGCGTTCTCCGCTCCCTGCCTGGTCCCGGGCCCCACCCAAAGACCGTCTTGGAACAAGCGTGTGAGCTGGCAGTCGGAATTCATCTTTTGCTGCTGCACGCCCACAACCCTCTCTGCCAACCAAAGAGCCTTCTTCCGTCTCACTCCCGCTTTGCCTGCCTCACACGTCAGCCCAACTTTCTCCGCCATATTTTCCTCCCCTCCTGAATTCCTAGACAAAAACTTGCAGCGGCATCCTGTGAAAAGAAACGCCAAATTACTCGACGATTTTGTTGCATCCCAAATCAAAGTAGCCTCAATCACGCGTCGTCGATCACCGCGACCTTGCGATCATCGGATTCTCGATAGCGCCTCGCCTCACTTAGATCCCTTGCTTCACCGCTTCCCCCACAGCTCGGTAATTAAGCTGCACCCTGGTGGAGGTAAGAAGCAGCGTCACGACATTCAGCCCCTTCGTACCCGCCATATTTGGGCAACACCAAGCCGACATATCATCCCGCGCATCCTTGTACACGCCGTTATCGTCGCAATTCTCGACTTTGTCGGCGGCGAGCGGTTAGCAGAGAGCAACGAAGAACAACCCCACCGCCTATCGCAGCGCGCGCGCCGCTTGCGCGTTTCAACCCTTGGCCGCCAATGGCCAGGTTACCAGATTCTCTAGCCGAAGAGCCGTTTCCTATCTTCCACGACGATTTCTTCCGCGACTCGACACCCATGATCAGCCACGCGCCGATGCCTCCGGCGCCAAAACCGGCGCGACAACCCCTCCAGAGCGCGGATTCCAACGTCATCCTCAACCCACCAACAGCCGCCGCGGCCAAGCGATCTCCTCTCAAGTCAAACACGCGGCCATCCAACGCACCGCTTGCCCCGCTCAACGCGTCGCAGGGCAGCAGGCTCAACACGGTCCAGATGATGCCGCCCAGCAACGCGCCACCGTCGACGGATTCGCTTGAGAAGAAGCAGCCAGTCATGTCGCGGTTCAAGACGGTCGCAAAAAAGCCGCAACCGGACTTCGGCGTGCAGCTGACAGGCAAGGAGAACTCGCATCCTCCGATCTATCCGGCTCCGGCCCCATCGCAGTTCAACCTCGACTTGGAAACCATCTACCAAAAACCGTCAGGAAAGCGCGTTCTGATGGAGGCTGCGCCAATCAAGGAACTCCGGCCAGCCAAAAAGCAAAAAACCGACGACAGTCTCCCACCTCACGACTCGTTTCCCCCGATCATTGACGATGGCACGAAACCGAACCACAGCTACGCTACCCTAATCGCCATGGCGATTGTTAGGTCGCCCCAGCGGAAGCTAACTTTGTCCCAAATCTACAAGTGGATTTCCGACACGTACTCATATTACCGCGGGGACAACACGGGGTGGCAGAACAGCATCCGGCACAACCTCAGTCTCAACAAGAGCTTCGTCAAGCAAGAGCGGCCCAAGGACGACCCAGGAAAGGGCAGCTACTGGTCGATTGAACCGGGCACCGAACATACTGTGCTCAAGGAGAAGCCGTCGAGGAAATCCGCAGCGCCCACGGCTGAAAACATGCCCGTCATGTCGACGCGCCTGGAGCCGTCGCAACCTCAACCGCAGCCGCGGCAGCCTTGCATCTCCGAGCCCATGCTGCCCCCGCAGCCTGCAGTGCCCCAAAGCATCCTTCCTACACTCCCCCAACAGTCGTCCCAGCAGCTCGCTCCTGCACCGCCATTACCGGAAATTTCGTCGGATGCGACCATTCCCGCATCTGATGCCGCCACTATCGATGAGGGGATCAGCGGGCCTGCTGAGAAGGATGTGCATCAAGAGCCGGAACTGTATTCTCCTCTCCCTGCGGCGATGCACTCATCGCCGCCCATTCCGAGGCGCATCGAGCCTCGCCACAGCGGCACTCCTCCCTCGCAGCACCGAATGCAGCAATCGTCGGCCACCAAGTCCCGTCACAGGCGAAGGTTCATGTCGATGGACGACAGCGGTTATATTTCGTCTCTTGAGTCATCAGCCATGCGCCCGCACCAACACGCCAAGCTTCTCACATCTGAGGCCGACCGTCCGCGGATCAAGAGGGGACGCGCCGAGGAAGAGATTGCCCGACTCCGTGCCTCCTCTTATGACAGCCCGTCCAAGGGCCGCTCCCACGGCTATGTTCCACCATCATCATCGCCCATCAGGCAAGCACAGGGCAGTGGGGCCGGCCAAATGCTCCCGCCCCTGACCCCGGCAATGAAGCTGAAGGCGCCGCCGAAGCCGCCGCCGTCCGTTTCTCCTAGCACCAATCTTCGCCTGCATCGGGAGAATATCCAGTCGATGGTTGATTCGCCATTTAGGCGCGTGTCTGCGTTGCTACCGGAAGGCGAGCCTGCTGCACAGCAGACCCCCGGCTTGCATGGGGAACATTTGTGGTACTACCTTGAGCAATCTGGGCACAACAATTCGGGTTTCGACATTTTTGAGGATGCGGCCGACTTTCAGAATCTCTTTGCATCGACCCCCACTGTTACTCACACGGGGTCTCCGGCGAAGCGGTCCGTGAGGAAGCAGCGTGTCGAACGGTCGCAATCCACGAGCGCATTGAGCAACGTCACAAACTCGGCTCACAGCACCTCCAAGTCGGCCTCATTCCTCAAGATGCCCAACCAGACGCCCAACCTGATGCTTGAGACACCAAGCAAGGTCTTTGACGGACTTCCGTCTTCGCCGAGCAAGCTCTTCATGGATCTGCAGTCGCCGAGCAAGATGCCCCTCATCAACGACGAGAATTTGGATGTATTCCACGGAGTAAATCTCAGCGGCCTTGATACGCCAGATCTCTTCGACGAGAACGATTTTTCTGGATTCGACATGCTCGCCGGCTTCGAGAAGATTGGCTCGAATAACGCGCAGGCCTCGCGCAACACCAACACCAACAAGGGACCACTCAACCGCGCTTACACGTCGACCTTTTAAGCT
>MU857618.1:280186-348507 GCA_033296725.1 Corynascus novoguineensis
CCCCCCCCCCCCCCCCCCTTCTTCCCCAACCTGTCCTTTTCCGCCTGCAATTTCCGGTTTTCTGCATCGCGTTCGGGGGGTTGCCGCTTACGACCGTTTTACGAATTTGACGAAAAAGCCAAGCGCATCATAGCAAAATTTGCCGCTGCATCTGTCTGGCGTTGTTGGTTTACGCTTGATCCCGGGACTGTTTAGAACACGGCCAAGCCGAGCAACGTGTTTTCCTTGCTTCGTCCACTTTGCTCGTGGCGCACCATACACTACACAAACGCGTACACGCGCATAACACGCACACACATACACACACACCTACACACACACACACACACACACACACACACACACCGCGACCGTCGCTGTTGGCGCGATATCGGAGTTCACTGGCTGGGAATTGCTATACTTCGTACGTTTTGTTACGTTAATAACGAATTATTTGGGCGGACGGAAGGGGAGACGGAAGCGGGGAACAATCAGGCAAGGTTGATATACACGGCAATGGCGCATAGCAGTAGCATTCCAGGGAGTCATTGCTGGGATGGTTCTAGGATTGGATTGTTGAGGGTTTTGTACACGGAAAGGATCGAGGCGGCAGAACTATTTCTTTTTTTTTTGCGTTGGTTTTCTTTCACCGCTTTGCCTGGGCTTGGCTGGTTTGGGGAAGAGGGGTTTATTTGGTATTGGGATGCGGTTTCGGCTTTGGGCTTGGTTTTTTTTTTTTTTCCCCTTCTTTTCTCTTCGTTCATTCTCTTGCTTTCAGCGATACACTCTAACCAGCGATTGGGTCCCTGGATTGTCTTCGGGCGGGATATACTTGGGTTCGGCTTGGACAGGGAACGGTACGGCTGGTTGGTTTCCTAGGGCGGTCGGGCTCTTTGGCTGGATTGGGAGTATTTGTTTTCCTCCGGGATTCTGTATTAGCGGGGGTCGTGATAATGTTCGAGTCTCTTTTGCTGCGGCTGAAAATTGACATTGTTTGATGGTACAACAAAAGTGTTCTTTCCAAGGTGTCTGCTGTTGTTCAAAACTGGTTTTCTCATCCTTGGGCAATGGTGTTTGATCTCCGTTCCACCCAAGTAGCTAGCACAGCCAAATAGTTTCAGGGAAAAGTCTCCTTGCCGCTCATCCCATGACTCCTCCCTTTGCCGTCCAGTCGCGTCTACTTGAGTTTCGAAATATACACCTGTATTATTGGGGGTATCTAAAAACAATGCCTCAGACCATCCATACGCTTTCATTCCAGCACTGAACCTTCTGTTCTCGAAGGTTCTTCTGTCGGTTGATCGACAGACTCCGAAATCCCATGTCTATCCTATTCTCCCAATATTGACCGAAGAACGCCAAATTCCATGCAGAAAAGAAAGCCCTGCTTATGGTTCCCTCATCCCAGGCTTCTCACCACTACTCCTCGCCCGAACACCTACCAGATGACCGTCCGTCGTTGAGAGCAGGGTCTCCTTTTTCCACGCTTCCCATGGAAAGCTTCCCCTTCCAAGGTGTCCCCCTTCACCTTCAATTCCGCCTTCGCTCTCATAGAACCCCGGACGCCTTTTCCGAGGTACTCTACACACCATATTGCCAACAAACTAACACCCCGGACGACTGACAACCACAGAGTTCCCCACGCGCCGGGGGATTCCCGCCTAGTAGATGCCCATGCGCGTAGCCCATCCCTTAACGGCAGCCTCTTTTTGTTGCTGTTGTTGTTGCTGCTGCTGCTGCTGTTGCTGCTGTCGATGCTGGTGACCGCTGCTCTGCTGTACGCCACCGACGTGGATCTGGTAGGGGAATGGGTTCGAGTCTGAGGTGGTGATCGGCGGGATGTGATCCTTGTGGCTGTTGGCGAGGGTCACCGTCTTCATGATGGTGTTATGGAGGGTCGTCTCGGATGCGCGGCGGACTTTGGCTCGTTCTGTTGAAGTGGGCGTGGGAAGGATCGAGTTAGTTTTTGGATTGAAATGCGTGGGGGTCAACTGAACGGAGGGGGTCGGGAGGTGGCTTGAGGGATAATAGAATTTGTAACGTACCTCCTTCTGTTCGCGGATCGGCCACCGTCACTTTGATCGTCCAGCTCTCCCAGGGTACCTCATCGTCCCCGCGCATGGCGTACCACGTCTTGCGCCGGCGCTTCTCAAGGAATTGAATTGTGATCTGACCCCGGCCGCCCCCTCCGCCGCTGCTCGAAGGGGATGCTCCGCCTCCTCCTCCTAGCAAAGCAAGACCAAAGCCACCGCGGTTGTCAGTCAAAGTGTTCGACTGATGGCGCTCTGTTTCTAGCTGACGCACGAGGCCGGCCACACGCTGATCGATGAGAGTTTCGATTTCGGCATCGCGGACATAAGGTAGCTCGAGCCCAAGGACGTCGCGCGTGTGAGGGAGGACGGTGGAGAAGTAGCGAAGGAAGAAGATAGTGTGGAGGATACCTGCGAAGAGACCGAATCAGTATCTTGTGTTCATCCGGACTGCGATGGCGCTGCGATTTGTGACTCGGGATGGTCGTAATCGCGACGAATCGGTCCCGTAGAACGGCGCGGAACGACGAAGCCCAAGGAGCTGAGACGGGGCTGAGACTGAGACTTACCGCGAACGACATCGCGCACCGAGCTGGGGTCTGCAAAGGCTTCGAGTATGAACTCTGGAGCGCCGCGTTGATCCATTGTAAGACGTCTCCAGCGGTGCTGTATATTGCGTTGTGTGGTGCGAGCGACATGAAAAGGGGTATTGCTCGACGAAGATTGAGGGGCAGCAAATTGAGGGGCACCTTAATCCGAAAGAGAAATTGTGACGTTAGCTTGGCTGGTGTGAAGCGTCCGAGCGTTGCTGACAGCCGAGCGGCCCCGGATTCCTGGTCAAGGAAGGCTCCACAGGACCTCCGTCAGGGCTCGATCGATGGACTGCTTGCTGCGGAGCGTAATGGCGCAGCGTTACTTGACCTTGGGTAAACTGTACCTTTCCCCGCGCTCGAGCTGGTTTCGTTGCCACTTCAAAGGCCGATACCAACCGAACGTCTCCGATTCCAGCCATGGTTTGCTTGTAATTGTGTCTTTTAATACATTGATTTGTTTTTCTTTGCAGACAAATTATGACGAAACAAAGGAGGAGCATTAGACAGTCGACTCTGGCCAAAATGTGTACTGTATGCAGTATCACGGGCTGAAAGAGCTGAAATCGTATAATGTAACGATCCAGGTCAGGGCCGGTTCCCCCAGGCTTGATCAGCCCTATCGCCTGGTCCACCCTTGGCCTCAATTTGCAGCGCACGACCCACGGCCAGCCTGGTCAAGGTTATGTCACCTCCTTCCACCAACCCATCGAATATGGACAGGTGTAGCTGAAAAACGCAGATATCTTCACTATGCTTCGCGGTGCCTTTTCTCAACACGTGCCTCGACCCAGCCTCGGCGACGCCACTCGACAAAGGTCTGGGCCAAACATTGCAAGTTAGCGGACGGATCGAGACTCCACGCCTGGCCAGCGCACTCATGATGGTTGCCGACGAGAGTTCCATGGTCGTTGAGCTCGTTGCGAAATATCATCAGAAATTCATGCACGGTGATTTGGAACGCAGAGTCATACTGCCATGTGTCGTACACGATCTTCATGCGCCGCGCGTGGCCGGGCTCGATGCGCCGAAGCCTGTGCCGCCGCGCCGGCGCGGCGAACCTGGTCTGCACCCAATTATGGTTTCCCGAGTCCGCAAAGACCACCGAGAGGGTCCGGAGCTGCGGGCAGTGTTGAAGAATGCACTCTGCGAGGTGCTGCCCCAGCAGGGCGGTTGGAGAGGGGAGGGCCAGGTGCCGCAGCTCGGATAGCCAGCGGTCGTGATCGGCGGTGTAGAAGGGAACCCAGAGGCAGTGGTGCTGGTCCTCGTCCCAAAAGACCGTGTCTCGGTCCGGCCGGAAAGGACGGAACGGTACCTCGCAACAAGCTTCCTGAGAGAAGCGGAAGTGTATGCCGCTGTGGTGCCGTGCATAGTCGCGCGACTCGCGGCAGGTGTGCATCAATACCGGAAACCCCGTATCTACCGTCAAGGGCACTAGGGCCTTGTCCTGGTCCCGCCGGCCCACTTGCTCCGCTCGAAGAACGAGGACTTCGGGCTCGTCGTCTGGGAGAGCCAGGTGCCAGATCAATTGCCGAAGTTCGAGGGGAAGGCAAGTGAAAATGGTGAAGGCTGGCGCCATGGTCTCTGGTTTCTACGGTATGTGTAGGGCGCGCTATAGGTAGGCCACGAAGCTTTGTCGAGCTTGTCAGGTGTCGAAGCTCGATTATTCACACAATGTTCCGGGATTGCTAAAGTGTAACCTTTCCCTTGGCCCCACCAGACTATTCGGATCCGGATCCTTCGTTCGTTTTGCTGACCACAAACTTACAGGACAACCCGGAACATACTTTGTGCCTACGGGAGTATTCTCTGTCCTCCGCCAAGTTTGACCTAAGCCAATTCTGGTCATTGTGCCGCGTTCCAAGACTAACTATACTACTTTCACGCAAACGCACACCGCGTTGACATGTAGGGCAGTATTGGTTTGGGGGCTCTATACTACATATAAGGGAGCCAAGAAATCTGGTCCGATGCTTGTGTCTTTCTGCTTCGGCGCTGTGCAGATCTGTTTCGTCCCTGTACATACATATTGTACGTCACGTACATACACAAGTGAGGTGCCGTGTCTACATGTACACGTAGGGCCCATTCTCTGCTGCGATCATGAGATATTCGCTTTCAGCATGCTGGGCTCTTGTCTTCGCTCCCCAATTAGCGACGGCCTGGTTCGACCCCCGTTTCAATGCCACCGAAAATCTACGCCCGAATAACATCACTGGTCTTGATTATAGAATCTATCCATACATAGGCTCGTCAGTCGTCAATCACCTTATCCCAAGTTTCACTAACAACCCATGACTGGACTAACAAAACGCAGGTACTACAACGGAACCGTCAGGTTCACCCTAAATCTGCGCAATGACACCGAGTCCCCGATGCCCAACGAGGTCTGCAGTGACTTCATCAACGACAAGATTCAAATTGAGTGGAACGCTCTGTTAACCATCGCCAAGCCGGACCCGAAGGATGACAATCCGGTGTTGTTCACCATGCAAGCGTGGGACAAGGGCTTTGACTTTCTTGGAGATTATAGTGCATACCAGCATTCATCGTCGCGCTCCATCCTGTACGCTTCTTCCCCCCCGTCCGCAGAGCCTCGCAGCTGATCGTTGACGTCCCATCTAGCTTCGGAAAGCCAAAGTGGTTTCTCTTCATGCCCACCGAGACTCGGTCCGACGGTGCCTACAAGTTGTGGGGCAACCACACGATCGATCCTGGCCTGACTGAGGAGCTGGCGTTCAACTTGACCGAGGTATGCCCGCCGAGAGGGCAGAACTTCGTTTCCGACTCCGAGTTGGATGACTATCTGTTCGAGGGCGACATGCTGCAGCCGTATCCGCCCGAGTGGAGCGACGAGAACCCGGCAAGCGGATGGGCCACGCGCGTCTCGATGCCGCGGATCGATATCACCTTTGACGACAACCGGGCGTCTGGGCAGATCGCCGGAATGTTTAGCATATCGAGTCGCAAGACCAAACTCGTCGGCTATCTCACCGCCGAGTTCAGTGGCAATGTCGATTCCAAGCGGTCGGACAATTTGCTTCTCGGCAAGGCAAAGCCAGAGTGGACGCCGACTTTGGGGTTTAGCGGAAAGACCTTGGATAGCTCGGGAACGAGGCGAGCGGCCCTCGGCAACGGTCTGCTCACCCTGATTCTTGTGATATCCGTTCTGTTCTTGGCCCTGTAAGAGTGTGCAAAGAGCGTGTTTTTATGAGACAAGTTATCCTCATTCTGTGCGTTTTATCAAAACCACTGGGCATATGCACAGTATGCGTAGTTCCCTCCTTGCTATTGTCCATTGATCAGAGTAAGAACTCAGGGTTAGGGTTCAACACACACACACACTCTCTCTCTCTGCCAACTCTTGCAGACCCCAGATTGTATCAGCCCTATCAAGACCCGCCGAGGCCGAGGTTATGCAGCGGCGCAACAGGGGCCGAGCTAGGGTACCAAGGTGCGCAAACGCTAAAGCAACAGCGAGGCGACCGCGTTTACAGACCATAGCCCCGGCCACCCCCATCCCTCACACCTCACAGCACACCACGCACATGTCCATGCTCTGCATCAGCAGAGCCAAATCTCCATCAAGCACGCCATGCTCGCCGCCACGAGACGTTGGTTTAGGCGCAACCGCACGCCGCTCGCCATTGGCGTGGGCGTCGTGGGCGCAGGTTACCTCGTCACCAACTATGTCCTGGGCAAGCTGCGCGATGCCCGCGAGCGCATGAGCAGCGATCGCATCGCCAAGGAGAAGTGAGTAACGAGAAAAATCACCGTCGGCCCCAACTGTCCAAGCTCTCTCGGCTGATGGTGGTGCCGCCAGCCTGCGTCGCCGCTTCGAACAGAACCAGGAGGACTGCACCTTCACCGTGCTCGCCCTCCTCCCGACCGCTACAGCTAACATCCTCAACGCCATGAACACGGAGCAAATTACGTACGAGATACAGCAAATAAAAGGCTCGGCTACGGCTCGAGCTCGCAGCATTGGGTCAACCAGCCCCCCCAGCATGTCCGAGGCGAACGCAACCGACGACGACGGTCGCAGCATCGTCACCGTGAGCGCCCAGAGTGAGGCTGGCGTGCAGACGACACAGACGTCGGCCACGACTCCATCAACCGCCGCAGTACCGGAGGGCCACACCACCAATGCTTCCCCAGAGACGCTCTTGGCTCCTCCAAAGCCACGGAAGACCAAGAGACAGCTTTGGGACGATCTGAAAATCAGCTGTTGGTTTCACCGCCGGCCCGGTCCCACATGGACACAAATGCTAACGAGACGTTCCGCTAGCAATTACGAGAGCCTACACGCTCCTATACACTCTCAGCCTGCTCACCATGCTTACGAGGGTACAACTGAACCTACTGGGCCGGCGCAGCTACCTCTCGAGCGTTGTCTCCCTCGCGACCGGCAGCAACGCCACCCCGGGCACCATCAACCTCGAGAACAACGACGACGACGGAGCCGAACAAGCCTACGGCACGGATTTCGAGGTCAACCGCAAATACCTGACCTTCAGCTGGTGGCTGCTCAACCGCGGCTGGGTCGACGTGATGCAGCGCGTCGAGGCCGCTGTGCGCCAGGTCTTTGGCCACCTCAGCCCGCGCGACACCATCACGCTCCACACCTTCTCTAAGCTCAGCCACGACGTACGCAGTATAATCGAAGGCACCGATCCCTCGGCGGGGTCAAGGACGGCCTGGCTTCCCTTCCTCCTCCCGCCCCCCGACATGGAAGACTTTGTACTGCGCGAATCAGGCGTTCTCGAATCCGACCCCCTCGACGCCGATGGTGCCCAGGGAACCACCAGCCCGGCCTCAGCACCGGCTTCTCCCTCCACCGCTGCCTCGCTTCGCCGCCTGCTCGACGAGACCGCCGATCTGATCGAATCCCCGCATTTTGCCCATGTCCATACGCAGCTGCTCGACGCTGCCTTCTCCACTCTCCTCGAGCAAAAAGTCGCAGGGGGTGTCCTTGATGGCAACAGCGCCCTAGCAGCCGACGGCACTGCTCTGCTCCTGAGCAACCGCGCCGTGCTGCTCCCCAAGATCCTCAGTGTGCTCACGCGCCAGGCGCACGCCATCGGCCAGGGAATGGGATCCACACCGTCACCGCAGCACAACGAAGCGCTGGCAGTGGTGCCGCCCGCGGCCAATGAGTACCTGCAGGCCATGGAGGCTGTCCCGGACCTTGAGGGGTTCGCCGCCGTCGTGTACTCGAGCAACTGGCAGGCCGAGATTGTGCCGGACGACGGTGGCGCCGGCGAGTCTCCGCAGCCGCAGCCACAGCCACAGCCACAGGCTAAGCTTCAGACGCAGTCGGGGGGAGGAAGCAAGGTGATTGAGTCGAGTGTGGTGCTTGTGGATGGGGAGGAAGGGCAAACGAGTCTGTTCGATAGCGTGTGGGAGAAGGCGAGTGCTTCGAAGTGAAGGGGCGGGGTTTCTTGATTTCATTGCCTTGCGGTTTCATGTGAGAGATGATGTGTATTAGTACCCCCAATTTTGTTCTCATGATGGTCATACCGTACCTGGCTTAGGAGTCGGGCTAAGAATGGCGGGGTCGCACGCGAAAGACGGGCACGAATAAGCGCTACTAATGGACACTTTACGAATGGGATTGGCAAATGGTAGAAGGGGCAATGGAATATACCAGTGGAGAGTTGGCACTCGATCATCGACTCTTCGAGGCGGAGCCGGCTGCCGAAAAAGCTCGTCACAGATTTAGAACCGGCAGACATTTACCGGATAGGAGGCTTATTAAGTTGTGCTTCGTATCCATTAACTTCTTAACGGTATTTGCACTGGGTATCTATGTCCCTCATCCCGTTAGATCTATCGCCCAAACATTTCTGCGCTGTATTCATCCCCGGAACATTACCACGATGCTACGCCGTGGTCGCTGCTTGTTTCCGCCCCATACAGAAATGGTGACCCTCCGCAGCCGTCCCTCTTTTGTCGTACCGACAAACTTGACGCCCCAGGCTCTTTTGGAGCTAGCTTTGAATATGCGTTCCGAATCAAACCCTCCGAAAGCCCTCCAACCAGCCTGTTCAAGAAGGTAGTTTGCAGATCGAAAATCTGCCCTCATCCCACATGTCCTTGCTCATTCATTCTTGTCTCCTTTGCTAGCCCTTCCCCACTCTCTCACATTAGGCCCCTCACAAACTGATCCAGTCCCATCTCAAACATCTCATTCCTCACGCCGGCGCCGCCCTTGTGCTCGACCGGCGAGAGAGGGTTCTTGACGACTGTATACCGCCCCAGGTCTAGTCAATCAAATTGTTCCTAATGGCTTGTAACCTTCGGGGGGATAAAAGGGCGGATGAAATAAGAGAGGGTATCGGGGATGGGGGGAGGGGGGGCTGGAAGGGTGCAGACGCACCGTACTCGACCCAGAGGTTGATATAAATCTGGTGCAGCACGTTGCGCATGCTCAGGGTGGCCGTGTCCGTGAGCATAACGAGGCGCAAACTGCTGGCAGTCTCGTAAAAGTGCAGCTTGTAGTGGGCGGTGCGGTACGAGACGAAAGCGTCGTTGTCGCCGCCCAGCTTGCGCACCATGTTGCGCAGCGAGAAGACGGTGCCAAAAATTAACTTGGCATCGTCGGCTGTCGACGCCCTGAGCGTTGTGCCGCCACCACCACCGGCTGGTGGACTAGGGTCGGCTGAGGAGAAGGACGGGAGCCAAGTCTTGGAGTAGATGCATTCCGCTGATGGTTGGGTGAACGAAAAGTGAGAACGATGTTAGTTAAGCTGTTTTCCTCTGCGAGCGGGCGGTGTGTGATAGGTATCGCAACAATGTTGGGTATAAGGTCGGGTGATTGGGGGGAGGGAAAGGGAGGCGCACTGTGCCGGTCGAAGATGTAGAACGAGTAGACGACCATTTCGGCGGCTCAGGGCAAAGTCCCCTGGGCGGAAAGCAAATTTCGCGCCGGGGACGACGAGGTTGGACGGAACGGGAGGGTGTGACCGCAACGGCGATGATTGTTGCGAGACCGCGTGCTAATGGCGCGGCTCAGGGCATTGGCAGACGTCGGGTTTCTTCGAATCGGAGGCGCGACGGGACGGGTCGCGGCGAGGTCGCAAAGGTTCAAGTTCGCCCAGCTTGGCTCCAGCTCCTGATTGATCAGCGATGCGAGCTGATGCTGGGTGCCACTGATTCTCCCCCTGCCCGCCTATGCAGGTTCAACCCCATCATTCGGAGGCCCGTGCGTCATCCCTATGAGGCTCTCACATCGGCGGGGTAGATAGAGTTAGTGGGGTTACGGCTGCCCTACGGGGGGCTTGCGGTAGCGGCTCGATACGATCTGGGCCCATCCAATCCAGTCCGATTCACTAGCAGCAGAGAGAGTAGATCAAGCAAGTCCCGCTACCTTACCTAGCTACACGCAAACATCCCCGGAGATTGCCCCGATGGTTCCCAGAGCCTGCCCTCTCGTTTGGTGACCACTCGGCGACCCATGTTCTAAGTTTAGCAAGACGGGCCTGAGAAACGGGACTCGTTCCACTGAAGCAGCAATCAAAATTCTCGAGTTCCATGGGGTGCCAAGTTTCCAAATTCGCAACATAGCGATACCGTTAGCAGTTGCTGCAAAACTTTCTGGTTTGTAATCCTCGCCGAGGACTTGCTCTCCTGTCCGATTCCTCTCCCCTCACCAAGCAAGCCCGTAACCTGCGGGCACCCGGAGGAAGTGCCGAGACATTTCAGGTTGTGCTGCTCAGCTTGCCTGTTCGCCAGCCTTGGCTCACTGCTGTTCCTCGGGAGAAAGACTGTCTGGTTGAAACCATAAAGGTCTGGTCATGGCCGACGAAGAGAACCACGAATCGCAAACCCGGACTACGGCTCTCGACCTGCCGCTACACTCACGTCCGGTTGACGGGGATTCGATGGCTCCCGCCATTGTCCATAACGCTGTGCCTCCGGGCTTGGCCTCTCCAGGGATTCAGGTCGAGCTATACGGCGATTCTCTTGCTAAGTCCAAACCAGCGCCCATTCATATCCAGTACGTACACGTCCGCTTTCTCCTGTTCTGGATCTCTCGTTGACAGACTCTACGCCAGATCGGCACCTCCAGATGTACAGAGCTTTCCGAGTCCTATGCGACACCATCGCAGAACTCCCTCGGCTCATCGCGAGATCAAGGTACGTAGGGTGCCGATATCAGGCACTGCGATGCCTATTTACAGGAATCGGCAGGAAACGCTCAATGCACGATCCGAGTATTACAACGAAGACTCGGATGGCCGCTCGCACCACCAAATCAACCAGTACATCATCAAGGACGAGATAGGCCGTGGCTCGTACGGCTCTGTTCACTCAGCCGTCGACCAGTTCGGGAATGAATACGTGCGTCCGAGCTCCGCCAAATTCTCAACCAGGCACTGACCTCTTTCAGGCTGTCAAGGCGTTCTCCAAGGCTCGGCTTAGGAAACGGGCCCAATCCAGTATCCTCCGTCAGGGACCGCGGCAGTCTGGCCGCTTTCACAGAGCAGGGTTCGGAGCTCCCGATGCTCCTAACCTGGGTTTCAAGGCTCAGCAAGCCAAGGAGGCCCAAGATGCTCTCTACCTAATTCGAGAGGAGATCGCAATCATGAAGAAGCTGAACCACCCCAACCTTGTCCAGCTAATTGAGGTCTTGGACGATCCCGAGGATGATAGCCTGTACATGGTGTTGGAAATGTGCAAAAAGGGCGTTGTCATGCAAGTGGGTCTTGGTGAACCCGCGACGCCCTACGATGAAGAGCAGTGTCGCTACTGGTTTCGCGACCTGATCCTTGGTATTGAGTACCGTGAGTCTTTCCCGTTGTCTGGTTCCAGTAGCGACAAGTTTCTTATGCCGCGCAGTGCACTCACAGGGCGTCGTCCACCGTGACATCAAACCTGACAATCTCCTACTCACCGACGACGATGTTTTGAAGATTGTCGATTTTGGCGTGTCCGAGATGTTCGAGAAGCCCGACAACATGAGAACGGCCAAGTCTGCTGGCTCGCCCGCCTTCTTGCCCCCAGAACTGTGCGTCGCTAAACATGGTGATGTCTCCGGCAAGGCAGCAGACATATGGTCCATGGGTGTGTCGTTGTACTGTCTCCGATACGGAAGGATACCTTTCGAGCGTGAAGGCGTGCTGGATATATACGAAGCCATCAGGACCGAAACGCCGAAATTGCCGTCTGATGAGAATCCGGAGTTTATTGACTTGATGAGGAGAGTGCTTGAGAAGGACCCGGAAAAGAGAATAACGATGGCTGAGCTCAGGGTAAGACCAAAAATCCGCTGCTGTAGCTTCTATCGGGAACCGTCACTTATCTCATATCCCAGGAACACCCGTGGGTAACGAAAGGCGGTACAGACCCGCTACTCAGCGCTGAAGAGAACTGCTCCGACCCGGTCGATCCACCCAACCCCCTCGAACTGAACCACGCCTTCACCCGACGGATGACCAACCTAATCTGTGTTGTAAGTCTATTTTTCCAAGTAGACGAACATCAGCTGACAACCCCTAGATGAAAGCCATCCGTAAATTCAAAGGCCTCCTGTCCCGTCGTTCAGTCGCCCACCAACGGGATGTCCACCAAGCCCTCGCCTTCAACACGACCCCTCCTTCCCCTCCTCCGGATGAAAAGGCTCGCGATGCACAATCCACGGCAGAGTTCGCCGCCCGCGTCCTGCGCGAGCGTCAGGAATTCCTCACAAAGGGAGGCAGAGCCAGCTTCGACCAAATCCTATGCCAATCCTCCTCTTTCTCATCCTCCTTCACCCCCATCAGCGCCCTCGCCGGCGATTCTGAGGCATTCACATCCCAAGATCCACAACCACCGCCATTCCTCGGCATCGGCACAGGGGGAATTGACGCCTTCCCCGGCGTAGACGATACCCCAACGCACCGTCCTTCTGCCGCTGCTGCTGTTGGGAGTGACGATGGCCGACCACCGACCGACGCAGTTATCTCAGACTCACCTACGGCCGTGGACTTCAACGTCTACGGTCGGGCGTTCGAGGCCGAGGTGGAGCGAATCAAGCGGTCGACTAGCAGGCGCGGCGGTGGTTATGGGCCTAGGGGACAGGTGAGGCAGGCAGGCGGTGCCGGTGCTGGTGCAGGAGGGCAGACAGGCGTGATATATCAGACGAGGTTCAGCGAACGCGGCGGCCGCCACGGCGATGGCGATGGCCGAGATCAGGAGCGGTCGATGCAGCAGCTGGGAGGGGGGACGCGGTTTGCGGATCTGGTGGCAAGGGCCATGGCTGTGGAGGGGGTGAAGATGGAAAAGGGCGAGGACGTTGGCAAGAGTTAAGCTCATGGTGGAGGAGGCCAAGCAAGTATTCAACCAGAGAAGGGCCGTGAGAGTCGTTTTCTTTTCGACAAGAGGTTGTAGGAAGGGCTGGTACTCATCCTACAGTCTTTGACTTGACTGTTTAATTTCTGCTTCCCGTATCGACCACTGCCATAATATATCAGACATGAGCAGAAGGAGCATCCTTGTCTCGATTAATACCCGTCTTCGAATCCGTGAACGAAATGATCCATTCTTTGAAGACAACTGAACACGAAAGTGCTAGAGAAATTGAGCCCAATCACATTCGCTTCGAGACATCAATAAAGTTAGAAGGGAAATCAGACATGATCTTCTCGCTCTCTGGGGCCGCCGCCCCTTTTTCAACTTCACCTCTCTGGTAACATGCTACATTTGCACTGCCACAAACCCTCGCACCTACACCTGCACATCCCAAACAAGCCATCTCGCTCTCCAGTTTCCGCCGAATTGCGATTGGTCATGCATTGGCGAGGCTGATCTCGGCACGTTGAATAGACGTATTTTCGCACATGATAGCCCATACGAGGCGATGGCGGTTATGATCCTGCCCCGAGTTCGGGCAGCAACTCTGAGCAGCGCCAAGACCGAGTGGGTTCGAGAATTATTGACGCCTCGAGCATGGCAAGTAGAACCGCGATACTGGAGATAAGAGAGTGCGTTGTGGAAGTTCGGCTGCCGTGTAACCACGGATGGCTTATCACGCCATGAGAAGACGGAAACTGTTGCCTGTCTCGCGTGTGCCTCAACAGGAGGAACACAACAGAGTCTTCAAACCTGCACACCCCTGTACATGTACTTTCATGGATTGCCGGTTCAAAGTGCAGTTGAATATAAAAAAAAAAAGAAAGAAAAAACTTGTTACTACATACATCGGCACCAGTTGAGACTCAATATCTGGAGGTCGCAAAATTCACTTGCCCAAGGAGAAGTACCAAGGAGGGTCTCCACAATTTTGTGGTTGATATGGATTCCAAGAACTTTAGTATCTTAAATCACTCGACCCAGAATCTTGGCCGAGCCAAAGAAGATATGGTGAGACCACGAAAGCGGAGCTGATACCTCCCCGACTGAAGGCAGTACAAGGAATAGCGCAAGAGGCTCTGGCCTTCCGGTCGAGACTTTTTCAAATGGGAGATACAACAAAAGGAGCTTAGGGTAGTTTGACTGTGGAAGAAGGAAGCGTCAAAGTTCCCATCATGGGCGGGAAACGTGGGCGGTAGATGTCCGAGATGTGGACGGGTTGTTTCCGACAGCAAAAAGAGCCGCAGCATCGAAAAGGTTTCAATAACTGGCTAGGCCGAAGAACGGACTGCACCGACAACACAAGTGCAAAGTCGGTGTGCTCGACTACCTTGCCCAGCATCCGCCCAGCGCCTGCCCAGCGCCGACCAGAACCTTGGCAAAAGCTTGTCTGAACTAACGAGGAATTGTGGACAAGATTTAGATCAACCAGGTACAAAAGCCAGGGAGCCCTTTTTGGGACCAACAAATTGACAGGGTGTTGACGTTGCTTTCCGCGGTGACAGGCCAAGACTGCAATGATCCTGCGGCGTACGGTGTCCATGTAGGAAGTGGTGTAATCTTCTGTACACTGCGTGCGGCCCATGTCCGCCGGGGCAGGCCCCGATCTGCAACGCAATATCGCCCAGGTTGTCGTCGAGTTTCGACGAATAACTTAACCACGTGGGAAAAATATCTCGCCTACGCCCCATGTCCCGGAAGCGAGGTGTGAGGGACGGGAATTTGGGTTTCCGTGTCGCGCTACCTCGAACAGCATCCGCGGTCTGTCGGCTGCCCAGAGCGCACACCGCAACCTGCCTCCGACGACCCGTTCTATCGAGGTGAAGTCTTGGCTGGACACAGTGAATTGTCATGAGCAGGCCACTCGGAAGCCGATTCACCAACTGTCGAGCTGTGATTGCCCCGGTACCGGTTCTGAAAGGTATTCGAGTGTCTATGCCAAAGCTGCGGTGAAACGGCCAGCTATGGTTATCTGACGGCCCTGGTACTGGTCAAGGCCACGAAGCGTCTTGGCTGAGCACAGAGAAACAAAGTCTCTCGCGCTTCGCCGAGAGGTCACTCCGGAACAACGGCACCGTGGCTGATGGACATAGCGGATGTTGATCGGCTGCAAGACATCGCCAAGAATCGTGTTGATTGACTCTTCGACTACGTCGGAGAGCAGCACACGGTGGTGGGCAGCGGGACGGTTTCGTTGGTTGCATGCGTGCTCCCAGCCTTCAAACTCCTTGACAGTTATCGTGGATTTCAGCAACCCATGCACACCTTGACCAAGGGCTGTCTAAGGGCTGACTGCCGAGAATGTGCATTGCTGGCAATCATTAGGGTCGATGTGGTGTGGTACTGAACGAAAGAATTTCTTGAAGTTTCGAAACTGATTAGAGGCAAAGCTGCCGTGGATGGAAAGAAGATGTGGGAAAATGCCTCACAGAGATGACGACGAAGCTGGGTCAGTGGCGGCCGGCTGCTGCTGCACGACACTGATCTATTCGTAGTGTACTACATGGCTGGAGCTCCGCTTCGAAGCTCCCGAGCTTGCCTCGAGAACTGCGGGCTCTTACAATCTCACGCTAACCCGCATGCTGTGAAGCTATGCAATGCACTCTGCAGCAAGGGTAGCCGGGGCGAAGGGACGAGAAAAAGGGGGGGTGGGGGGGTTCGCTGGCCAGTTGCAGGCCAATCGAGGCAGTCGGCCCTTGGTGATGCTCATATCTGTGCCGCCACTGCGCTGGGCGCGCCGGACCGGTGCTTCGGCGGTCAGCTTGTCGCACCATCATTCCTGCAAAGAGGAACGGTGCCTTCGAACTGTCCACAGCGCCGACGCGTGCAAGATCGCTAACTGAGAATCGCATGGAGGACAAGAATTTGTTGCAGGACCCTTCTCCGCTCTCAAGCTCCGGAAGCTGACGGGTGACCTCGGAGTCTACCCCCGGTCCAAGCGCGGCCTGGTCGCCCGCATCATCAACAGCCGGGAGGCCGCCAACGCCGTGACCGGGATGGAACGCGAGGTTCATGAAGCCAGGTGGAAACCTAAAGGCGCTACCTCCCAAGACCCCCCGCCAGCCTGCGGCCAAGACTTCCGGTTGGATTCGAAGTGGATACGAACCTGACGGCCATCATCTGTGCAGAGAACAAACACGCGATTCGTGCTGTGTCAGTGCTCTTGGTGGGTTGTCGTTGTGATGACCAATGCCCAGTCAGTTGTTGCATCCATCAAAACACACAGGCGCCGACGATCATTCGGTGTGTGCGGACTGGGTCCTTGGATGTCGCACCGCGGTCCGCTGCACTGTCCAGTTAGGTGCTTGTGTACTGCAGTGTTCTAAACGGGAATAATTGAGGGGCAACGACAGGTATGAAAATTCCCCTTGTTGATGCCGCCTGAAAGATAGATGTTGAGATTAGAAGGAAGCGCCCACCTCTTGAAAGAGCAGCCGAAATCTGTTCCAGGCGCTGCACGGGGGCCTTCCGGATAGTGATGACCTCAGGTTCCTGGGCCAAGTATTGAAACACCACTGCAGGTCTCGGCCAGCGTTGCGGGGCGTTAGCAGCTGGCATTCAGGGAAGCCTGAGGGCGGAACCCGCTGGGCCTTGGCAGGCGCAACTGCATGCAGCGGGTTTCCGTCGCGAACAAGCCCTTTTCAGCAGTCCGAGAACACAGCACTCTGTTGGGTCTCAAATTAACCCGGATAGGATGTCGATGTTGACTGATGAAACCGGCCTCGAGCTGCAGAATACTAGTACTAAAGCAAGACATTGAGCTGCAGGCGAAATCGGGGTTGGCAGAACCTGCATGAGAACACATGGAATCCGCTAAAAGGGCCATGTCCCATTGCCTGCTTTGTGCCTTATTCGTGCATGGAACCATACGATACGTACCCGGTACCTGGTACTAGCCGTACCGACCGATTGTACATAGTTGGTAGTGTTGACAAGGCAAGTTATCTGTTTTCAGATGACCAGTGCATCACGGAGGGCGGATACAAGACTCCAATAAATGCTGCTGCTCTCCTCACGCCGTCCCAAACGGGAACATGACAATTAGTAAGGGTCTATCTCCGTGGCTACTACCTCATTTGCACTACGTAGTAAGCTAGCAGGCGACTGTAAGTCGGGCGGTCCTTCTCCGTCAATTTGTTCGTGCCATTGCGTTACATAAGAGGGCCGAAATCCCTTCGGTCTTCTCGTACCTGCCGCTGTAAATTGAGTTGGATTAGTTACCTACCCGTCCTTTGCCACCTTTACTACCCACTCTTTTTGCCGTCCGTCCCCCCTGAGGTCCCGTCGTTTCGTGGCGCTGGTGGTACCAAGTACCTACCTACCTCAAGTACTTGAACCCTAAGCCACCCGTTTCCATCGGCGCGCTGACGTCTCGGAAACCTCCCAAGTCCTGCCTGCGCTCCAGCCCCAGCCCTAGACCAGTTCCAGTCGTCGAGGGTGCGGCCTTGAGAACGGTCGCCGTGCCTGTCCCGGGCCAACGGCTAGCGCCTCTGTCGCTTCGGTTCCCACTTCCTACAGTAGCACCGACGCTTTTCACTGGGACTCTCCCGCCTGCGGCCGGGTCACACTCAAAAAAACCTGGCGGCGGTGCTGTACTTGTACTGCGCTCAAAGACTGGGTCTCCCCACCGCAGCCTTCGTCATCTTTTCAACTGTCGCGATCAGCAGCAGGTTTTTTTTTTTTTTTTGGCCGTTCGTTCGCCTCACGCTTCGTGGCCCAACAACTTTTTCAAAAAAGAGAGGGTCTATAACCCTCGCGGGCGTGGTACCGCCGGAAACCACAGCCCAGCGAGCACTCCCCCAGAGTCGATCAACGACAGCGATACCCACCTACCATTGCCGACGAATCGACACTAAAGTGACTAACAGCGACTGTCTTTGCACCATGTTGAGCAACCGCCTGACCTCGCAGTCATATGCCCTGAGCTGCCCTAACTAACAGCTACTGGGATCACCAAGAGTCGCCCGCCTCTGGAAGGCCAAAGGCGAATAGGAACCGAGGAAAAATACAAGACGGATCAAAATAAAAAAGGAGGAATAACATCCATCCGCCTCCAGCTCTTCCCCCTCCAAAGCTCCACTGCCCTCCACCCCACTTGGCTCGCTCTCAACGTCTGGGTTTTCTTTCACCCTAAATAAAGTCGAGGCTTTTTCCAGTCGGGCATTTTCTTCCTTTCATCACAGAGGACCGAGGAATCCTTCAACACTCGAAGACTGCGGTTTTGTGATCGGTTCAGGCGACAATAACCGGGCTTCGCCCACTCACTTACGGCGCTCCTCGCCGCCAAGCTCGCTGTTGCTTGCATAAGCGCAGTGACTGTTAACCCTCGGCTAGCTTGCATCGCCGGCCGTCGCCCGCATCACTTGCCATCAGTGACCAACCCTTGCATCATCAGCACTGCTAGATCTGCAGTCTCTCTCGGCACCCATAAAATACACCCGGGATCTATTTCGTTGAACCAGCACATTTGCAACGCGCCCCAGGTCTTCCATCGCCTGCCATGACTTCGTCTGGACATTCGGTGGCGTCTTCGTCACCGCGTGCTTCGCCGCACATCTCGCCGCGCTCTTCACAACCGCCATCGATCAAATCGGTTGATGCGCCCGCCAAGTCGCCAAAACTCAATGGCCAAAACGGTGCCCCGGCCATTGCCGTTGGCGGCATCGAACAGTTGCAAAAGCCTGTTGAGAAGGGCTCCATGAAGGACAGGTTGACCCGCATGTTCTCGCCCAGAGACGCCACCTCGCGTGCCGCTACGCCCGACATCAACGGGACTGCGCAGGTCAGGAAACAGCAAGATGCGACACCAACCCCAACCACGATATCGCCACCTCCCACCAAGCCGGCTACCGGCAAGGAGCCTCCGCAGCAGCGGTTCCTGGTCAACCCGGAGGTGCAGGGCGGCCATGAACACCATTTGAAATCGAGCCGCCGCCAGGAAAAACTCACAGATCTGATCAAGAACTTCCTTGGTAGGAAACCAGAGCAGGCGCCTGAAAACGATCTCTCTCTGGTATCGAATTGGGTCGACAACCTGAGGCGGGAAAAGGAGAGCGCTGCGTCCGAGAAGAAGACGACGGCGAATCCGTCGGCAACCCTGGTGGAGAAGTATGGCAAGTGCCAAGAGGTTGTGGGCCGGGGCGCCTTCGGTATCGTCAGGATATCGCACAAGAAGCTAGATAATGGGCTGGGCGAGAAGCTGTACGCAGTCAAGGAGTTCCGCCGGCGGCCCGAGGAGACGGAGAAGAAATACAGCAAACGGTTGACGGCCGAATTCTGCATATCGTCGTCGCTTCGCCACCCCAACGTTATCCATACCCTCGATCTCCTCAAGGACTCCAAGGGCGACTACTGCGAAGTGATGGAATTCTGTGCTGGCGGTGACCTGTACACGCTCGTTCTGTCGGCTGGCAAGCTCGAGGTGCAAGAGGCCGACTGCTTCTTCAAGCAGATGATGCGCGGAGTCGAGTACATGCACGAGATGGGCGTGGCTCACCGCGATCTCAAGCCTGAGAACCTACTACTGACAACGCACGGCGCTCTCAAAATCACGGATTTCGGTAATGGCGAGTGCTTCCGCATGGCTTGGGAGAACGACGCCCACATGGTCTCCGGTCTTTGTGGCTCTGCCCCGTACATTGCCCCTGAGGAATACGTCGCCAAGGAGTTCGACGCGCGCGCCGTCGACGTCTGGGCTTGCGGTGTTATCTACATGGCGATGCGGACAGGCCGACACCTCTGGCGGGTCGCTCGCAAAGACGAGGACGAGTTCTATACACGCTACCTCGAAGGACGCCGGGACGAAGAGGGCTATGCCCCAATCGAGGCACTGCACAGGGTGAGTGTCTCGGACAAACAGCAGATAGGCGGACGGTCCGTTAAGGTATTGACTTACCAATCTCAGGCTCGTTGCAGGAACGTGATTTACTCGATACTGGATCCCAACCCGGGACGGAGAATCACCGCCTCGCAAGTGCTCAAATCCGAATGGGGCCGCGAGATACAACTCTGCAAAGCCGGCGAGGAGGGCCTCTAACACATGCCCCGTCGGGTGGCTGGTTGATGTGACTCTTTTTAGGGAGCATCATCCACTGTCTGACGGAGCATGTCAAAAGCATATTGAAACCCTCCCCCCCAACCCCCCCAGCTCGCAATCCATGGCCCCCAAATTAAGTCGAAATCAAGCCGTCGCCTGGCTGACCATCTATCTCATCCCTCTTTTTCCTCCCTGTAGGATCATCAGCTGATGACCCCCTCGCGATGCCCCCTCTTATTTCAAAATGCAACACCACATAGCAGAGGCGATCATGGTCTAACAACGTATCACGACACGGAATGCCTCGGTCTGGGCCAGCATCGGAGTCTGGAGTTCACCGTTTCTCCTTATGGTCATCTGTTTCATTGGGCGGTCTCTGTCGTTTGCTCTGTTGTCCAAACATTCTCCTTTCGTTTGACGGGGTACGGTCGGCATTTTGCCTCTGCGCTGGACGACATAGATACACTTTTTAAAAAGCATAAGCATTCATACCTAGCTGTCTATCCTCAAATATCGGCCGACCGCTCCGTATACTACATTCTTCTACCCCGACCGTCTTGATTCACTTGGGGCGGGCGGCGGGCCGCTCCGCCCCCTGCACTAGCTACGAGCGTTGAACAGTTGCTATTTCCCCTGACCTGTTCACCCTCGCCATCTCCGCTGCCCCTTTCCACATTTCTTTCACCGTGTCGATTCTTCTCAGTGTGGAAATCTCTCAATATATTCTAGTCGGTTCAATATCGGGAAGTTCGTCATTGAAAATTAATGCCCCTTGTGGCATTTCTAGCCTGGACGGGATGTGCATGCAGACCCATAGGTGATCGGACTGCCTGTGAGGCTAGTCGGAATATATCTGCAGCGATATCTGCTTATACACTTGACTAAAGCGCTGGGCAGCTGGTGGTATTGCCTCTGACACTAGTCTCAGGCTGACGAAATCTCAAAAGAGAAGTGAGGAAATAGCTGCAGCGAGATTAGCTTACCCTATACAAATTTGGAATCGAATTCTTGGGGATGCCGACAAGAGATACTAAGATCACGCGCACGAGATGGTATCGCATACGCTTCAGCGCTCTGTTTGTCTTTGTTGCGCATCTGTTGCCAAAGGGCCCTCTGGCGAGGAGGTGTGAGCAGCTGCTTCTCATCTAGCGTATTTCAACTGAATCAAGTAATCAAAGCGACTCAAAGCGACAGTATCAGGGTTTAACGTTGTCGGCCTGCCCGTGGACGGCTCTGCTCCAGAACTCTTGGATAGTCGAGTCACGGAAGTTGCTTTGCACAGCATCACCTCACCTACGCAGAGAAGGTGAAGACCATCAGCTAGCAGCACTGTATTTGCTATGTCAAAAGTGCTACACAACATTCTTGATACCAGGCACGAGAGGTTTTGCCCGTCTTTGTGGGGGCTTTGACTCACTTAAATCTCATATTTGGTGCCTGTACTACCGTCAATAGAGGCTTTTCAGTAAGACTACTGCCAAAGTGGTGAAATCGTAGGGTACCCCAGGCATTGTACGCAGCATGTTTGCCTCTTGGTGTTATTAGGATGAATGCTTAGTCTCATACATAGGCTACCAAAGACGACATGGAAACCAAAATTTGTACAGGAGGCATTACGCATTGCGCTCAAGTAGTATAACTATAAGACATTCGGGGTTGCACAGAACGAGGGTTCACACCTGGTATCCCTTTCCGTTGAACGCCATGTTATATCCATTCCACTCATCGAATAAGTTTCGTTTAAAGCGACCCTAGGTCCTTTGAACCGTTCGGTCGGCCGCCTATGGTAGCATGGTAAACCCGCCATTTTCCAGCTTTCCAAAGCCACTTTTGGGGGCGGCAGTTTGACTTTATATAGTGCCCCAAATCTCCAAGACGAGGAGGTACTGGATCCGCCACCGAAGGGACACCGCAGAAGAGCAGCCGGAGCAGCCGGAGAAGTGCTTGAAGGAACAAGACTCCCGGTATCCAGACCACCTAGTAGTGTCATGGCGGAAAAGAGGACAAGAAAATGAAAAGGAACAACGAAAGACGAAGAGCTATTCCGTCAATTCGAATCCCTCGCTATATCCACATTATGTACCCAAAATTCGAAATAAATTATACAGCTTGAAACAGGATATGTGAGACCGGGATAAACCAAAGACAGACAGAACGGATATCAATATCAACACGGAATGAAGCCACCCCTAGTTACTTGAAAGTATGGGTAGAAAATGACGCCCCGCACACACGCAGTTTCCTTTACGCCGCCGGAACCTTCCGTTATCAACCGACCAGCCGACCATACCAACCCAACCCGTCCCCCATTTTTCCTCACATCTGGAGTTTGACGCGACGAAAAATGAAGATATTCGAATACATCAGTTGAATTATCCACCCATCCATGATATAAGCACTTCATCAGCAACCAACCCATATTTGTCAAGTCCATCAACGATAGGAATAACTTCCTATACCCACACCTCTTCCCCCGGAGTGTGAAGCTGGGAAATGGTGTGGAGAGAAGGAATGAGGAGATCATGAGTGAAGCAGATCCCAGGCCCTCGCACACAGACTCAGGAACTCCTCCTTCTTGGCCTCGATCGTCTCGGGACTGTCCCGTCCCTCTCCAAAGAAGCCTCTCCTCGGTGCCGGCGCGGCGCCAAATGGAAGGGGCATGGAGGACTGTTGCTGCTGTGGCTGGTGCTGCTGCTGCTGGTGAGGAGCGGCCGGGGCCGGGCGTCCGCCATTGCCCAACGGTGGGCTGCCGCCCTCTTCATACTCGGCACGTCTGCGCTTCATGGTGTTGCTGGTGCCACTGCCGCTCGGGCCGGAACCCGGAGGCGGGGCTTGGTGGCTGTTGCTTAAGCTTCGGCTGCTGGTTGCGGCGAGGGACGGGTCAGCATGATTTGGGGTGGGTTTGTGATGGCTCTGGTGATTATGATGATGGTGATTGGATGATGAATTATGGGCATTATTATTGGCATTGTGCTGGCTGTGCGGGTAATCCCGGTGTGCCTGCGTGTTCGGGGGGGACGGCGGCGTCGGGGGCTGATGGCCGCCGTAGCGTACTAACTTTGGTAGGAGCTCAGGCCGGCCGCCGGCTAGCTCAACTTGGGCTTCCTCGGCCGACTTGTACTCGCGCGAGCGAGCGGGCTGCGGCGGGGCCTGGGGGTGGTGAGGGGAAGGAAGCGGCGCGCGGCTCTGGCTAGCGAAGAGCGTATGGCCGCTGGATTCGGGGTGACCCGAGAGGTTCTGGCCGAAGACATCGGCAATCGGCGGGAGGCGGTTGTTGGTTTGGTTGGCGGGTACGTGGTGTATGTGTGATGTGCTGGCGAGGTTGGAGGGCTGGTTGGTGATGTGCCGTGTCAGCGGGTGTGGATTGTGCCTCCCTGTGAAGGTCTGGCCGAGCGGAGCCGATTGAATGACCCTCTCGTTGGCGAATTGTTCGTGCGACGGAGCGACGATGCTAAGGCCCGGAGGCGCGCCGCGCTTGCGGGCAAGGCCGGGCGTCTTCGCGGCAAAGTGACTCGGCTCCTTATCCTTATCGGAGCCATCCCCCAGTTTTGCCGACTGCTGCTGTAACCTCGCCTCAATGATTTGTCTCTGATGCTCCCTGACGCTCATGCTGCGGTTCAACTGTTCTTGTTCGGTCGCATCTTTCGGTACGAAACCCGGTGACAGACATGCGATACCGACCTCTTGAATCGCCAAACCGTCCCGTGCGGTCATGGGCCGACCGGTAGCGGGAGACACGATGCTGGTGTTTTTAGAAAGGTCGAGCTTCCTCGGCCGGTGCCTGGCCGTCTGCATGCCGGGCGATCCGGGCTCCTTCTTGACGATGATTTTCGGTCCGCCGGCATTTCGAGACCTGTGCGTCGTGAAACAGGGGGTGTGTTAGTCAGGTGGACCGGGCGCACAAGTGAGAGGCGCAAAGGGGGTATCTCGGGTCTGCTTACGCGCTAGGCGGAGAGGACCTCTGCGTGTTTGCAGCCGCAGCAGCAGCAGCAGCAGCAGCAGCAGAAGCAGAAGCAGCAGCAGCGGAACCCTTCGGGCTGCCGCTGCCGGATCGTGATTGTGGTGCGGGCGCGGTATTCGAAGCCGCTGCGGATGCTGGTGGAGGAGGCGGAGGAGCTGCTGCTGTCCTCTGAGCGCTGGGCGAGGTTGAGGTGGGGGGACGAAGATCAGAGCCGTAAGACGGCTTGTCGTGAGGAGCGGGCGAAAGAGCCATTGCAACCGCGGTGCTCATGATTGAAATGTGCTTTTCGCCTGGCGTTTTGTTGGTGCTGCAAATTATCAATAAAAAAAAGAAGCGACCGACGGCAAGCCCCAGAAAATTGGGGGCAGGGCGTGCGTGCGCTGAATGCACTGGACGACGCAGACGCAGCTGAAGCGAGGTTGCGTGCGGCGGGAAAAGGGGCGTGCTGTTGGGACCTAAAGAATTGAATCCTCCAGGCGCCCTTTGCTGTCGATATTACGATCCGAGGCAAGGTCGAGGGGGCTCGACTGCTGGACGTGAAATGAAAATAACTAGTCGAGGAGAAAACCCACGACGGCGGGCAAAGGATGAGGGCGAGCTGGAGGGGCCCGAGCGATCTGCGATTGCGACGGTGATTAATTCGTAATCGTGCACGTCTGATTACCGGCCAGATCCAGAAAGGTCGTCCGCGCTGCTGCCCATCCGGTCTGGGCGCTTCCAGAGGCTGTCAAAAAAAGGCTGCTGTCACTGTGTGAACGGCGCAGCAAGGTCGCGACTGGCGCCTGCCGCACTTGCCCCCTTTCGGCAGATCTGGCGCGGGCAGTTTGGAAGGCGGGAAACCTGGGCTGCAACCTTGTCGGGTGCTGCTTGGACGGGCGCTTGTTGCAGTCCGGTCCTCGGGTCCACCGTAGGTTTGCTGTGTTGTCAGAGAATCGGCGCTGATGGTCGACACACGACAAAAATAAAACTGAATTCCCTATTTGCAAAATGTTGCGATTAAAAATTTCCCTTGATCCCTCGAACAAATCGACCGAAAAGCACTTCGGGTTTTTATTTTTTGGGCACGGCGCTTTTGTGCAACTGATGAAACCGGCTGGCTGATCCTGGGAGCCGCGAAGCAATGGTCGTTCGGATATGCGTGCCGAGAAACTGAATACCAAGCTAAACCAGCAGGGTTGAGATGAAGCACCGGCTGCAGCAGGCAGGAACAGTCGTTCCAACAAGCAAACGATGCAGCAGCGGGAGGGCGAACAATTATTTCTAAAGCGAGAGACTCGGGGCCATCCGACAAGGGGTTTCCTCAGAAGGGGCTGCCTGGTATGAAATATAAGGACTCATGGATTGAGGGGTCGTTTGTGAGACGCGGGAACATGAACCTTTTTTTAGGGGAACGCAGACATGGCCCGACGACAACCCCGGCGATGTAGGAGACCAGCGGAGCCTGAACCAGTCCTGTTTCTCTTTACGAAATGGGGCCACACGCTGTCTGGCGAATCCGCGCATGCCTCTGATCTCCTCCGCCGTTACAAGTGTCAGGCGGAACGATGAGCTGCACATGTGGATGACTGCGGTCCAGTGGTTCTAGTGTTTGAGGTTCGCCGTCGTGGAGCTCCGTGTGGAGGCATGGAGGTCTTGGCTGGAGCTCCCCCCCTGCAACAACCCCTGGAGCGATCGATGGTCTCCGGATTTCTGGGTGTTTGTCTGTGACCGTCTTGCGACCACGCTGTCTGCTGTGCCCCGTGGCGCTGTTGGCTCGCGAGGTCGACAGAAAAGTCCATCACTCAAGAAGAAAAAAAAAAGAACACAAGGACGGTCTACTAACGACGCATTATACGTACGGAGTAGGGCTTCGCCAAATGTTTGGGTTCGAGTTGAGGTCTGGGTTATTTCCCTCGTCGTTGCTTGGGTTTGCGCAGTCGACCGTTCATTGGACCCGTACCCGTCCAACCTCCTGCAGGCCCTTTGCGCTCCGAGCCCCCCGGCAGCTGAAACTCGTCTGTGCTCCAGGAGGCGCAGAGTCCCATCTTGAGAGACGCTATCAACGCCATCCCGCGTCGGCGTTGCGGAGAGCCACACTCACCCACACTTTGCAGAGCATCGAGACCACCCTTATTAAGACCATTGCGCGTTAACTTTAATATCGTACCTCGGGGATTATAAATGCGCAGCGGTAACCGTCATCAATCTTTTGCCCCGTAATTCGGCTGAGACACGGTCCAAAGAGCCGATCTGTGCTCTCTTCTCCCGGCCTCGTTAGCGCGGTTGGCCCAGTTGCGAGTCCTGCACGCTGATGCAAAACCATAGGTGCCGTCTGCCAGAGCGATCAAAGGCTCAAAGAGTAGACACATGTACATCACTTGTACGGAATAACAGGTGCGTTCGACTTGTCGATTTTGGGCCGTCCTTTTCAGCTTTTAATCGATCGATAGAGAAAAACATTTTATCCTGGAGTTGTATCACATTTCTCGATGGTTAGTTCACAAAAAGCTGGCTCGGTTTTTGCCCAGTGTGGCATTGTGATAACCTTGAGACGAGGGTCAAGAGGTCAGGCAGTGTGTCGTGGGCGCCGCCTTGGCTTCCCTGACTGCTACCATCCTCTGGCAGCCACTTTTGTTCCCTGCCCCTCGAGGCTTAAAGTCCCAGATCTGTTCCGAAACGGCATGCGCAAGCTTCGGAGAATTTCTTGGACTGCAGCTAGCAAAGGTGATGTCAATTCATTTTCCAGGTTGATAGATCGTCCAGGTAGGGCCATTCTCTGTTCTCATTAATGTCGCTTGTCTGCTTGTCTGCTTGTCTTGCGTGCCGTCAAGTCAGGTAACACTTACGGCGAAATGGGCAAGCCAATCAGCAACTCCTTGTCAGCCTGTGGTTGGCTCCCCTGAGACGGCCGGTGACGGTGAGCTGCGCACGAGCATTAGTGTAGCGTTATCCGCAGATCGATTCGGAAACCGTTTTGTTCCTCGAAAGGAATCTCTGCAATGATCAGGCTGCGTATTTTTTTTTATTTAAAAAAAGTTGAGTCAGAGCAAGCGCCGTTTTTGTGAAGCCGATCAACACCAAAGAGTTAAGAAAAAAAAACGGAGACATGCAAGGTACGAAGTATTACAGGCCTGCAAACACGAGGAGTCACAACAGGCTGCTTGTCGTGCGATCGTGTTGTTACCTGTGCCGTTGTCAGGAGTTCGGCGAATGAGTCTTGTTTGACGAGCGGAGTTGGTGTTGTGCTGTGACCAGGTCGCGCCCAGTATTGCACACACTATGCAGTATGCGGTCCAACAAAGTGCTCCTCAAATAAGGTGTCAATGATGTTTGGTGGTTGAGATACCGTTGGGTTGGATCGTGCTGCTGTTGGCTGCTGCAGCCGCCAAAGAAAGAACGTGGTGTGTGTGGCAGACTAGCATCGTCTGGGTCCTTGAAAAGAGACCTTGAACGTCAAATGGCCGCTCTACTGCGAGGATTGCGTTCTGATATTCAAATTAGGCAAAGTTGGTCACTAGATACTTCCCAGTTAGAAATTTTTTAGGGAAGATGGAATTGTCGACCATAGGGCTGAAGTTTTCTTTGAGTTCCTGCCGTTCGAAAAGAGTAGCTCAGGCACCACACACAGTTGGCGGGTGGCGGGGCATTTCTGGCCAGCCGTTGAGTGCCCACCCAATAAAATTTTCCCGATTTTGATATGGGATGTCTGGGGGATATCTCGAAACTCAATCTCTATTGCAAGACGGCATCTTCCACATTACCGATCCTACGGGAGCACATCGCCAAGAAACAAACAAAAACCCGCATAACAGTATGCCCAGAGCCAAGGCAAAGAAGGAAGAGCCGGTTGAGGCCGGGTCGGACGTTGACATGGAAGAGGCGCCGACGTCACATCAGCCCGAGAACACCGACGATATGTCGGTGGATCAGGATGACAACGACGAGGAAGAGGGCTTCGAGGAGGATGAGGAGGACGAGGAAGACGACGTGCAGAGAGTGAGACTGGTATGCTAAATCTCATATCCAAGTTTTCCCTATCCTGCAAAACACATGAGATTCTGATGAGCAAGCAGCTCCCTGGCTCAACGCCCACTGCAGCCTCGTTTGAATTCCTGAACGAGGGCCATACGCTTGGAAATGCGCTGAGGTACATCATCATGAAAAAGTAAGTCGTAGGCCCGACAAGCCTGGGTTTGCAGCCGCTAACTGGCGTCTTAGCCCAGATGTTGAGTTCTGTGCCTACGCAATTCCTCACCCTTCAGAGGCGAAGATGAATGTCAGAATTCAGACGTTTGGTAAGTGCTATAAAGATCACGTTTACGGAAGCTAATAGGCTTAACTAACACCCGCCTAGAGGGCACGACTGCAATTCAGGCGTTGCAAAAGGGGTTGCAGGATCTGCAAGAGCTTTGCGACATCGTAACAGATAAGTTCATCGATGCCAGAGAGAGGTATGCAGCGACTACCTCTTCATAAACTCCTCTTCCTCTGGTTTTAAAAGTGGGCAAAGAAGTAAAAAGTGGTGGCGTTTGGGCGCAGACTGGTTTGGCCGATGCATATAGAGGGCACTCTTGGGCGTCTTGTAAATCCTTAGCGATGTAGCAGGAATTTTGATTGTTTATATACATTTGAGGATAGAGTGCAGTGTGCCATTTCAGTTGCGACCCTATGAGAAATGTGTGTGAGCAGGAGAGCTGCTAAAGGGACATACACCGAGCGGTCGTACCTGCAGGAATCCAGTGAGAAAGTCGGACGGGAGTCTCTTTTCTCCCCTGAAGTTCTCCTCCTTGAAGAAGGACATGAGATGGTTCGTTTGGCGCCAGAAGTTCATGGTTTCCTGTACAACAATTGAGTATTAGCCACCACAGGTCCCCGATCATATATCTTTCCCTTCGGCTTTCCGCAGCATTCGATATGTGCCCCGGTGGACTTTTCCCGCTCTTTGACTCTCATATGAGGAGACCGCTTACTTGGTAGTCGGCCCGGCTTTGGAAAAGAAGGACATCGACGACGGGCAGCTTGTTCACATAACGGTGGCGCTCAAACTCCTGCCTGATGCGGGATCGGATAGCCGACACGGGGTGGGGGATCGAGTACATGGTTTGGATCTCGGGCGCCTGGTGAGCGAGCATGTCAGCTTCCCGTCCATCTTAGCACCCTGATGCTGCTTAAGATTCATACCGCCCGGATCCAGTCGCGATATGCCGCAAGCACCCTCCGCTTGGCGTCGGACCAATTGGCCGCTGCTGCTCGTCAGTCGCTAATCGATTGCGGACGTATGGTTGTTGAAAGCTCACACTGCCTCGTGGTCATGGCAAATTTGGTCGGTGAGATCGCCATGGCAGCCGGTATTGACGTTGTCGTTCGGTCGGCTGGAAGTCGAGTAGTCTTGCAGTTGGATTCTCGAATCTCGATTGCCTCACGAAGCGGGCGCCAGCCCCAAATGCTGAGAGCTCGGACCATCCTGCCAATGACGGCCATGACAAAGACCCACCTCAAATGAAAGCGCCAAGCATTCTCGCCCGACGTCGAGTTCCTGCGCTCATCCTTTCGATAGGAAAACCGCCTACACTAAGGCACCACCGCCGCACATTTCGCTGACACTAGACCGACCGCCATTCGTACTTCACTATACATACGAGAATAATTGCCTCAAAGCAGCTATTCCCTGCACTAGAAGAGAGTAAAGGGACAAGAAAAGAGAGCAGTCATGCCCGCGATCCGCCCCGCCTCAAAGCGCAAGCCGCCCCCGGACGGGTTCGAAGACATTGAAGAGGACTTGCTCATTTTCAGCAACAAGATGAAGGATGCTCAGAACACGCCGACCGACAACATCCCCAAGCATCAGGCGCAGTGGCCCATATTCCAGATCGCCCACCAGCGCAGCCGCTACGTTTACGAGCTGTATTACGAAAAGGAGGCCATCAGCAAAAAGTTGTACGACTGGTTGCTCAAGAACGGCTACGCCGATCCCATGCTCATCGCCAAGTGGAAGAAGCAGGGCTACGAGAAGCTCTGCTGCCTGCGCTGCATCCAGACCAAAGAGACAAACTTCAACTCAACATGTGTGTGCCGCGTGCCGAGGGCGCAGCTCAAGGAGGACCAGGACGTGCAGTGCGTCAGTTGTGGGTGTCGCGGGTGTGCGTCAACGGATTGAGCGAGGTGGTAGGTCTCATGGCACCTGTTGTTAGATTTTGGAGCGGGCAAGGAGATGGCGGGGCCGGGGGATCTTTTCACTTGGTTCAGAACCACATACATGCCTGAAGGGCGGGATAGACACTGTAAGAGTTGCTACCCGTCGTCTGTGTGTTGCTTTGTGCAGAATGCTTACTATGCCAGGTGCGACATAGGAGGGTTATGCTGAACCGGCTTCTACTGGTTATATGAAATAATGACATTCAAAGAGACATGGTTTTAACCTGTATGCCCGTCCCTCAACCTTGGTGCTGCCGCTTCGTCGTCTTCATGCTCATGCCTTTGCTAGCGAAAACCGTTCCTTCTCAGCTTAGGGGTCACCGCTTTGCGAAACCGGCTCTTTTGCCTCGCCCGAACCGGACGCTCATCGGTACAAATCTCAGCGACGACATGGCGCTCGTTAGATCCTCCATCTTTTCGTCCGGCGGTTGCTCAGGGCTCTGCCGACCCGACCCTGGCGCCTGTCGGTCGTCTGCTGCTGCGGCCAGCTCACCCGCGCCGTCAAGTCTTTCTGCTTGACCGTATGCTTGAGCCTTTGTTTGGGCCTGGGTGGGTTGCAGGTGTCGTGCCTCCGCTGTACTTGATCTTCGATGACGACCACGGCTCTCGAGTAGCAGAGAGCATCGGCCATCTATCCCTTCTCGGGTAATGGCGAAAAAGAAGTTCTTGGGATACATGTGCTTATCGATCAGGTGCATCTTCCGTTTCTGCGGCGTGCTGCATTTCCTGTCGCAACCCTCCACGAAGCAGGAGTACTGCGGGCGTCAAGTCAGTCAAGCGCGTGGCATGAAAATGGGCATGTGGAACTTACAGTCCGCTCCCCCTTTTCCCTCCTTACCTGAGCGAAAGAATCGTGTGTCTCCTCGATGTGCAAGCCAAGGAGGTGGGCGCTAGGGAAGTTCTTGCGGCACTGAACGCACCGGTTGGAGTGTTGGTCCCTGTAGTGGGCCTCGTATGCACTATACGAGGAGAAAATCTCAGGCTCGCGGTGAGGAGGCAACGAGCAGTGCACCTCGACGTTGCCGTTGCTGGCATTGCTGGATAGGTCAAGACCGGCGATTTTGGCAGCAGGGGCTGAAGTCTCATTGTCCTCGGTCTTCTGTTGCAACTCACCATGGCCATCTCCAATTTTATCGCCTATGTCCCGACCTGCCAGAGCAACTGCTTTATCAGGAATCTCCTCGGGTTCGCGTGAGCGCTTCATCGTTGGAATTTGGGACAGGAATAGACATTTGTTCTAGAATCTGATCCTCTGTTAGTTGTTTACCTCACAGTCTTGGCTTTTAAACGTATGGATTTTTGAATGGATAATGAAATCTTAAAGATGGCAGAAATAAAAACCAGAAGCCTTAAGCTGCAGAGAGTTCTTGGCTCCTGCTTCTTACATGGTAGCAAGCAATAGGCCGTTATGCGACTCCGGAGCTTGAATGTGCATGATTTTGTGCCTCATTAGCATTCGAGGCCAACCATCGTAGTCCACTATGGCAAACGTTGACTTGATCGAGTAGACTACTAGACCGGTCACTCAGGTTGTGAGGTTTTGTTTGTTTTAGATTGCCAATCTAGGCTGATGAGAGTTAATGACCATCCGTGTGCGTCAAAGCTTCTGAAGTCTTGCCCCCCGGTGTGACTCTGAGGATCCCCAGGGCCTAGCATCGCCGCTGATTGGCTGTTTCTTTCATGCTGCTCTTCAAGAGAAGACAAGGTTGTTTCTCGTCCAATGTCATGTCGTTGTTTCGCACGGCGGGTCGCTTTGCGAATTGCTTCGATTTTCAGAATCGGCTTGCGTTTCTTTGCGCCCTTCATCGCTCGGTCGCGCGCATCGTTTGTCGCACATTTCTTTTTTCTTTGAGCCTGACTAACGCCGTCACCGTGTCGGCATTGGTTTCCGCATCCTCCACTCCAATGCGCTCATCACCTGCTGCACACCTGCCCGCCGAGAGTCGCAGTGCCCCTCCTCGACCATCCGCCGAAATCAGTGCGTCACCCCCAAGTTATGGACCGCCTGCGCAACATCGGCTTTTCGATTGCTGCGTGTGAGCTTTGGCCATAGGGACCGGCTCCTTTGTTTATAAGATTCGCCCCTTCCTTTTGAAAACAAAAAAAAAAACCTGAACGGTTTCTGTGCTTTCCGTCTGCGCAGTGTGCGGGACATTTTTGCTGCCCGGCAGTGGTGACCAAACATGGCTTCGAACGCTGCGACTGCCGCGGCGGCGGCGGCGGCGGCCGCTCCGGCAATGTCGTCAACTGACGAAGCTTGGAAGTAAGTGTCGAAGACACCAAAACCCGGATTATTCTGTATGTTCGTGAACATCACGCCATACATCATGGTTGCACGAAAGCAACATTCGTCAAGGACCGCGCGGCGTACGAGCTTAGGCTTGCTGACTCAGTCTTGTAGACTTGCACAGAAACTACGTGCCGCGATTTTCAAGGAACTTGAGCATGTACAGAAGGGTGGCCCCGGCACAAACGAGCTCGCGCGTTTTGAGAAAGTCGAGAAATTGATGGAGAAGTCAGTCGCCGCCAATATTGTTCCCTTGTATTCCGCCAGATTCGACTGACGATACCCCAGCTATCGCCTTGCTTGCCTCCAAACCATCTGGCCCGACATGCGTGCTGCCAATGAGAAAAGTGCCGAGGACGCCCTCTGGCATACCCATACGCTGGTCACCAAGACCTACCGAAAGGTGCTTGCAAGGCTCCAAGGCAATGACAGTTTCGTTCTGAGACGGAAGCTCGAAAAGCTTTATTCGCACTACCTCAAGACGGCTCAATACTTTTATAGAGGCTATCTGCAGCGGGTTTGTGCAAGATACGACATGAAAGATCTCAGACGCATTGCTCGCCGGGCGGAGCTTCAGGAGATGCCATTGCCAGACAAGGATAAGGTCGACGCCACGGCGACACAGCTCGAGGATATCGTAAAGCGCTCGTGCCACAAGACGCTCATTTATCTTGGTGATCTGACAAGATACCGCACGCTATTGCGGACCAAGGATCCCAACTGGGACGGCGCTCTGGCATACTATCTCCTTGCAAACGACCTGATCCCCGAATCCGGGCATGGTTATCACCAATGTGGAGTGATCTACGTTGAGACCGAGGACCACCTTCAGGTGGTTTATCACTTATACCGTGCTTTGGCCTGCGACCTGCCACACCCGAACGCTTCAACAAACCTTGATCTTGAGTTTCGCGAATTTCAAAAGAGGAAGGACATCACCACCAAACATGCATTGATCACTTGGTTCGTGAAGCTTCACGCGTTCTATTCGCAAGGGAAGGAATTCACCGAGCGTAAGGAGCTTGAGAGGGAGGTGGACCATCGACTTTGCCTTGCCATGAAGTCCGGCAAGGGATACGACTCAGATCTCGATTTGCTCAAGATCATTCTCATCAACATCACTGCATACGTCGTGGCTCAGGATAAGGTTGCCAGTATGAATATGCGAACCTTTTGCGGCTTGTGGACTATTGCTAACGGGATGCAGAAAACTGGACCGATGAAGGCTCACGATGTTGCCAATTCCTTCTGCTTCTCAATCTGCGGACGATTAACGCTGTCGCACGCATCATGGGAGAAGAAATCGTGGACCTCATCAAACGCAAAGATGCAGAGACACCTGTCAGCACTTCTGGAACTCCCTCTCACACGGAATCTTCAACCAAATTTACGCCTGCTTTCAGCCGTGTTTTGCCGCTCCTGCGTGTTTACATGGCATGGCTCTGTTTCTACGGCTCTCAGCTTGTTGAATTTCGACCGCATCTCGAACCGCAATTTGGCTCCATGTGCCTGACACTGAGTAACACGCTCTCCCTCCTGTTCGAGTTACTGGGAGGCGACCAGCAGCTCGGGAATACGGTTTCGTGGCGCTTTCCCGAGGATGAGATTACCATGGGCATCAGGTGTCTTAACGGACCCAATCTGCACGACGGTTGTCAGCTCTATTACGATGCTTTCACGCGCAAGCCGAAGCCTCGTCGCGAAGAGGTTGCCGAAACCAACAGTACCGATGACGACGTGTCGTTTACCCGTGCGCTGGATGTCCTACTCTGTGCCCTGGACCTAGTCGAACCGGAGTCGAAGTTCCCATTCACCACCACCCAAGTTACGAAGGGGACTCGGGAACTCACAACATTTGTGTATCTTGAAGGTGGCAAGCCAGAGCCCATTCCAAGCTCGCTAATGGTTGAGCGCAAGACTCCGACCGCTGTTCCCGCTAGCATTGAGCGGAACCCGACTGCGCCAGTAATTGTTCCGAGTCCTTGCGAGTCTAACGAGCTCTCTGAAAACCGGGACTTTTACGGTCCGAATCTGCGAAACACAACTGCCAGTGGTGACCGCAATGGGCAAGCTTCGGCAAGTATTGCACCAGCGCAAACAGTGCCTGTTTCTGAGTTTCCCATTGAGAGGCAGATGTTCAACATTTTGAATGAGTTCATCAACCCGCCTGAATCCGCCCCAGTACCCAAGCCCGAGACCCCTAACCGTCCTGTTATACGAACGAGCCCGTACGGTATGGGTTTTGCAGCCGCAGCTGAAGCATTTGGAGCTGGAGCCTCGGGCAACTCGGCACCTGGGTCTGCTGGCGCTAAAGCGTTCCCTACTCTACCTTGGGAATATTTCTACAAGCCGGCGGCTAACCCAGCCTTGCAAAACTCGAACACAAACGGCTTGGCCGCTGGATGGGCCGTCAACAGCGGAGGGCTGCCGCGTCCAACAAGTTCAGGGGAGCGGCTCCAACTCGGTACTGCAGAGATTGCCGGCAGCCCTCTCGCACGGTCGTCGCACCAGAGGTACGATAGCTCAGGACAGTCGAGATTGCTCGATGAGCAGGAAGAAATGCTTCGTTCTCTGGACTTGGGATCGACTCAGATCAGCCAAACCCAACAAGCTCACGGCGCCCGGGGAGGCTGGCCTACCGCAGCCGTGGGAAGCTCGGCCTCCGGACCCGGAACAGCCTCCCACCATCTGCAGCAGAGTACCTGGGCTCAACCAGCAAATCCTTGGCAGAGTTCCTCCGGCCAGAACCCTGCGGTCACTGCGACTACCGGCGGTGTTCCCACTTCACCGTTTTCAACCCTCAACTTCTCGACAAACACCTCCAGTATGCCGCCCGTTAATAGCCCCTGGGGCGTGCCCTTGCATAGCGCGTCCGCAAGGGACTGGCCCGACGCTCGGCAGCCAAGAACGGGCGTAGCTCAGCAATCGCTGGGGTTAAATATCTGGGACGATGCAATCAGAAAACAACAGCAGCTGGTGGTAGGCGAAGGCGCCGGTGAAACTTGGACATCGCAACAGCAACAGGGTATGCCGAAACGTTGATACGCTCCTGAGAAGAGGATTATGTTCTCCACACGCCTTTCGCACATTTCAACTCCTTGGCGGTAGCTGGTTGGATCACTGTTTGCGGTTTCACCCTACGGAGCCTTGGACCGTCTGTTTCCGCCGGCAGGACAATGTGCTGCATGTGCTTATCCCAGACGCCTAACAATGGATTTGGCGGTGTAAGTCGCTAAGCAGAGCGGGTTGAAGTACACAGGCGATGGAGTTGTCTTCGCCTCCCCTGTTGACTTCAGCAGGGCAATTCCCATTTTTCGGCGCTCAATCCACACCACAAGACAACCCTGTCCACGGCTGTATGCTCTCTACGAGCAGCCGCCTCAGCTCGACAGATGCGCTGATAAATCAGTCGTGTTGTGGTCGAACCACGCCTGATTCTTTTCGAGTGCCACCCAACCTCAGCAAGCAGCAAGCTTGCTTTTGCCCTCGCTCTCGCACTCGAAAAAAAGGCACGCAGGGCGTCTGCTCTGGCTTCCATTGGTTGCTCTGCAATGGAAGGCACATTCTTTTTGACTTGTCCGCTCCGGCGTCCTGCTCTGCTGCAGTGCGAATCTTGGTTGGGTACAGCTCCCACTTTTGCAGTGGTTGATGGACAAGCTCGGGGGCAACGCTATTTTTTTCCCTCCTCGACTGGGCCACGTCTACTTTGCCTCATTACCCCATCTGTCTTCGTCTCGTTTTGGTTTCTTCAATGTTGTGGATGTGTGTACACGTGCACTCATTCATGCGCTTGGAACGTGGATAGCGATGGCGGTAGTAATGCTAGCTAGCAGCAAGGGATATCATCAAGTTGAGTTTCTGAGATTCGAAACAGTTTTGTTGAAAGGGATTCCAAAAGGGATACATCTCCCAAACCCACGACACACAAAAGCAAGGAAAATGCGAGATTCTCAGATCGATTCAGAATTCAAACCGCCCGTTCGCTTTTGCCGTTGTTGAAACCTTTCTACCATGCATGCCTGTATCTTTTCCCTATGCCTGGGACCCTTCGCCCTCAACGCCTATTCTGCAACAATACCCGGAAGGTGGAACTTCCTTGAGATGCGATGATAACAGGGTAAAGATCAAATGGTTATGTATACCGCTTCCGGGTATTCCAAGTCATGTGAGAGCTTGTCGTGCTCACCAATTTACTGCTTGCCTTGGTAGGTCTTCTTGGGGAAGGGGTAGCTGATCGAACTCGGTTAGTGCCAATTCGTGAGACCTAGAGTTTGCTTGATGTGCAGAACCATTGCCAGACTGAAATGGAAGACTTACGAAGGACCAAGTTCCCTGATGCTCAGCGAAGCCAGCCACTGGCCCATATCGATGGCAACGTCCAGCGGGCGCCCCTCGACAATACCGGCACAGAAGCCGCCGGCGAAGGCGTCACCGGCGCCATTGGTGTCGTTGATCTCCTCCTTGGAAATGGCGTGCACAGGGTACTCCTTGACCTCGTCCTCGCCCTGGATGGCGACGATGGTCGGCTCGGTGCCCTGGGTGATGACGGCGACGCGCTTGCGCTGCGTGTTGACCTTGGGCAGGTTCGCCAGGGCCTTTGCAATCTCCTTGACGTCCTTGGTGCCCAGGTTGTGCGAGTCCGCATAGGCCTCGGCCTCAGTCTCGTTGCCGATTACGTAGTCCCAGTAGGGAGCGGAGGCGTCAAGGGGCTCCTTGAAGAATTGAGGAATGAAGGGGGCGGAGAGAGACAGAATAAACGGCTTGTTCTTGGTGGCCGCCTGGTTGGCGAGCTCCATGATAGCAGGGGGGCAGACTGGGCCATTGTTAATATCGCTTTCAGTCCAACGGGGTAATGGTTGGAAGAGTCTCACCAGTGAAGTGGTAACCGCCAATGTAGAAGGCCTCAGCATTTTCGACGAGCGCCCAGATATCGGGACGCTTCAGATGCTCGAGGTCGTAGTGGTTAGCGGCACCCAGGTCAGTGCACATGCTGCGGTTGTGGCCGGTGATGACAACGGCGCAGCGGCCAGTGGGGATCTTGGGGTCAACGCGGTACTCGACGCGCAGACCGGCCTGCTTGCAGGCATCACGGAGGATGGCAGCGTACTTGTCATCACCGACGCCGCCCAGATAAACCACGCTGTTGGGAGGCAGGATGTACTGGGCACCGCGGGCCGTGTTCTGGGCGGCACCGCCGGCAATCAGCTTGGCATCGTAATTGTTGAGGAGGTCCTCGTAGATATCCAGGTGCTTGGGCTCGGCAAGAATGGCGTCGTTAGCTTTGAGGCCGTACTTTTGGAGTAGGGCCTCATTGCCAAAAGCCTGAATGTCTGAACCGCAGTCTCACATCAGCCAAAGTTCGGTGGCTGAACATTCGTCCCCTCTAGGAGCCCCGGACGACAGGGCTTCGATTGGACAAGCAAACGATGCGTTATAAACTTACCAAGGAGAGGATTCTCCAGGCAGAGCAGTCTGTAGTCCTTGGTAGATGCCATGTTGCTGAGCCGGCGGTTGCGCTGATGTTGGATGCGGTGCGAAAGGTTTGTGTCGCTGTTCTGTCGGAGGGTTGAAGAGCAGCTTATTATTGCGAGGCGGGGCAGCAAAATGGTGGTGGGGTTTAAACTCCGAATTGTACCGCCATCGGCCCCCTGTCCAAGAAGCGCCCTGGTTGGACCAGCGAAGAAGGGCTTGGCGAGCACGCTGAACCGCGAGCAAGTTACAACGCCTGATCCCATCCGGAACATGTTTTAAAGCCCGGCGAGGGGAGGATATTCGGGGAACGGTGCGCCGACTGTCGCACTAAAAAAATTGGACATCATTCCGGTTCTCGATCCTGAGCGACGACTAGGTAAAAGGATCCCGACGACAACATATTGCCTCGTCGATTGACGTCAGATGGCTGGGATACGATCTGCTCCCTTCAATCTATGACCAAGTACAATCGTCGATTAGTCGCCCGGCATGCCGGTCACACATACCCTTCCTTGCTGCCATTCCCGTTCACTTCGCCCGTCACAACTCGATCAGGAAGGATGCCTCGCAATATGGCCCCGGAAGCGAGGAGTTCGCGCTGCTTGATTCCCAAGAGTATCCCCTGACTGCATGGCCTGCTCACTTTTTCCCGGCGACGCCGCATCTCCGAGTACATTGCCCTGCAAACAAGCTCCGTCCCGGCCGCGTTTGGGAATCTTTTATTCATTTCACGCCCTTGATAGCTTGCGCAAAAGAGCAAGTTTCCCGTCCGCCTTCGCAGTCCCATAACTACAAAGCAGCAAAAGACCAATGCAATCCGATGAACCCCTTGCCCAGATGTAGAACCATGAAAGCATTTAATCCTTCGTCTTCTGGGTACCACGCAGCAGACCCGTCCGTCTCGCAGCAATGAGACCCGCCTTCTGACCCGGCGCAGCGAACCTCGAGATGGTCGACGCCTTACCAATGTGTTGATGGTTACCCTGTAGTGCCATGTCAGATATACAACGTCACACCAGCCATCATGTCCATCAGCACTTACACCACCGTGAGGATGGTCGACGGGGTTCATGGCAACACCACGAGTCTTGGGCCAGCGGTTGCGCTTGACGGCGAACTTATGCTTGGCACGCGAGGCCTCTGTAATACTTGTCAGACCTTCTTCATCCTGCCTCATGCAACTTCCACCGCCGCCACCTATGTGGGAACGTACTCAGGAGGGGCTTGTCTGTCCTGCCACCACCGGCAACAATGCCGATCATGCCACGAGCGCTGCTGCTGACGACCTTTTTGGCGCCCGACGGGAGCTTGATGCGGGTCTTGCCCTCATCAGGGTTGTGGCCGATAACGGTGACGTAGTTGCCGGAGGTGCGACCGAGAGCACCACGGTCACCAGGCTTCTCCTCAACGTTGGAGACCACGGTACCCTCGGGGATGGAGGCGAGGGGAAGGACGTTGCCGACGGTCAGGGCGGCGTTCTTGCCGGCGTAGACGAACTGGCCGGTGTACATGCCCTCGTTGGCGATGAAAGTCTCGTAGACCTTCTTGTACTTGTAGGGTGAGTTGAAAACGACGCGGGCGAGAGGCGCACCACGGCCGGGGTCGTGGATGATCTCCTTCACGAGACCCCGGATGTAGCCATGGCGCTCGGCGAAGTCGAGGGTGCGGAACTTCGCAGGGTTCTTCCGCAGACGGGTGTTGGCAGTGAAAATGCTGCCAGCGCCCTTACGCTGGTTGCGGATCTGGATGAGGAAGAGAAACCAAGGTTAGCACCAATTTCAAGGCCTCCCAAATCGCAATATTCCCCAGCTCAATCGGTCGGTCGCCGCATGTCGAGATGTTGGTGTCGGGTCGATTCGAGGAATTCGAAAACTGAGATCTCGGGTTATACTTACGACGCGACCCATCTTGCCCTTCCTACCTGAAAATTGTGGAAGTGACGGGTTGACTCGGTGGTTGAATGAGGTTGAGGTTGCGACACGGGAAAGCTCCAAATGGGTGAAGCGATATTTTTCCAAATTTCTGTGTGGATTGCGGCAGCCACAGCTGATTGGTGTGGCTGCACAAGTGCCCTAACGCGGGGAGCATGTGTGGCGCCTGGTCTTCCGTGCAGAACAAGAAGGCACTTGTCGCTAGCTGACTAAGTAACAGTGCGCCAACAGTGTAGTTCCAAGTTGTCAGTGAGAGTGACCCTTTTCCCCCGGTGACGCGATTTTGTCAATAGCCTCAGTATGGGTGTGGAAAGATTGCCATTCATTATGATATATGTGTTTCGTTAACCTGTCTGTTGAGAGCTTCATTTATTTTCGTGGAATACTTTACTCACCGAGCCATAGAGAGTTTGACAAACTGACTGGTTTCACACGGTACATGAGGTTCGCTTGGCCGAGAGCTGCAGCCGTCAGCCGTGTTCCCCGACTTCAGTCATCCACCTCTCAACTTCGAAACATAGTCGTTCTCATTGTTCGCGATAGCGATTATCAACATCGACTATACACTTGCGAAAGCGTAATCTGCATGATGTGCATTGACTACACATTCTTAAGATTACTAAATTGGACACGCTCATGCTAACAATTCAGCAGGGTTGCAATTCACTACTTTGATGACTATTTTGCGCTTGTCGCAGAATCAAACTTCGTTGCTTCGTGGTTTGGCACGAGACTCGATCGTCATTGCTAGCACTGGGCCGATACCGCGCGGGCGCTATGCTCGGGCCGCGCCCTGAAGATTGCTCAAATGACCAAGGCGCAATCCGGCTTGAGCTCAGCCAGGAACTCCTAAAGGACGCTCTTTTTCGCCTTGCACTTTTCCAACGCCTATTGCAAGGCTAGGATGCGTGGGGTTGCGTGCAAATTGGTTTTGACGAGTCCTGGTTGGGTTGCCGCTCTGGCCTTGTGCAGAGTTGCATTCGGGACACACCAGAATTCCCCTGCGCTGTGCGCGCGTCGTTTTGGCATCATGACAAGTGTCGTTCTATCGTCTCCCATGGCTTCGACCTGGGATGAAAACGCTTGGGGGACACGGTGGAAGCTCATTGCGGGGCGTGGCGACGATGCAAAATTCCCCTTGAGCAGGCGCAGCTGCCGACTGACTCCCCTCCACGCCCCTTCATCTCCGCTGAAGAGGACAAAGAAGGCGAGCTGCCCCGAGTTGATTCTTTATTGGAGCGAGTGCTTAGATACACGACGAGGCAAAGCCCTCCATCGAGCGAAATTTCCACTGCTGTTTGCCGGCGTGGCCATCTATTCAAGAATTCAACGATGGAAATGAGCATTCGTGGTTGAGGACTGGTCAAATTCGTCTTTCAAGCGACGCTGCTGCCCAGCAAGCAAAACTCGTGTTAGCCCATGGTTTTGGTTGGGTTCAACACCAGTTGCTGGGGCTGGATGTAAAAAGCGGGCCAGTTGACGCGGCTCATCTCGCAAATCTGTTTTGCGCCGGACCCGCCGCCAACGCAACTTTGGTGCCGCACCTCACCATCGCCCCTACCACATCAACGGGAACTGGTATTGTTTACCACGCTCACTGACGCTTAACGATAGTCCTAGATGGCAGCCTGGGGCGGACATACAGGTTGGTCAGACAGCCTCCTGGTGTGTAGTTGTGCGAACGACATACAGCCAACGTCGTTGTCATGGAAACTACGATATCAGGTGTCAAGCAGGAAGCATTATTTGGGTGATTGTTGGGTTGTTGGCGGAGAAGAAAGTGGGTGGCGATGGGAGCCACTGATGAAGTTGGGTTGGCGCACGGCTGGGAAGGGAACAAGCACACCGGCGTGAGGGGTGTGTGTGGTGCTGGCAGCTTCGCGGGCAGAAGAAGTAATAGGTAGGTTTGGGACTGGATATTGAACCGTTTGCCTGTAGAGATTCAACCTATCAAGTCCCCCTGGGCGGGAGTAAGCTAGGAGGGCCCTTGGCCATTGTCGGGCCGGGTACGTAATTTCTTGCAGCCGATCTCTCCATCGACCTTCAAGTGCTCCTCACCTTCCCACCTCCACTCCCCACGCGCCATACATCAACGAGAGCAAACGCCATTCACCAACAACGCGTAAACGTGCTCTAAAATGGCCGATGACGACTCTTCTGAGCTGTCCTCAATTTCCTCTCTTTCGGAACCGCCTTCTGAAGACGATTCCGACATCCAATTGGAGGAGCGTCATGGCATCCTGAAATTCTTCCACAAGGTCGATCAGAACCCAGCTCTGGAGCCCAAGGAGAAAATGCCCCCGCGACGGAAGCGGGAACCTTCGCCGCCGCATGAATATGTCCTGGCAGATAATCCAGACATTGCAGTACGTGTTTCCCATGCCGGTCCACGTCGTCGCCACGCTATGACGCGAGAAATCGCGCCCACCAGACGTGGAACCACGCGCTGACTGTTGCGCCCGCAGTTTATCGTCATGTTCCGCGCCCGGTTTGCCGAAGCTTTCCCTAAGAGTCTCGCGAACTTTGGTCCTCAAGAACTCGAGCGCGACGTGGTCGAACCGATCCCAGGCGAGCGCGTCGAGCACTTCCTCTGCGCCCTTCTGAGCCTGTTGCTTAACCGCAAGCAGGATGTCAAGTGCGTTTTTGCCGCCGATCGAAATTGGATACTTCAAGACTGGAGATGCTGACACGGCTGAATTTCAGACCCGGACACTACAATCGTGCGCTTGAAGAAGCTATTCAGACGCACAAAGGGCAGTGGGCAAAGGACTGGGAGAGCAAGAACCCCGTCGCGGGTCAGGCGACTTTTTCGTCGATGACTCCAGTACAACGGGTGAGTGTGCGCAGCTTCTGTCTAGGGGCCAACGTGCCATGACACTTTCGGCTTGGATTCTTCCCGTCGATTTGAATCCGGTTGCTAATCCGACGTCTATAGCTCACTCTGCTTCGCACCTTGGTACAGTGGACTCTTTCCTCTTCGGAGGCGGTTAGAACAATTATTTCCAAATCATACAAGAACCGGCATGATGACGACCTCAACATTCCTCTGAGTGTACAGCCGTGGGGCAGCGATGGCGACAAACGGCGGTACTTCCTGATTGAAGGCAACGACGATACCTCATTTCGTGTTTACAGGGAGAGTAATCCGGCGGGCTTGAACAGGACATGGTGGAGCGTTGCCGGCAGCATCGATGATTTAAGGGCACTCATCGATAAGCTTGAGAACCAAGACGGCGGGCCGAAGGCGAAAATGTTCGCCAAGAAAATCGCAAACAGCATACCTCGGTTCGAAGCCACAGAAGAGAAGAGGCGTCGTAGAGAGTATCGCCAGATGCGCAAGGAGCAGTTCAGGCGACCAGAGCCTGGTTTCTCGCTCTACGAAGGTCGCACGAGAGGAAAGCGCATGAAGTACACGTATTCCGATGACGAGGCCGATTTTTACTCGGACTCGACACTTCGCCGTTCGACCCGCAACACTAGGCACCACACGCCTGCGGAACCCAGCGGCCCTGTCACGACAGCGAGCGGTCGGCAAGTTCGGGCACCGAATCGGCTGAACGCGGAGAACGCCAGCAACGGGGCGCCGAGTGCTCCCGTGAGCGTGCAGGGAGATGCCGATGACTCCGAAATGAGGCACACTACCCGTTCAGGGCGTCCTCAAAGGTCAGCTGCCGCCAACCATGGGATAAACGGGTGGACGCGGAAGAAGCGGAAGAGCGAGGAATACGAGTCGGATGACTTCGAAGAGGAGGGCAGTGAACCTGACTTTGGCGACGACGAGGAGGACGAGCACGTCCCTGACGAGTCAGAGGATGATGATGAAGAGTTTGAGCAGGAAGACCTGATGGACGAAGACCTTGAGGGAGTCGAAAACCCCAGCCTCATCTTCAAGTTCCCAGTTAGGGTCTCGTTCGATGAGGATAACAAAGTGCGTCAAATACCCGGTCCGCCGGTCGCGGCCGAGAAGAACAGGCATCCCAGATCAGCGCACCGGAGCGTTGTCCTTAGTGACGGCTCCGAGACTAGCGATGCTAGTCCCGAGAACCATGCTGTGTCGGAACCAGAGCCACCCGCGGCCGAGGTAATCGCGGTCGCGACAAAAGCCGTGGCAGTCCCTGCGCCTGGTGAAGCACAGGCTGAAGCTGGCGCTGGTAGCACGGCTATGCCAGAGGAGAAAGCCGCGGATGGCGCGGACCCGGTCACCACGAATGAGGCAGGCGAGACGGCCAAGTCGCCCCCGACGCCATCAAGCGAGAAGGCGACTTCTTTGGCACTCAGGGGAAGCCCAGAGGTCGCCAAAGCAACTCCTCGGGCTGTTGATGTGACTCCTGCGGAGTGACGGGCAATCGTCTTTGATGGGGAATCACTTGGATGTTTTATGACTTTGCTTGAGAAGGGAGTTAGGTGCTATGGCAAGGCATAAAGGGGTCAGCTGGTACGCCAGCTGGCACGTTGTTGGGGGTCATCGGTCTCTGTGTCAGGAAAAGGACCTTCTGGACGTTTACAGAGTGGGAAAAGCGGGATTCGTCACAGCCATATCTTCTCAGACTTTTGACCCATAATACAACTGTTCAGTCAGAAAAGGCCGACACCGAATGGCATCAATTACTGGGCAGCCTGGAACCCAAGCCATGGCGAAGCCAAGCCATGAAGAGCCTCTTGTCCTCTCAATCTATCTCCTCCGCCACGCCTTGTTCTCGGGTGGTATTTGCCAGTTATTCACCCCATACCACCACCTCCGCAACCGCGCCCCAATTGACGATCCGTGTATCCGCGCATTCCTGTTCCAATACTGCCACCCGCAGATTCCAAGGTTGTAGACAATACCCTGCAGAAAAGGCATCATGATCTTTTTGCGGCTTGTCAGTTTACTCAGAAATAACACCGGGTCATCCTCACCCCGATTTCATCGACGCAAGAGTGCAAGAACAGAATGAATGAGCAGCCCTACCTGATCCCTCACCGTTATCCACCCAATCTTCCACCACGTGTCCGCGTTCCGTATGCTCCACAAATAGCTCTGCTCGAAGCGGAGATCAGGCATCGGCGGGAGGTGGTGCCGGCGTGGGCGCGGCGTCACGCGCGAGGAACGGTAATGTTCCGAGCTCTCCTCCTCGTCCGCAGTCTCATCTTCCTCGTCGGCATCCTCCCGACGCACTTCGACGCCTAGGTCCTCATCGATGCAACCATCATCCGGGTAGACGGGTTCGAGGCGGACAGGCACTTTGCGGGAGGCGGCGTTGGAAGGATTGACATCGTGCTCGGGCGACGGGGAGCGGTTAAGGTGCGCGGTCTGGACGGTCTCGGCGAGTTGGAGGGGTACGGAGCCGGACATTGTGGAACTTGGAGGTTCAAGACCCGGTACTGGGTATCTTGAATTGGGGCGTGTCGTCGGGGACTCGAAGGTTTGCCCGGTCCAACTCTACGATGCGTCGGTAGGTTGTTCTGCGGCGAATCTGGAGATGTAGCGGGTGGTTCAGGGTATCGTCAGAGCCCCACAAAAAGCAGTGGTTTCCCTGCTTGGCGTGAAACAGCGCGGTGACGGGGCGACGTGTAACTGATCTTTCCCGCAAAAACCGAATATGTAGGTCTGACTCCGCACTCAACTTCAGGATTCAGTTTAGATACATAGTTAACAGGCACAACAAAACCTTACATCCCGTCATGACTGATGACACGTATTTGCAGATCTCTTTCAACTTTCTTGAGTTAAATCAATGCATCTTACCGAGACTTGTTTACTGAACCGGCATTGCGCGTTGCAAACACTGAACTGACGCATCGAGCGCTAAGCCTCACTCCGAAAACAAGATCCAGGGCATGCGCATCACTATGCTTGCTGCGGTATTCAGCTCGACGTGGTGTATCCGTCAGGGAGTACCTGTAACTTAGCCAACAAGCCTCGGCCGGACATTTGGGCAGCATGGCCAATGATGACTCGAACCAGGCAGCAGGTGGGGCACAGAGCGGCCACTTTTGCCCCAAGCCATAAAACGCTTCACAACTCGAAACCCCTCTCACGCTCAACCCCACCAAATTCGAGAACTCCCGACCCAAGACAATCCAGGCCCAAAGCGAAAAGAACCATAACTCTTCCTTTCCCGAGGAGGAGTTGGGCAAAACGCACCTTTCACTTTCTAGATTGGTTCTTGTTCTTTTGTAACGACATTTTGCCACCATGAGCGACCCCAACGCTACGGAGGCGGAGAAAAACGTGAGACGCGCGCATTTTCCTCTGTCTTGTGTGTGACTTTGTGTGCTGACTATGTTGCCGGTAGATTGAGATTTGGAAGGTGAAGAAGCTCATCAAGAGGCTCGAGGCCGCTCGTGGAAATGGCACCAGCATGATTTCCTTGATTATCCGTACGTCCTTTGATACCGACCCCCTACGACTTGCCAATTGTGCACATTGTCGCTGATTGATTTCCCCAGCGCCGAAGGACCAAATCTCTCGTGCGGCGAAGATGTTGGCTGAAGAATACGTATGTCTTCCGTTCCACCCGAAGAAGCATCTCGATGGGGACCTCGCCTGACCTAACAAAAACGCATCGTAGGGTACCGCATCCAACATCAAGTCGCGTGTCAACCGGCAGTCTGTCCTCTCGGCCATTACCTCGACCCAGCAGCGCCTTAAGCTGTACAACAAGGTCCCTCCCAACGGGCTCGTCGTGTACTGCGGTGAAATCTTGACTTCTGAGGGCAAGGAACGAAAAGTCAACATTGATTTCGAACCGTTCAAGCCCATCAACACATCGCTGTATCTATGCGACAACAAGTTCCATACCGAAGCTCTCGCCGAGCTGCTCGAGTCGGACCAGAAGTTCGGCTTCATTGTCATGGACGGTAACGGGGCGCTGTTCGGCACTCTTAGCGGCAACACGCGCGACGTTGTCCAGAAGTTCTCGGTCGATCTTCCCAAGAAGCACGGTCGTGGTGGTCAGTCGGCGCTGCGTTTTGCCCGTCTGAGAGAGGAAAAGCGCCACAACTACGTGCGAAAGGTTGCCGAGTTGGCGGTCCAGAACTTCATCACTAATGACAAGGTTAACGTTGCCGGCATCGTGCTCGCCGGGTCTGCCGACTTCAAGAACGACCTGAACGGGTCCGACATGTTCGACCAGCGTCTGCAGGTTAAGGTCATCAAGGTCGTCGACGTCTCGTATGGTGGCGAGAACGGCTTTAACCAGGCCATCGAGCTGTCCTCCGAGACGCTCGGCAACGTCAAATTCATCCAGGAGAAGAAGCTCATCGGCAAGTACTTTGAGGAGATTAGCCAGGACACTGGCCGGGTTTGCTACGGTATTGAGGACACGCTCAAGGCGCTGGAACTGGGCGCTGTCGAAACCCTGATTGTCTTTGAGAACCTTGAGGTGACTCGCTGGACTCTGAAGGACAGCAACGGCAGCGAACACATTCTGCACACCACCAAGCAGCAGGAGCAGTCCAACCGCGACAAGTTTATGGACAAAGAGACGGGCCAGGAAATGGAAGTGGTGTCGCAGGAGTCCTTCCTCGAGTGGATCGCCGAGCACTACAAGGATTTCGGCACCACGCTTGAGTTCGTCTCGGACCGGTCAACAGAGGGCAACCAGTTCGTCAAGGGCTTTGGTGGCATTGGCGGCCTTCTGCGGTACAAGGTCAATTTTGAGCAGTTAGCTGAAGTGGATGACGATGATGAATACTACGACGATTGACCCGTTGACTCCCTCGTTGACGACGAGGGATCCGGGACCGAAGCCATCACGTCCGAGCCGACGACACCGCATGCCGACCAGGCGGCCTCCGTGCCGCGCAATCCGGGGAAGGTTCCGCCCGTGCAGCGGCGGCTGATGAAGGGCTTTTCGGCGGGTCCGAGCCGCGAGCACCAAGTGTCGCGTCCCAGCCCGCTTCGCTCTGTGATGACGTCTTCTTGAATTGGAGGCAGATAGAAGGTATGTGCCTTATCCGTACTCTGGACTGCAACGACTGTTGCTGACCCAGCTATGTAGGTAGATGCCTGTAGGATCGAGAAGTCGGACAAGGTCAAATCATTGCAGGGCATCAATCGGCAGATTGGTTTTACACGCTTGGGACACGAGCCGGTAAGGCGAGCAGCGGTCCTGGTACGCGGACCTCGCGCCGAGCCATGCGGTGTCTGTCCGGTCTTTACTGTCACGGGAACGTCGAGACTTAGATAGCTACCTAAATGCGGACCAAACACTCGTTTACGACATTATGCCCAGTTGTGCAATGTGATTGTCTCCTGCCAGTGCGAATAGAGTATATTTACATTTAATCCGGCATCTCAAATGCCACTCCCGCCAACATCTTCATTTCACGACACCGAGCTGAATATGGCCGAACTCGGCCACTCGTCCCCAGCTTTGCGGGGTCGGGCGCACATTTTAGCAACGGGAGCTCCGGTAACAGTTTGAAACGGGGCAAGGAAGGGCGAGCGGATCGGCCCGTCGCAAGGGCGCATTATTGGGGGTCTTGTCATTTCAAACCAGACGTCAGGCGTCATTTTCATATTGAACAGCAATGAACTTCACATCTTAACTGGACTTGACTAAATTCAATTCCAGTCGCTCGCAGCACCAGCTATCGTCATTCAGCATGACAGCAACAAGCTCTCACCAAGCTGCGGTTCAGGCGGACCTCAACACCAATACAACCGTTGCCTTCCTAGGCCCAGTCAACTCTTACTCCCATCAGGTATGACGCGATACCATGGTCCTTGATAGGATCAGACTTGATTTCTAACACTGTTTCAAAAGGCCACAAAAACTGCCTTTCCTGACTCAAAATGGCGCCTCGAGCCGACGGGAACCATAAAAGGTAGGGCCTAATTTATGCTCGCCGAATTCAACCTCTTATTCTAGGCTCTCCGCCCACCGACCGGTTCTGTTAACCCGGTCCAACAGAGGTCTTTGACCGCGTGCAGTCGGGGCAAGCGCCCTATGGTGTCGTGCCCTTTGAGAATTCGACCCATGGCACCGTTACTTTCACGCTCGACAGCTTAGCAGACCGCGCAGGCGAGTACGCCGGCATTGTCGTGTGCGACGAGGTCTACTTGGACGTGCACCACTTTTTGCTGGGACGCCTCCCGACAAGCCCATCACCCGCCACTACCAACAACAACGACAGCCATAGCGACAGCGACAGCGACAGCAAAAACGACAAGGACAAGAAGGGCGTACCCCTGGCATCCCTGGCGCACATACGGCGCGTCTACTCGCACCCGCAGGCCTTTGGGCAGACGGGGGCTTTTATGCGCCGTCATCTGGCCCACGCCGAGACCGTGGACGTCAGCTCGACATCTCGCGCGGCCGAGCTCGCGGCAGCCGACGACCGGGGTGAGAGCGCCGCCATCGCCAGCGAGTGGGCCGGGCGCGGGTTCGGTCTCGACGTGCTAGCGCGCTGCGTCGAGGACCGTGAGGACAACACGACGCGCTTCTTTGTCTTGAGGAGGAAAGGCGGCGAGGAAGGGGGCGATGGCGATAGGGATGGTGGACTGCGTGAGACTGAGGGGAGGGACGAGAGGGACGAAGGTGACGCAGGCAGGGGGGCCAAGTACAAATCGCTCGTGTCGTTCACAGTGCCACATCGGCGGCCGGGCGCACTTGCGGACGTGCTGGACTGCTTCCGGGGCCGAAAGTTGAATCTGACGAGCATCAACAGCGTGCCAAGTCTGGTTGGGCCGTTCCAGTACCTGTTCTTTGTCGAATTTGAGGGGAGCAAGTTAGACGACCCCGAGGGTAGGGTCGGCGGGGTGTTGGAGGATCTGGAGGGCGTTGCCGAGCGGTGGAGGTGGTTAGGGAGCTGGCGGAACCGCAGCGGTGGGAGGTGAATGGCGAGGACGGATGATTAGAGGAAAAAAGGATAAATAGACTGACCTGAATATGAAGTTACCAGTTTCAAAGCAGGCGTATACATGTCTCTTGGAGGCAGCTTGTTGTATTGTCAATCATGTCCACACCTTCCTCGGTAATTCCATCCATGCTAAGCCCAACTCAGTACACTCGCTGATGGATAGTTTTAGGTTTCAATACCAGATGTGAGCGTAACCGAACTTCCTCGAGCATAGACAATAGATGGTATGCACCTTTCCCGTGGGAATCATACCCGTGTCTGCGAGCAAAGAAATACAAAACCCTAACCCTGGAACTCATCAACGCCGCATCCTCGGTTCACAACAACCGACGATCCCATTTACACATTGACCCATGGACTCAGTAAACACAAAACAGTTTCTCGGCCCCGTCACTTAGCAAGTCACCGTCTCTCATACTCATAGTCACCAGAAAAAGCAAAAATGCGTCTCTCAATGCTCAGGCCGTTGTCGTCCTCGACTGCCCGATCCCTTCGACCCATATTCAACCATTATTCTGCCTTCTTTTCATCATCATCATCATCATTTTCCTCTCCATCTACACCCTTCGACCCGGAAGCATATCTTCACTCAGCTCGCCACAAGTTGACCTCGCAGCCACCAACTATTGTCCCGGATGTCCTCTCTCCCACTCACTCCCACCTTCTCAACCTCTCCTTGGCAGACCACGTCCCGGACCTCTTCCCAGCCAACCAGCTCTCCAGGCCTCTCTTTCCCCCGCCGTGGCCGTCGTTAGCATCAGAAGAAGCCACCGCCAGCACCAACAGCACCCAAGGAGGAGCCGTTGACGGAGACCTGACCCTCCCTCAGGGCCACCACCTCGTCTACTTTCCACTCCAGCTGCCGCCCTCGCGCCTTCTGCCTGATGGCACCGACCCGGGCCACTGCCCCGGCGAGCCATTTGTGCGCCGCATGTGGGCCGGTGGCGAGGTCGTCTTCCGCGACGGTTGGGACCGCGCCATGCGCACCGACGGCCGCCGCGCCGTTTGCCTCGAGACGGTCGGCGCCCCCGTTCTGAAGCACGGAGGGACTGGGGCCACCGCGGGCCAGGAGAAGGTCTTTGTCGAGGTCAAGAGGGTCTACGGGGCCGGCGCCGGTGAGGGAGGGTGCGACGAGGTCGTGCGGACCTGTGCAGGGCCGGTAGAGGAGGTGAGGAGGCTGGTCTTCATGCGGGGGAGGGATGGCAGGGCCGGGGAGGCGGCGGTTGCGGGGAGGGTTGTCAAAGGTGAGATCGTTCTTGTTCATGGCCTTGGAACGCGGGAGTGTGGAGGAAAGGGAATCACTTGCTTGATTTATGTGATGGTGGCGCTTACTGACGAAAAACTTAGCCTCCGCTGCGCCCGAGTTCACCTTCTCCCTCAGACCGGACGCAACACTGCTCTTCCACTTCAGCGCCCTCACCTACAACGCCCACTCCATCCACCTCGACCCGGACTATGCCAAGAGCCGCGAAGGGTATAAGGGGCTGCTCGTCCACGGTCCGCTGTCGCTGGTGCTCATGCTCTCAGCGCTGCGCGCTTGCCTTGCGAAGCTGTCGCCGCCCGCGGCCGGGGAGGGGCAGCTTCCCAAGCCATACGTCAAGTCACTCAGCTACCGCAACGTCGCCCCGCTCTACGTGGGCGAGCAGATGAAAGTGTGCCTGCGCAGGACCAAGTCGGCGGTCGGCGAGCTCGGCTGGGACGTGTGGATCGAGGGGCCTGAAGGTGGACTCGCTGTCAAGGGGAAAGCTGTCACAACCGGTAATGCTTAGGGGTGAGCTGACAGAAGGACAAGAGGGATACCGTGGGGTTTAGCTAAAGGCACTTCGGCCCAGGGGTAGAGGAGAGTCTGAATACCTTATGTGTATATCACTACGTATATACCCACGTGCGCAGTTGCGCTCGTAATGTTACACAAACCCACACCCGCATATTCAAAAGAATGATGTTAGATGTTTCATTCAGTTACAATGTCTCCATCTATGGGTATCTCGACACCAACTCAAATTCCACAAACGCCAGCCGCTTCCCACCCAAACCCCTCAAACCCCTTATCGTACAGATACATAGTACGTATAATACAACAGCATCAAAACACGCTAACCACAGACATCTCCTAGCCAGAGCGATAGCAAGATGCGTGCGTGATCGCACGCTTAGACCTCAAACCCGGCCCTCCGAAAGTCGTCCACCATCTTTCGGAACACCTCATCGCCTTCGCCATTGTCGTCACCAGACAACCTCCCCGTCTCCGTCTCGCCGACCAACACCTGAAGCGGGGCCCCGCCTGGCTCCTGCTCATCCTCTTCGGGCGTCTCGGCTTCCGAGACGGGATCCAGCGTCTCGGTCGGGCTGTCCATGCCGCCCACGACACCGCCCTTTTGTTTAGCACCAGTGTTGCCGCTAATCTCTTGATACCCATACGGCGCAGTGGAAAGCGACGCTGCGCCCCCCATCGTCTCGGTCCACGCCATCAGCTGCGGAGGCTCAGCCTCATTTCTGTCACCTAGTTTAGGAGCGCTAGTGGTGCTCGAAAACCCGCTCGGACCTAGCCCAATCCCCAACCCAACCCCAGCGCTGATCTCGTCAAAAGCCGGCCAAGCGTCATCCTCGCCGCCCATGGCGAGTAGTCCGGCACCACCGCTACTCCCACTCCGTTGGTGCCGGTGTCGCTGCCGACGAGGAGGCCGGTGCCAGTGCTCCTGCGGCAGCACCAGCAGCGAGTCCGCGTCCCCACCTCCGGGTCCTTGACCCGCCGCGGCCGCCGCCGCATCTTCCTCCAGAACCCTTGCCCGGTTCTCCTCAAGCTTCCTCTCCAACCTGGCAAACAGCCCGTCCAACACCTCGCGCAGCAGAACCTCCTGCTCCCTCGCTACCGCCGCCGCCGCCGTCGCCGCCGCCGCGGATGACGACGAGGATGACGAGGATGATGAATTCGTAAGGTGGGCCGCGGCACTTGAGGGCGTCCGCTGCAAGCCGCGCAGGACGTCGCGCCAGATGGCGGCACGCTCATCCTCAGGCAGCGGGAACTCGACGAGGGCCGACTTGCTACTGCTATCGCCGGCGATGGAGTCAACGAGGAAGCGCAGGCTGGTCAGGTTGAGGCCGTTGCCGCGGCAGTCAACAGCGCGCAAGGTCGCGTTCGCGGCCAGGGCGCGGCCTAGCACGCCCGCATCCTCGTGAAGGTTCTGGTTGCGGATGCGCAGGTGCGTGAGCGTCGTGTTGGCCGCTAAGCCGGCCAGGGCGCGCCCGGCCCCGCGCGGAAGTTGGCCGTCATCCAGCTTGCCCGAGAACCCAGACAGATCGAGGCATTGGATGGACGCGTTGAGGGCGAGGAGGTCATGCAGCGTCGCCACGAGTTCGTCGCTGCAGGGGCCGGGGGCCGACGGGGAAGGGGCGGTGCCGGCGAGGCTGAGGAGTGACAGGTGACGCGCGGTAGTGAGGACTCTGAGGAGGGCGAGGAAGTTGGTTTCCTCCCTGAACTCAATCATTTCTATAGAGAGGCCGGCGGGGCCTTGCTGGGCCGCGATGGCAGCCGCTAGTTCCTCGATGCCATCCTCAATGGGGCTGCCGTTAAGCGAGAGATACATGCCCCGATTCTCCCCAATGGCCCGGAATAGCCGTGCAGCCTGGCTGCCGGTGACTCCGCAATGGTTGAGGATCAGCTTGTGAAACCTCGTGGGGTGGCCTTGGTCGAGCCTCCAGCTTCGATGCTGCAAGAAGCGCTCCAAGTCTTGGAACGTTGCTCGGTCAAGCTGATGACAGCTTAGTAAAAACCAGTCGAGCAGGCCAGGAGGAGAGTACTCACCTTATAACCCGACACGTTGAGCTCCTCCAGATTCTCCATGCCCTCGAGGGCGGCAAACGGGAGCAGCGAGCCTTCAATGTAGCTTTCGGCCTGAATACTTCCACTGAGGTTCAACTCCCGAATCTCGGTAAGGTATCGAAACAGACCGGGCAAAATATGCGCCGGGAGACGCCCGGGATTTCCGGAGACGGACAGGGACTGCAGCAGCCCGGGGTAGTCCGAGAGCGGTTCCACAATCATCTCTCGTAAGCTGGCATCGTCAAGGCCACAATATGACACGTCTAAGGCCTGGATTGTACCACACTTCATTGTCTCGGCTAGAAGAGAGTGTGTCAGTGTGAATAACCAAGGTGCTAGATATTAGGCAGGAGTTCCATACCGAGATCATCCACGTCAAATTGAGGCAGAGCATTGCCGCTGAGAATCAGACGGTTGCATTTGCTAATGCCCGACCTCAAGAGGCGCAAAATGGGTGTGAGAAACTGGATGCTAGGCACCTGAGCCTTGTGCTGTGCCATGCGTGTAGGAAGCGACTTGGTGCAGTTTGCGAGATCAATCTGTCGAATAGTCTCGGAGCAGAAAGCAAGTGCGTGAAATTCTTGATGCAGCACGGGGCTGACCCTCAACAGCTCAATCTCGTCGGGACCTAGAGCGATGCCTAGCCATGGGTGAGCATGTGATGTAAATTCTCGGGGCAAGAAGGGGACTTTTTTTTTTCTTTTTTAACTTACAGGTACGGCTCAGATACGCAACATTCGCCTTACTAAGTGTGTTGTTGTCCTGAAGCCCGTACAGTGCAGCCAAATCTATATCCCGGAACGACAAGGACGTGAAGTAATCATTATAGCGCAATGCTCGGAGCACCGCCAGAAGCTGCAAGGGAGAATATGGCCCGCGCTTCCCGGGTAACAGTCGAAACTCTGGAGCGAACCGTGTCTTCCAATTGATCTCCCAGTTGACGTCCTGGCAGTGGTAGGCAGCCAGGTACGCGTCGAGCGTGCGCTTGAAGCTCCCAAAATCTTCCTTAGGCACAAGATACTGCGGCTCCTTCAATCCGGACACTCGGAAGACCTCCATGGTCTGCCATAACTGTGGCCAGGCCGGCTTGAGAAAGCGATCTGCTGTGCCCAAAACGCGGATTACTTGTCGATAATACCGGCTCGCAAGCTCAAGGGTGACTGGAGGTTTGAAGGGATCACTAAGGCTGTTAGCCACGCCAAGGCTCGCTAGTTCTTATACACTGTGTATCTTACCGGAAGGTAATATTGAATCGCTCTTCATGCAAAATCCACTCCCCCTTGAAGCACTCCAGCGTGACTAGGCCGAACGACTTGTGCCGGCATGTAGGGTTGCCCGCCTTTCCTTTCTGAATCTCGACAAGATGGCAGAAAAAGGTGCCCACTACGAGATAGAAAGCAGAGCTTTCCTGAAGTTTTTTAGATGCGTCCTCGAGCTTCGGTACGTATTCCTTTCGTGTGACGCCACGTGGGACGACGGGTATGATGTCGGGTTTGCGGTGGTGGAACCTTGGTTCCTCGGCTTCGTGTACCTTCTCGAGGAGGGTCTTGACGTCCCGAGAATGGCGGACGTGGTCATCTTCGTCTTGCTGGCTGGCTCGCATCGCCCGGGCGATGTGATGCATCTGCTCATTCCGCTGGGTAGGATTCGTGAAGAAGAACTCAGACCGGCAAAACGCGCAGCCGGCCAGCGGGTTCCTCCACCATACTTCGATGCCGAACGACGGGCGTGTGGTCTCTGCTGCGAAGACGGATACAATCGCGTCCATGGGAATGGTGAGAAGCGGCTCGGGAGTGGAGCCTTTCAGTCCATGTTTGGTCCCTTCTGTCGACAATGCTGGGAGGAGAGCTGCGGCATCGGCTCGACTTTTGGTCTTGACGACGTAGTCTGATGTGACGACAAGATAGGGGGATTTGGTCTTCAACAGTAGAGCGTCGGGCTCGAGCGGGGCGGATCCCTCGACATTTTGAGCTGCCCAGTCAATGGACGAAGACGTCGAGCTGGCGTTTGCGAGGCTCAGGCTATCGGTGGTTGAGAGCGACAAACGGCTGTGGTCGTCGGAGACGATAGAGCCCCGGCGGCTGGGGGGGTCCATGCGCGACGAGGAAGACAGAGGTCTCGACTTGGAAAGCCTCCGGGCGTGTGTGCGGAAGCTATGGCCGCCATCGGGAGTGCTGTCGCGCTCCTTGGAGCTGAAGGAGCGCCAGTGTCGAGCCTTGAGGGAGCTGATGGAAAACGACCGATGACCGCTGTCGAAGCTTGCCGGAGAGCTCGAAATGGTTGTCGGAGGGCTGGCGATGGAATCGGAATTCTCAGACTCGGACACGGCCACGGCCACGGCTGCCGGACCGTGGCGTATCTCGACCGTCAGATCCGGGGCGGCCGTCGTCCTTGACATGACGATGGCAGGGCTTGAAGACGAAACGGCTTCCTGCAAGTACAATACACACAATAGTCTGTCCAGTGAGAGAGGGACAGGTGCCAGAATGCCCGAGGGCGGTACGGTTGATACTCCACTACCGGGATCTTCTGTGAGGTTCGATGCGGGGACGAATTCGCGGGATGAGCGGCAGCTTGTCATCCAAACATGCCTCTTGGGGCTGCTATCCCCAAATACTGTTCGCGATTGTTTGTGATTCGAGGATCAAGGAGCTGTTGCCACGGAAAGATGCGTCGAAACGAACCCTCTGCTGTTACTGGGCGAAGATTTGGACCATCAACAGAGAGAGAGAGCCCCGAGCACAATGCGTGTTTCTATCGGGTGACACCGAGGCTGACGCACATTCGCATGCGCGCGCGGCGGGAACAGAAGCGAGGGCTGTTTGGCGTATGGTTCAGTGCATTGCTTTCGTCGGATGGAAAAGGAGTCTTGTGTTGCGAGTGTAGTCTGTTTACCACGTGTTTTGCGAGGCTAGGTGCACATTGATTACAGTACTGCCCAAGCATCATGGCCAGAGACAGTAGCGGGGCCGTCTAGTGTATCGGCCACTCCGTCCTGACGATCCAGGCCCGCCGGGGCTCGAAGCAGGGCGGAGACGCTGTTCTCGTGTACGGAATGCATGATGATGTTATCGACCAGTGCTGGGGTTTTCGGTTCGTCCAATGGTGCTGTGGGTAGTCAGAAACCCCCCGCGGACAAGGGGGGCCGTGTTCGACAGGCCCCAATCGGGCCCGCCAGAAAGGTCTCGGGTGGAGGCGCTGAGCCGCTCTTTTTGCGGGTGCAAGAACCGGATGAGGCGCTGTCGATCATCTCACCTTCTCACCGGCCCGGGAAACGTGTCGAGTGCAATGTCGTCCTTTTGCACCGCGATATGCACAGAACAAAAAGATGAACGATGACGTAGAATCCCATTAAGTGTAGCCTGCTAACAAGTCCAATGGAAACAGGCCGATCTGTGCTTTGTCTAGGGCAAAGTTGGAGTTTATTTTTGATTTTTTTTTTTTTGGATTTCTGGCAGAAGCTGCCGATACGGACACCACTCACACTTGACTCCTCGGTTAGAAAATGGCAAAATAAACACGAACCGCTTCTCCGTATTCCCCTGCCATCATACCCTGTTCAGCTGGAAGGCGGGATGGAGCAGAGCGCAATTTTGTGGAACCTAGAACCTTCTGCCAAGACTTGCCGCTCCTACCTTCGTGGGAACCAAAGACCTCTGGGGTGGTGGCCTGAGCCTGTTGCGGCTTGGCTTGGGATTACTTGTGCATCACACACTACACGTGTATAATAATGAATGTACACTACGCGAGTATAGTGTGATGCAAATACGAAGCGTCCAAAGCAGATCAAAGTTGGATAGTTATTTAGGACATTATCGTGTACAGCCGTTAACCGCTTTCCTTAAAAAAGCAAAAGGAGGAAATCAGAGAATATGAATTCAACACTTTACCATACAATAACATCAGCCCAGATAGGGAACTACGCATTAGACTTCGAATAGAACTTGGGAAATGCATACCTTTTCTATTTCCTTTCGTTTACACCAAGATTGAAGGGATCCTGAACCTTCCCCCCTACCAAGAACTGCAAGCTATCGAACAATCACCTGAAACAATGAGAAAGTCGTCCTGATGAACCCTTAGTTATTAGTCGATCGCTAAAAAGGAAATCCGACCGAGCGTAACAAAGACTCCTGTGTACAGGCTACCCCTACCTGGGCGCAGAAGAGGAGGATTCAGCGAATTGACCGGTCACTTCCATACAACGTGGTTTCGCTGGGCTATCCTCGGTGTTGAACGGTGTTTATGAACCGCCGAGGTTTGTTTTTCGCCGAATTGTGGGCCAATTTCACAACGGCACAGACCAGCGCAAGATTGTCAGACGAGTCCGAGCGACCAAAAAAAAAAAAAAATCACCAAATCAGCCGCGCCAGCCTGCCTTACCTGCCCATGTCGATATCAAAACTCGGGGGACATACGTAGTAGGCCTACTCGGCAGTGTAGTGTTGAACAGCAAAACAGATGCTCGATGCCGTCGTTGCTTTGCCGTGTTTTCGGCACCTTCGGCAAGTTTGGCGATCGGTTGGCCTTACCTTTGAATTCAATAAATGATCAACATGATGAAGTCGTCATGCCAAACACAAGGCGCCGGGGTTCGACGGGCGCAGCTTAAGGATCAGCTTGACCGGTGATAAACAAACTCGGATATTTTCATCGCATGTTTGCGTTGAGCAGACCGCTCCGCGTCCGGCCGATGACCTCATCTGTCGCTGGTCAATGCGAGCCTTGCCAATGCCGCCTGTTAGCGCCGCACCTTGCAGTTCAGCGCTCACACTAACAACTCGAATTTCGCGCCCCCTTGCTGATGGTTGCTTGATGAAACAAGTTCCGTTTCATCGTCAGATCGGGCCCGCTTCGCCCAGCACAAAGTTTTGCTCCGTCCCGCCCAAGGAGACTTGAGGTTGCCGCGTTCTGGGATTTGCAGTCGTCGGTACCTGCGCTCTTGCTCCCTACTCTGTTCAATTGCTTGCGCCCAGTTAAACGACGATATCCCGAGCGGGCCCTAGGAACCAACTTGAGAAGGACTGCAAATATGTACATGTACGTACCTTAGACATTAGATGGACGCTGCACGTCTTTGCGACCCTGGGCTACATCCGGACCGCCAAGGCTATCTATCTGCATCTGTCCACCCCGTTAACGCCGGTCTGGACCTTGAGCGTTGCCGAACAGGGGAGGGGAGCAGAAAGGCACTGCACCAAACTGAACGATTGGGCTTTTTCTTTACCGCGTGCTATTGTGATTGAACAGCGCAAGTAACCGCTCGGACGCAACAAAGAGGTTTCGTTCAACTGCTAGTGGACACAGATCGCGTGCTGATTGGAAGCCCTGGAGGCAGAACGCCCAGGTGCGATTCCCATCACCTCCTTGGGTGCTTGGGGCATGAAGGTCTTGTGTGCTCCTGTGATTTATTTTGAGACGGAAGGTGAGAAGCACGAGCTTTGGTTCTTACCGCAGATACCCTGGGCTTCCTTCCCGACAAGCGCTTGCGTTGGCCCGTGCTTGGTTTCATCGCAGGGGCTAACCTCAGCGCGATTGGCAAACCAGGCAAATCCGCCCACTGCCTCCAGGTCTGCCCCTCACTCTTGTCTCTCCCAGCACCCTGACAGGCCAACAATTCCCATAGTGAACCACCCAAACCACTCCATCAGCCTGAATTAGCGCATGCCCATTCTTCCCCCTGCGCCGCCCCACATCACTCGACTTCTTTGAATCCCACATGAGAGCGTGTCAGCGACAGACGACGACAGCCGTGCCGCTTCCCTGACAATTTCAGTCCTCTTACCCTCCCACCCCCCGTCTTACATGTCAGTTTGAAAGCTAGCAGGCAGCACCTCGCTGCGTCGTACAACACAGCACGTTGAAACACAACTCCAGTACCCGCCCGTATTCTAGCTTTTGTCTGACCGACGGAGAAATCTTCTGCAACACGCTCAGAACTTGGGGAGAAACGGAGGTTTCAGGCGGCCTTGCTTACCTCGAGACCGAGCCTTGGCCCGCCCGCCCCGCGGTGCTCAACTGCGACTCGGTTTCCTCAAGGTTTTCTCTGGCGTTCGCATCCTAGGGCTCGCTGCATCTGCATGAGCGACCCTGCTCAATAATCATCAACAAAGTATCTTGACCCTGGCGCCATGGCAATGCTGGCGTCCAAAGCATACCCGACTCCACTGGGGTCCCAACCTTCGGGCATCGTCGCTACCGCGCAGCAGTCCTCATACCCTGCCCCAAGGCGAGCGCCCACGGCTCCCATGGCCACCCAAAACTACGCCAGCCCGACCGAATCCGAGTTCGACGAGGTCGATGGCCCCGACGCTGTGAAAAATTGGGACGAGGATAGGGTCTGCGAGTACCTGCGGAGCGTCAAGTGCGGCGAATACGAAAAGGTGTTCCGCCGCAACCACATCAATGGCGAAAACCTACTCGAGATCGACAAGGAGGTTTTGAAGGAGATGGGCGTCGACAAGGTTGGAGATCGAGTGCGCCTCTTCCTGAGCATCAAGAAGCTGCGTACAAAAACATACGCCAATCAGAGGAGACGGCATAGGGTACGCCTCTCGAGAGGAATATTCGATGGGGATGACCAGCTAACGTGTGATGGGCTGATGTAGGAGTCATTCGCTGGACTCGACATGCACTACGTGCCGGCGTCGTCGTCGTCGCCCCGGCCTTCGGGTGGCCGTGCGGTACCTCCGACGCCGTCAAATAAGCGATATTCACGCCAGTACGATCATCCCACTGCCGTCCCGGCCGCCGATCATTCAAAGCCCTCATCAAGACCAACATCCCCGCTACCGAGCGGTGATTTCAGGGCCGCTCGCCAACGCTATGCGCAGCCCCAGGGGCTACCCGATCAACCAGCACCCGGAATAGCCAGGTTTCCCGTGGGTTCGAATAACCAGCCGCACTCCGGTCGCTTCCACCAAAGAAACCAGTCCAGCATGGATGGATCACTCATGGCGGCCCTCCCACCCGGACAGGACGTTATCCGTGTGATTTCAACGGGTGGCGGAACAAAGGTAGTCAAAATCGCCGACTGCAAAACGTGCGAGGAGGTCATGCGCGTCACACTGCGGAAATTCGCGTTGCGGGAGGACCACGAGAGGAACTACTGCTTCTGGGTCCTCAACGGCGTAGAGCCCGATCCGAACCAGTGCCGCCGGCTTGGCGACACAGAGCTATGGAGGATCATCAAGGACCACACAAGGCCGGAGCGAAACCGCCTGATTTTGAGGCGAGTGCCTGCCGGGGAGCCGGGCCAACAAGAACTCGAGCGGGCGGCTGCGATTGCCATGGAAGAAGCCCAACAGAATCACAACCGAGCCATTGAAGGCATGGATAAGCGAAGCCAAATGAAGGCCCAGAAACTCCTGGGCGAATCCTGGGAGACCATACAACAGCCTCCTCTCTCGCCTATCTCATACCAGGACCGGGAGAGGAACGTATACAACGCTGCCCGAGACCTGGAGAGGCCCGCTGTGATCGAGACGGCCCAAGCGGTGCCCCGTCGCAAAGGCTTGTTGCGCCAGTTTGGCGGGCTCAGGCCTCCCAGCGAGCTGATTGCCTCGGATCTGACCAGCTATTTCCCGGATCACTCGCGCGAAGCGATCGACAGGACAGCGCGCATGTCCATGAGGCGGTCGCAGCGCCTGAGCAGGGTAAACCACCGCCTAAGCGTTGCAAGCACGTTGAGCTTCGCCTCGAGCATCCAAGATGCCCCGCCCATCCCGACCATTGCCGACAGCTGGCTCACGGCTTCCAACCAAATCGCCAAAGTTCGCGCTCGGGACCCGCGCTTTCAGGCATACCGAGATTCGGTCGCCTCGTCTGTGCTTGACACCTTGCAGGAAGAATCCTCGCCCATCGAGCCGAACCGGAAGTCCTATGTCTCATTTGCCGATAGCGGTTCAGATACGGCTGCCCTGAGCATCACCGACCCCGAGGGCAACGTTGTTCGACACAGCTACTTTGAGGGCAGCACGGCCGGGTCTGGCGGTTCCGGGTCACTCGAGGATGTCAACCAAGCGCTGACCGAGGATGGCGAGGATGCTGACGAGGAACTCCAAAGCTTCCTTGCCGGTGAGTCTTGGGATGACAGCAAGTGGATGAAGGGTGCCCTGATCGGCCAGGGATCGTTCGGCAGCGTGTACCTTGCCCTCCACGCCGTGACAGGCGAGCTCCTCGCTGTCAAGCAAGTCGAGACGCCGTCTCCCGGCGCCAACAGCCAGAGCGACTCCCGCAAGAAGAGCATGATCGAAGCGCTGAAGCGGGAGATCAGCCTTCTCCGCGACCTGCGCCATCCCAACATCGTGCAGTACCTCGGGTGTGGGTCGTCCGCCGATTACCTCAACATTTTCCTTGAGTACGTCCCTGGTGGTTCCGTTCAGACGATGCTCAACTCGTACGGCGCCCTGCCCGAGCCCCTTGTTCGCAGCTTCGTCCGTCAGATCCTGAACGGCCTCTCCTACCTCCACAATCGTGACATCATCCACCGCGACATCAAGGGCGCCAACATCCTTGTCGACAATAAGGGCACCATCAAGATTTCGGATTTCGGCATCTCCAAGAAACTCGAAGCAACCAACATCCTCAACGGCGCCAACAACAACAAGCACCGCCCCTCGCTGCAAGGGTCCGTTTTCTGGATGGCGCCCGAGGTGGTGAAGCAGACTTCGTACACACGCAAGGCCGACATCTGGTCGCTGGGGTGTCTGGTGGTCGAGATGATGACGGGCCAGCATCCGTTCCCAGACTGCACGCAGCTGCAGGCCATCTTCAAGATTGGCGGCGCCAAGGCTACGCCGACGATCCCCGAACACGCGAGCGAGGAGGCCCAGCAATTCCTCGCGCAGACGTTCGAGATCGATCATAATAAGCGGCCGAGCGCCGACGAGCTGATGCTGAGCCCTTTCCTCATGCCCCCAGCGTAATACTTATGTCTACGGACGAGGAATAATTCTTGCTTTTACTTATGATCTCTTTTCTTTATTACAAACTTCACTTCTCTTCTGGCGGTTCATGGTATTATATATTTGCAGTTTCTCGTGCAAGCGATGGACCCTCCTCATTTTCGGTTTTGGAAGAGATTTTGTTTGATGTATGTCGGGGTAGATTTGACGAACCTCAAGATCTTCGTTGGGCGGAGGACGGTTGATGATGACGCGGGATGATTGGCAAACTTTGGCCGGAATGGAAAGGAGGCAGTAGAGTATCGTGGCATAGTATACACATGGGCCACATGGTATTCTTATTCATCTATACGCGTAAAGCGCCATTAAAAGAGCACTAACAGCCTGATTTAGCTGCTTGGTGTTCACTGTGTTGCCACTAGATTTCATACGCTTTCACCGTAGCATGCACATCCAACCTGACATGTTTCTCTTCCCGCCACCTTGTTCTGTTCGTTGTGGGAGAAATTTGCGAGCACTGCTGCCTGTGAAGAACATCTAAGGCTCAGGAATGCCTCCTTCATTTTCGGCACTGCTCATGGGGGATTCAGTGTTGGGACCCGTTGCAACAGAAGTGCTGTTACAGAAAACATTCACATCCCTATACTCTCCGTTGCTCAAACTCGACTTTCGCGCTACACCGTTTCAACAGTCACTCCACCTTGCCAGTTTCTGGTTCCCGATCTCGCCAAACTTGTCTTCCGCCTCCCTCTCCCGAACCCCTTTTCCCGACGGTATCACCCGAGAATACCACCCTCCTCATCGTGAGAGCCGATCATTTTCAACGGAAAAATGCATCCCACCCACCCACACAAGAAGCCCCAGGTGGACCTATATATAGCAGCACTTTTCGATCTGCCTCCCAGTTAATCTACTGCAAACCTGGGTCAGGTTGGCTCGATGCAAGAAATGGTGGTATCCCGATTTTTGGCAGGGAGGGTGCGTTGGAATTCTCCCCCTACGTAAATGCCGACCATTCTTCCGTCCGCTGCAGCGAAGAGGGACCGGACGGCCAACATCTGGTCGGCCACCCTATGAGTGGTGCGCTTTCGTCGCTCAATCAATGCTCCAAATTTACGCTATCTTCTCAGCAGTGGTGTTACGGGAGGGGTTGCCAGACATCTTCCTATCTTGTTCGTATTCGAGGTGTTGTACTGAAAGAAAGGGCGACCGGCGGTTACATGCAAGCTCATCCTGAAGTCAAGGGAACTCACAGACAAAGCGACTGGAAGAAGGTCGGGTTCAAAATTGTTGTTCTAAGCTGCCGGAGATATCTTGACCTCGCGGCACCCTCAAGACCATTGGAACCGGCAATGTTTGACACATTCAATGGTACATAGGTACGTAGGAGAAGATTGGAAACCGGAAAATAACATCACACTATCTCGTACATGTACTACAAAGTACCACCATGGACTTCCACTCACCAGTAACCGACCACTTACAACAATGCCAAGACCTTCCTAATCCGTCTCCCTTCAGCACCCAGTCAGTCTGTGTTGTTGTTGATTGACCCGCTTCTCGTCTCTTCCATTCCTAATCATCCCCCTCTCACCACACACCTCCACCCGTACTACACGCCATCGCAAAAAGCTAGGCCGAGGTGCTATTCCGATGCATCTTGGCCTTGATCTTTTCCTTGAAGCCGTGTTTCTCCTTGCCTCCGTTCTCGGCGTGGCCAGTAGTAGTGTTGGCGCCATGACCGCCTTGGTGATGTGAGCCGCTATGGGTATCCTGGTGCAGTCCCTTCTGCTCAAGCAGACCTGTACCGGGCACATGCTGTTAGCACGTTTTCGAAGGTGCGAAGAATCCGACAGAGGTTGGAAGGAAGAGTTTAGGCAGAACAAAAAATAGAAAATAAAAAGGAAAAAAAAAAGAGAGACCGAAAAAAGAAACTCACGATCAGCCTCTCTTCCCGCCCCGGGTCGCGACGCGTCAAATTCGCCCCCGTCGGCGGCGAGCCCGCTCGACCTGACGTATTCCTCGCCCTTGCCCCCAGCCTCTCCCTCGTCACCAATTCCCTTGCCGCTATCCCGCCGCTGGTGCCCGGCGGCGTCGTCTGCTCCTCCTCCTATTCCTCCTTCTGTTTTCCCGGCTCCAACACCAGTACTCACGGCTGACTGGTGCTGCTGCTGATGTTGCTGCGGTTGTCGGCTCTCTTCCGTGGCGCCCGCGTCGCCGCCGTGCTCGCGCGCCACCTCCTCGAGGGGCCGCGGGCCAGGACCCTCAAGTTTGACAGGCCGGTCGAGGTCGCCTCCATTGTCGCCACTGCGGGTGATTGTCTTGGGCGAGGCCGCCTCTTCCTTGTCCTCTGTCCTGTCAGTTTTGTCTCCAGAGGTCGGAGCTGCGGTGGCGGTGCCCGGGATGCCGGCGGAGCCAGTCGTATCATTCATGGAGCGAGACGTGTCAATATTGTCGCCGGCGGGCGAGCGCGTGTCGTTTTGAGCCTTGGTTGAGTCGTCGCGCATGCCAACGGCAGAAGGGGCGAACCTGGCTGGCCCGGCTGGATCATTGCTCGCCTGGCCCGTCGAGCCGGTGGGCGATTTCTCTTCGACAAAGCGCGGCTTCGTGGCCACTTCAGGTTCGGGTTTGGTCATGGGTTGGGGGGCGGCCGTGCCCGTGGTTCGGGTTGTGGTCGCGGCGGGTTCGGCTTGAGACGGGGTCGATGTTCCGGCTGCATCCTTCGGCTCTGTCCCTAGAATCAATTCCCTTGCTCTTTGAGGCCGCCTAGGCGTAGTTTCGTGTCTTGGAAATTCACTCTGACCGTGGCAGTTAGTATGTGTTTACTTGGGCGAGTCCCAGCTGCACAAATCCATGTGCTTACCACCCATGTTGCCAGCATCATAGGGCTCTCCAGCCGCGACATTGCCCATCTTGCCTGAGACGGGTTCCTCGCCGCGTGCTTGATCCTCACCCCAGATTGCTTTGGAGGCAGCGCTTGTTACTTTGTGGATTGTCTCCATGGTGCTCAATAGTAAAGTAGATTCTGTGTCGTGCTGATTTGGTGTCGGGTGATTGTTTCTAATGGCTCGCTTCCGGTCTTATCAATCAGGGTATCGTTCCGAGATGAGCGTTCTGAAGAGATATGCGTGCAGGATCCATCTTTATGCCCCCCCTCCCCGTTTCTCCCAAGCACAAGCGCTCAGCTACCTCATATCTTCGACATTCGTTTACAAGGGCGGGAAGGAGTGACGTAGGAGTTCAAAGAATCAAGTAACGCTGCCCAGACGGCGCACCAAACACCGTGGCCGTAGGGACGACTAAGTGCAAGCAGCCGATTCTATTGGGTAGTACCCCACTGCCTCCATGACGGCTCGGAAGCCAATGTGCCGCCTGCAGGCAAACTGTTAGAAAACGAGAGAGAAACACCATTGCATCTTCATCATCCTTCCTTCCCGCAGTTTCTGAGATGCAAACCTGTGTCGCTGTTCCCTTGGCACGCCCACTTTATGGAAGGTGAGTAAGTCAAAATTCACGAAATCCTTCGATCACCCTATTCCGTTTCAGTCTCATCGAGCTCAGAGGGACAATGATTAATTCCCAATTTCTGCAATTGTTGCTGTTTGGCCGGCCCCTAAAGCGGACGGCATGACGTTAGTGGAAGGGCATTTGTTGACGTCACGCTTGGCGATCCCTGAGTAGTCGGTGGGACACCCCACTGTGAGCCGCTCCGGAGACGCTGAAATCAAAGCCGAAGCCAGTAAGATTGCAGTGGCTATGACACGAAGTTGCAACAGTTGACGGTGTGTGCCAGGAGCTTGTACTCCTTGGCTTTGTTTGCTCAACTTGACAAATGCTTGTCAATCCTGCGTCGAGGCAAGTTGGTTGGCTACCTTTAAAGTTGTGTGGAATTTGGGAAGGACCGACACTTGACCCCAAAACAGCTCCTTTGGTCTGCCGAATCCCCACCAATATTGTGGGTGGAACTGGCAAAAGAACAGGTCGTGCCCGGAATCGAACCGGGGTTGCCGGAACATTCTGAAGAAATCAGAATCCGGAGTGATAACCGCTACACTACACAACCATCGTGTTTTTTGACAGCTGGTTGTTGAGCAGGGGTGTTACTCCCAGCTCTATAAGGCACCTCTTATTCACTCAAATGTCACTCGACAACTCGATGTAACATAATTTACTAAGGCTGGGCCCAGTTGTAGCCTGGTAGTAGTAGCCTATTTCCTTTTCTAAAGAGTCTATGTTCATGTTATTCTCAGTTCACCTTCGGTACTTAACCTTGAAACAATACCCAAAAAACCCAAGAAGCCCTTTTCAAAAAATTCCTGTTTGGCGTAACGGCCGGCATTGAATTGAATCGGTGGTCAATCCTTAGCCCGTCGCGATTCTTACTGTTGTGACATCATGGATAGCATTGGCACTTCTCCTCGGCAGGACGGTGCACCGGATCAGTTATGAAAAATCCAAACCGAGAGACGAGAAACACCGCGAAGACCAACTGGCACCGTCATGGTATGAGTCACGTTGGATCGGAAGAGTTGGGAATATATGAGAGTTTGGGTAAGCTGCCAGCAGCAAGAGCCCAGCTCCAGGCTGCTCAGAGTTCTATCCAATTTCCTCGACTAACCCGTAACCTGCGTAGTGTGCATGTACTCAAGGTGACCGTGGCAATCCCCTGCCTCAGTTCAACTACGTAAATTACCTCTACCTATCCTCCGCATTAAAGTCGTCGCCTTCCCAATCCATCTAATAATCTGTGCAGCAGATCATGTTGTCGACCACCTTGGTGCCGTAGCAGTAAAATTGGACGTTGGAGGCCGCCCTCCAGGCCATCGCAAAGAGAGACTTGTAGTCGGAGGTTCTAGCGTCTCCGGCCATGTCGATTTTCCAGATGGATCTGCCGTTCCTGCCAGGTATGTGGCGCATGATGGTGACGTCGCTGCGGCGTTCCATGTAGTGGTCGAGGTACGGAGCACAGGTCCGGCAGGCTGCGATCTTTATAGCCATCTTATCTAGTGTGTCTGTGTATATGTGTGTGTGTATGTGGGTGTTATTGTTGGTGGTGGGGTAGTTGAAGTTCAGCTGGTACAGAAGCAGTAGAGTGTTGGGTTGAAAAAAGGCGTTGGAGCTATTGTTGTTGCTTTGCTATGTGATGTTGAGGGAAACAAATTGTCGACGGTTCAAGCAGATTCTTTATATACTTTCGTTGGAAGAGGAACACGAAGTGGAGAAGACCTGGTAAATCAGGTTGGTATTCAGTCTCTTCTGGACGCGATCCAAGTTTAGAAACTCGTGGTATTCATCGATCTGAATCTACTCGGCCCCCCATCACCATGTCTCAAGCCTGGTGGTTTGTCGCTTCTCCATCTCGTGGAGGATGACCAAATGAGCGGAGGATTGGCGTCATGAAAGGGCCTGCTACTGAAGGCGGAGACGATCCCAGCAAGGAACACACTGACGGTCACGTATCGCACACATCTGAATACTAACCTACCTAGCACACTACCTAACCTAGGTGTAGTGCGGTCATCTTAGGTCAACATCGCCGTCCATGACCCCACCAATTTCAAGCAGATGTATGAAATTTGATGAATAGGATGCTTAGGCAATGGTTGCGAAACACGCGCCGTCGATGAGGGCAAGGCCGTTTAGTTCTCAGACGTCGTCGCCCCAACTCCTGCAACCCATGGTGTTGTAATAGAAGAAGAGCGCAAAGAGATAAGGCCAATTCGCGAACAGGAAACAGACGAAAAAGAGGGGCTACAGCAGCGAATCATGTTTCACAGCAGCGGGACCCCACAAGCCACAAGGCACCTATGCTTACAATCTCGGCATTGGAGGCTCCCTTTAACCTTGGGTTGGCTCTACACAACTAACGTAAATGATAAGCGAGTGACCCAGACAACCGGGTGACAAAAAAAGCCGCACTCACACTGAAAAATTCCCCGCACCCAGGGAAC
>MU857619.1:0-112129 GCA_033296725.1 Corynascus novoguineensis
ATATATATATATATATATAGTCAACCAAACCTTCTTGTATAGATATATAGTTATTTGTTATATTGGATAACTATTGCTTCGAACTTGATTAGATTCCTATCTTTGGCCACTATACGTATCTGCTATAGCGCCCTACCCCCTCTGAAAGTCAACAAAAACAGTGCCCCTGGCCTTATACGCCTGCTTGGAAAGAGGCATATCGTAGATCTATCTACAACCATAGCGATGCAACACTTGAAATAGTGGCTATTCGCTGACCCAGGACCTTATCTTCATAGTCATCTATTTTCCCGACTTTTTGGGGCCGAATTGCTTTGAAGTGGCCGATTTTTCGCGTGTGGCGCGCGCGGCCGCCAGGCGGCCGCGCTACGCTGTGTAACGCCTTACGCAGGATAAAAGTGATATTTCAGGGCGGGGCCGTCAACTGCGGGTCACCCCGCGGATCACCCACCAAAACTGCCCTGAGATAACCACCTGTTATCAGAAGCCTGGATGAAAAAAAAGCTGGTTCTTATGATAGGAGCACGGGATGCGAACCTGGACCAAGTGCAATTGGTCACATTGGCAATTCTTAAACGTCCGGCTGGGCTTAGCGGCTAGAGGGGTAATCTAGCAATCTACACTACCATCTCATAAACAAATAGACGAGTGATAGGAATAAAGCAGCTCAAAGCAGATGCTGGTTCGGCGTCTTGACGGATGTCGTTTGCCACCGCTGCACAGCTGCGCTCAAGTGGCAGTGGCAGTGGCAGTGGCAGGCGTCTTTACAGCCAAACAATGGAAGCCGCAAAAGTACCACGACCCACCTATATATTCGTACCGAATAGTGGAATGCACAGCGAGCCAATTCCCCCAGACGCCAAGACTCAGCACCCGAGGAAGCTTAGATTGCCTATTGGCCAGCTGAGAAGTTGTCAGGCTGCTGGTCTCCCAGCGCTCCGGATCCCCAACACGGGCACGATTTGGGCTGGGCAGTGCAGCACCAACCCAACTCTTAGACGCCGTCGTTTTGACTCGTTGTTCTCTCTTTCTGCGGCAACAAACTACTCGAACTTGCACAACTCTCATTACCGGACTTCGCGGTTTCTTTTTTTTTTTCTTTTTTCTTTTTTCTTTTTTTTGGGGCAACAGATCGAGCCTTTTTGGACTCGGTTTCCATTATCCAAAAGGCCACGCTTCTGTTGCATCGCCAAAAAACCGCCGGCTGCCTCCATCTCGCTTTTTCAATTTCCACGTGCAATCCCTGGCGTAGCATTGTGCAAGGGACCAAGATCCACTCTCGAGCTGCATCCCCGTCCTCCGTCTCTGACCTCGCGCGCTCGCTCCTGAAATTGAACTCTCAAGTCAATCCAACAAAGTTTTGCCAACGCTCGCCGCGGCAGTTCAAGTCGCATACACGCACGCACCACACCACGACCACACACATAGTCCGCATTGCCGTCACGCATGGCTCCATAGGTTGGTTGGGAAACGCTCGACTCTGTGCAATTCGAATCAGGCGCCAGGAAACCGAGCCTCTCTGGACTCGATCGGGAATCCGCAGAATGCAGTTCTGGTGAACACATTTCGTTTTTATCACATTCTGATTACGTCCCCTGGACACACGCGATGAACGGCGCGACGATGAGGCTGGTTGGCTCGGCAGGAGGGGGAGCGCCGGGTCAATCAGCAGACCCGTTCGGTTCGCTGGAGAGGCAGTCTTCTTCCGGGATGCAGCCCGGCGCGATGCCCACAGGAAAGGCGTTGGTGGAGGGATACAGGAAAGACCTTCTCAACGGATTTGAGCAGGAAAAGCCGAGATACAACCCTGTATGAACCCTGCCCAGGCACAGACGTCTTTCGGAGTGTGTCTTGACTAAACTTGATGCGCAGTTGAACGAGAACCGGCCGCAGAGTTCCGCCCTAGTCGACCTCAAAGACCCGATCCAGGTACATCTGCTGACCGAAACGGCTCTCTCGGATAGCAAGACGTATGAAATCCTGTCGCAGGAAGAAGTGGACGAATTGAAGAAGCAGATACAATCACTGTCGATGCGCATCGAGCAGGCCCGCGCAAACCTGGCGATCCAGTCCAAGTACCGCGATGCTGCGATATCCATGGCGAGGCTCTACACGCCCTCCAAGACGGAGGGCAAAAGGAGGAGCCTGCTCAGTAACCGTATGAGCGACTCTGCCAAGGAGGCGGAGATGGAAAAGCTGGCGAGCGAGCGCCGCTGCGAGGAACTTGCCACGGAGCTCTTCTCGCTTGAGAAGCGTTTGATGGAACCGCAGAGACGACTGCTCCAACATACGGCTGGCATCCTGCAGATGACACACCGCGCCTCGTCCAAAAAATCCGGCCAAATGCCGGTCGGCCCTATGATGAACGGTATCCCTGGCAGTCCTGAGAGCCTCTACACCTACACCAACACTCGCAACAGTATGGAGATTCCCACCGATGAACTTGGCCTTGACAGGAGCCTCTATATGCCGCTTGACCAGGCCGACGGCTTGCCAGGACATCCGCGCAAGCATGCCATCGAGATCCCCTTGAAATCGCCCATCCGCGAGCAAAACGCTCAGCTGAGAGAACTGCGTGAGGAAGTGGAGAAATTGAAGGAGGAGAACGAGCGGATTTTGGAGGAGAATATCCAGCTGAAGACGGGAGAGCAGCAGCTTCGCGAGGAAACGTCACGAATGATGGAGGAGGCCAACCGTGTCAAAGACGCAGATTCCAGGCTCAGGGCCATTGAGCATCAGATGACGACCGAGACCGAGGCTCTCAGAGTGCAGACCGCAGGTCAGCTCCAAACCATTTCGGACACCGAGGCGAGACTTGAAGTCCTGAATCGCAGACTCCGTGATATGATTGTGGGCTTCAACCCAACAAAGAACGAGGGTTTCGACGGTCCTGATCGCGCCGCTGGTTCCGGAGAGTCACTCGCTAGCCAGCTAGAGTACATGGAAAGAGCCCTAGTCGCAGCCGCAGAGGAGCAGAAACTCTCTGCGACTGACCAAGCTGGCGTGCGGGTTCAGGCCTTGATCCGTCAGGTACAAGATATGCTGCAGCAGTCGGATATCAATCTCTCGCCGCCTCCTGAAGGCAACTTGGACGAACAACTTGGCTATCTCGAGGAAGCATTCAGTACCGTCAACTCGGAACTCTCCCGGGCACTCGAGGAATCGTCATCCGCTTCCGCTAGAAAGCAAGACATCGACCAGGTCGACGCTGTCCTCATGGGCCTCTGGGATATCATCCAGTCGGGATATGCTGAGATCGAGCAGCAGAAGGCAGTGCGCCGTCAAAACCGCGCCCTGGGTCAAGGCGGCGGAGACGACGACGAGGAGCTGTCAAGCAATGAGTTCGACGGCGACACCAACGAGCCATACTCGCTGCAGGCCTTCTCCGCCAAGGTCCAATGGCTGTATGCGCAAGCAACTGGCCTTCGGGAGCAGAAGTTCATCCTCCAGCGTCAGATCAAGCAGCAACGCGAGCTCAATAATCGCAGCGAGTCCCAGAAAGACGTCGAACTCCAGGCGAAAGCCGAGGAACTCGAACGGACGCAGCACCTCCTCGATGAAGCCGAGCGTGCCGCTGCCGAAGCGCAAGCCCAGCTCCAACAAGTGCTCGCCGACATGGATACGCTCCAAAAGACCACCGCCGCCAACGAAGCCGCCCTGGCCGCCTCCACCAAAACCACCCAAGACCAGCTTCAGGCCCGCACCGCGCGTATTGCTGCCCTCGAATCCGACGTCCGCGAAGCCGAATCGCGCCTCGCCACAGCCGAAGCCTCCATGGCCGCCACCGAATCTCAACTGGCCGAGTCCAACACAGCCCGCGCTGCAGCAGAAGCCGAATTAAATTCCTTGAGAACCCAACTCGAAACCGCCACCTCTGCCGCGGACTCTGCAGCGGCAGAAGCCTCCAAGCTTCAACAGGAACTGCAGTCCAAGGACGAAGAGCTCGACCGCATGAACATGATGGTCGTCGAGCTCAAGACCGAAGTCACCTTCGCCAAGGCGGAGCTCGACGGCGCGTACGGCTCGCGCAAGCAGCGCGCCGCCGAGGCCGCCGCGCTGTCTAACTCTTCGCAGTCCGAGGAGCTCAACAATACCATCACGCGGTTGCGCGGAGAACTCGAGAATGCGCTGCACGACCTCGAGGAGGTGACCCGCGAGTCGGTCACCGCCGAGAGGGAGCGCCTCGACATCGAGGGCCGGTTGGACCAGGTGATTGCGCAGAAGGGCGAGCTCGAGGCCGAGGTCGGCAGGCTCGGGGAGAGGCTCGCACGCCTGCAAGAGGAGCTCGACCAGGAGAGACTCAAGGCCGTCCCAAGCCCCGGCAGGGCCGGGACGGGCGCGAGCGAGTTGAGCAAGCAGTTCAGGGGAGTGATGAAGGAGGAGAGGCGGAAATTCCAAGAGGAGATTAGGGTGAGTTTTGATCATGCCGCTTCTATTCTACTGTGTTGCTGCTATGTTACCGTGTAGGGAGAAAGAATAATGCTAACCATTATGCTCTGCTGCAGGAGGAACAAGCGAAACGGAGAAAGCTCGAGGAGGAACTGCGCGCTTTAAAGCGAGGGCAGGGCGGTGGCGGCAGTATGGCGTCGACCGCCCGAGGGACGCTGAGCCCTAGGTGACGACGGGCTTGATTGACGAAAGTCAAGGTTGATTGATGGGGTAGGATTGGATGATTTATGAAGCGAGGCTGCATGGCGCGTTCTTTTTCTACAACCCAAAAGCATTCGCATTCTCTGACATTGTATTGTTGGGTGGCAGTATCTTTTGCCGCTTTGTTCTCTCTTCACGGGGCTTGTTTGGATTCAGGTTGCCAGCTTATCATGGAGATTCCCCGAGTTGAAATCGTGGGTTTGTTCCCTGGTTTATATATAATATTCGAGCTTTAGAAGGCATGTACGCATTATGGAAGTCAGCTTGAAATAGATAGATACCTTATTGAGATTCTTTACCCTTCTTTCCGCCGCATTTATCTTGAAATCACAAAATCAAAGCTCATACCTAGATGATGTAAAAGGCTTACAGAGGGGGCATGAGATGACAGCAGCCAACGTACCAACCCGTGGTTTTTCCTGTATAAACCCCGGTGATATAAAGTCGTTTCACTGCTGATGCCCTTTCAGCAGCTAGTATGCGTATGAAGATTGAGATAGTAAATAATACAATAAAAGAGCTACCTACGTGCTCGAGTAAGCGAGCCGGCTGTTATTCCCTTCCCCGGATTATCATCGAACCCCGGAATTGACCCATCCTAAAGGATGAACTTCTGACGGGACCAAAGTAGCTGCATAGATAGATAGATGAATAGATAGATAGATGAACATGTACGACACATTCAGTTACCCCCAAAGTGGCGCAGTAACCTCGACAGCCCTCTCGACGACGGCACGCACGCGGTCGGCAAACACGCGGTTGGAGCACTCAACCTCGAGCCCTTCGAGCCACACGCTCGCCTCCATTTTGTCGACCTTGATGCGCACGCCTGGCACGGGGACGCCGAGCCGATGCAGCCGCGCCAGCTCAGCCTGCCGCCGCTGTTCCTCCCTGTCGTCTTCACCTGCTGCTGCTCCCTCTTGGTCTGTTTCCTTCCCTTCCGAATGCTTTTTTGGCGTCTGGTCTCCGCCGCTCGCGGGGGAGACGTCCATTGGTGTGGCACCGTCTGCCTCCTCCTCCTTTTTGGGAGCAGTAGAAGAAGGCGAGGGCGACTTAATGGACTTTGGAAGGGATGGGGTTTCGGGGGGGAGCTTGGGTTCGGCGATCGGGGAGACGTTGTCTGCGCCAAATTGGGCTTCAAGGAACATCATCAGGCGCTCAAGGCGTTCTTCCGGGGAAAGGTTGGCGTGCAGATTGCGATGAGGGAGTGAGATGATGTCAGAATCGGCCGGGGTTGGGTCGTGTGAGTGAGAGTGCTTGCTTGCAGAACCTTGATTGAGAGGAGAGTGGTTAGTTTGAGACTAAGAGCCAGAAAGGGATGAATACTTTAGAGACGCTGACTTACGTTTCACTGCTGCAGGACTACTTTCAATGCCGAGCAAGACGGCCATCACGGCGTCGGCGATGCCGTCGTTCAGCATGTTACCCTCCCACTCGAGCTCTACTTCGCCGCTGGCGCGATAGCGGACCGTCACGCACCCCATGACCAAATAGGCGGCAACGACCTCGTCAATGGGGAACTCCTCGTCAGCATCCTCCATCTTGGTATCGCCATTGGTCGTGCTGTCACCGTTGCTAGAGCCCTTGATATGGGGCTTGGCCTCCGGCAGCTCCTCGATGCTGCCAAAGGTGCCTTCAAGACCCCACTTGATCAGGTCAATTCCAGCCGCGCTCAGTTTGAGCCGCTGCTTGCAGGCAATGGTGGTGGTGGTGAGACCAGCGTACTCCCGGAGGTCTTCGGGTGCCATCAAGGACATTTTAAAATCGTTTTGGACAAGCACGCCAGTGATGAGCCGTGGTTCTTCGGAGTCCTCCTTGGGCGTCTTCATCGGCTGCGGGATCGACGCAAGCTTGCCAACAACCTTGGCCGTCTTATCTGTCTTGAAAGGAATGCGAAGCTCCTCGCAGTTGCGCGGGCTAAAGACCTTGACCTTATTCGTCTTATTTGCGTTCAGGGACAGCAGCTTGGACTTGAGGCGCATCATGTTGTGTACTTCGCCGTGGACAAGTATCTGCGTTTGTCAGGAGTCTAGATATCGGGGTTGGGGGTTGCTGTGGATAAAACACTTACAACCACCGGAGCGGCAACCTCCTCGATAAACTCTCGATTCTCGGTACCGTCGACGTGAGCGGCAAAGGAGAACTCCTGGACCGTGCAGCGACGGGGAATCATAACTTTTTCGGCATCACCCCCGGGGGCCCTTCTCCCTCCTGCCGAGCTCCTCGTCATGACGGCCTGGATCTGCTCAGGTTCCTGCAGGATCTGCTTGGCCATAGTGCCCTCGACACTGTAGCCCGTAATTATAACCCCGTTCTTCTCGCTCGGCGCCCATCTCTCGAGCAGCTCCCGGCTCACACCATTTTGCAGCATACCCGGGCTGGCAAGCATTACGCAACCCCCGACATCCTCAAACCGGTCGATGCTCTTGAGCGAGCGGATGAACTTGAAATCCCAAGGCCCGCCCTTACCGGCACCATCGCCTGACGCCTCAGCCTCGGCCATACGTTCACGGAAGAGACGCTTGATGTTGTCGTTCATGGCGCCGACGTATGTTTGGTATACAAGCATACACTTACGAGCGAGGTTGCTCGCGTAGTAGATGGGATATTTCTGGTACTCCTTATGCTTGGCCCAGTATTCGTCAAGAATGAGCAGCAGCTCTTGGGCGCGCCCCAAAGCAAAGACAGGCATAAGCACCCGACCGCCGCGGTTGAGTATTCCCGTGATCGACTTCATCAATGCCTGCTCTCTCTCCAGCCTGGGAATATGTGAAGCGATTCCGTAGGTCGACTCGGTGATTAAAACGTCGATCTTGACACCTTTGGGCACCTCGGCGGACACGAGATGCCGGTCTTGCTCACGAGAATAGTCGCCGGTGAACAGGATGTTGAGGCCGGCAATCTCGATCAGGAACATGGCGGCACCCAAGACGTGGCCAGCTGGATAGGGGGTGATGCGAATGGATGATATCGTGTGTGTGGTATGGTAGTCGATGGCCTCGATCATGGGAAACGTGTTCAGATGATCCTGCTCGGTGTAGACAAGCTGAGTTGTCGGATTCGACGAGGTGTTGCCGACACGCACGCTGTCCTGTATCAGCCACTTGTAGATGGCCTTGGTAGGATGTGTCATGAAGACACGGCCACGGAAGTTCGTCTTGGCCAGGACGTATGGCAAGGAAGCGGCATGGTCGATATGGAAGCTGCCCCAGTCAGTCAATATGCGCCCCGGGAGCAACGTGGGGAAGGACGGCAAGGCTCGCGGAAGTGCTTCACACAGGGGCATGCAGGGGGAGGTGGGCAGGCGAGGAGCAGCGGTTGGGAATGGGCGACAAGACATTGTATTTTGATATCTCTGAATACACACAAGACGTGCATTTTGATGATACATGCTTCAAAGGGCCAAGTCTCGGGACTGCCTCGGGAACAGTGACGACTCGAAAGTTCAAACATCTCGGCGGATCCGATGAGCCCGCCTCTACCCGTAGTCGTCGCCCAAGCCAAACGCCGCAAGACTCGCGCAAAGCATCGGAGGTTACGCAAGGTACTTACTGGCTGATGAGGAGCACATCTACAGTGCTGAGGTCGAAATCGTCAAAGAAGGGAAGGGCTGCCAGGCCGTCATAGGCTGGGTGCTGGCCAGCATCGAGCTGTGCAGGGCGCGTTTTCATGTCAGCCGACCAACTGCTGATATCATGGCCCGGGGATGGCGACAACAACGCACCATGACTGTCTTTCCCTTGTACTGGATGATGTGACAAGACCGGCCGACCTCGTTGCCGCCGCCCAGACATAGAAACATGAGTTCATCAGCCGGATCAACCGGCTCCTCCGGCGGGGCGGATGCCATGGCCGATGCCTTCCGTTTGGAAGCCATCGTGTGCAGCCCAGTACTGGAGCACGCCGGTCAATGTGATTTTCTGCGCGGCTTCCAAGGGGTGCCTCCAACCCAGGTGCCAAAGGAAGAGACTGATCTTCTGATGTTCTAGTGAATCAAAAATATTGCCTCTGCAATGCAATTCAATGCCAGCAGCACGGTTGTTGAAGCTGCAACCTCTCAAGTATCTGATGTTTTGAATGAGTAGTTGGGGATCGCTGACAGAACAGACGTTGAACTTCGGATGTCCAAGACAGCGACTGCAAGGTCGATTGTGGGAATATTCAATAACTTGAAGCCCAATACAAAGCGAGAAGCTCGCAGACAATAGGAAGTGCGAGGAAAGCTGCAGGTTGAATCAAGGTCAAAAAGGTCGACCGTTGCGACCCTGCGGCTCTTTCCCTCACAACACGGTTTGCGAATTGAGGCGCGTCCGGGAAGCCAAGACTGAGAAACGCCCCACCAGGCTTAAAGCGCAGAACGGCCTAGCCTCTCACGTGACTAATCTTCAACGCGACAGACTCGGCTGCGAGGCAGCTCTTCCTGATTTTGAACCCGACCGCAGAGAAAGAGACAGGATATTTCTCCGCCGCCTGCGCTCGCAACGCCATCAGCTCGACCGACCAGACAAATCAGTGCGAGTGCAGCCATTCTACACAGATCCGATCGATTCGAATTTGCGCCGGCTAGCGAAAAGAGGAACCTGTCGGATGGGCTGCGCGAAGGGAGCTTTGGCCGGCAACGCAGGGTGCGCCTGCCCGGGTCTGACTTGCCTGTGAAGAGGAGAGTAGAAGAAGGCGACCGTTTAGCCGTGTCTTTATTTTTTTTTTCGAGTTCCGAGATACTTGTTAGTCCGGTGATCTGTTTCGACCTGCCGATTACTTCTACGCAAATCCTGACGCGCCGCTCCGCATCGATTTCTTGCGCGCGAACAATCACCTCTCTCGCTTCGCACCTTTCGCCTTTACCATCAAGTACTTCCCACAAGGAACCCAACGAAACCGGGTCGAGCGCCGACTCACCATGGCGCAACCGCAATCGCAGGTGCCTCAAGCACCCCCCCATCAGGTTCCTCATAGTATACCGCAAATGCAGCAAATGCAACAAATGCAAATGCCCCAGATGCAACAGCGACCCTCGTACTCGCCCCCGCAACACTCACCGTCGCCCGCCGGCACGCCCCAGCCTGGGTACGCCGTGCCTCCGAACAAGCGACCGCGCACTTCGCCCGCCTCACCTCCTTCGCATCCTCAGTCGCCCTACGTCGCTACGCCCTACGCGGCCAGCCCCCAGATGACCACCGCCTCGCCCGCGCCTGTTGCCTCTCCTGGTTACTCCAACCTCGCCGCCCCTGCGGGTGCTCCGCAGTACAATACCGCGTACACGAACGGCAATTCTGCGCAATCTCCTGTACCGACCCCGATGTTGTCCCTCCCGGACACCCGGCCTTCGTACCCTACGTCACCGGCACCCTCGGGTCCTCAGAGCGCGCCAACCCCACCCGGTACTCAACAGTACACGACAGCGACAATGACGCCCATGGTTCCTCCGCCTGTTGCGACACCAGGCACAATGGGCCCACCGTCGAAACCCCCCGCAAAGGAGATTGAGTACGATGTGGCCGACTCGTTGGCGGGCACCGGCATTGACCTCCGCGCCGAAGAGCAATATCTGGCTGAGTTCTACGCCGGCTCATTCACGCAGGATGCGAGGACGGGGGTACCTGCTAATGCCCCGGGAAGCAAGGGTTCGTTCTACGGCGCGGGGTTAGCGAATCAACCTGGTGAAGCCGTCGCCGCTGCAAGCCAGGAGGCTTACGAGGCTGAAGTGGCTCAGAAAGTGTGGGACGAGGCGGCCCAGAGGCTTGCTGTCTCCCGCAGCAACGAGATAAACAACCCTTTTCTCATCATAGCCAACCTGCATCATCGCGTCGAGAAAATCACCAAGGAGCATGGCCTGAGCGCGAACCTCGATTTGAAGAACGCAAACCCGGCAGGGAAGCTGAGACCCCCACAAGAGTTCCCGCCTCCCAGGGTTACCGTCAGCACGAAACCTGGCCCGAATGGCGTTATGGTGGCGACCACAGGTTCCTTCATTCCTCACGACGCCTACCTTGTTGACCAGCTAGCGCTTCTGTCCATCGCGACCAAGCATCGCCTGAGAGAGCTGATTGAGGACGCCAACACAGTCGCCATCCATCGCCAGACGACATCCCATGGAGAAATACCAGCAGAATGGGCTGACGTTGCGGTGCCGCTCCGAACTGGTCTGGATTCTCTTCCCGACGACCCTGACAGCGCCGCGATCATCAAGACACGGAAGCGTACGGTATCCCCGTTTTTACTTTGTATGTGCTCTTGTTAACATGGCTTTGCAGGTTCCTTCGATGCATTCGCATCGCAAGGCTCGTCGCTCAAAAGCGGCAAGCACGGCCCAAGGAACCTCATGGAAGCTGTCCGCGACAACGCAAAGATTGACCGTGATGTTGAAGAGGCAAGACTTCGTAAGCGTCAAAAGCGGCTTAATCCCGAATCTGCGGCTGGGGCACCACGCGCTGGCTCGGCGGCTCCCGGCACTCCCGGCGCCGGAGCGGCCACGGAAACTGAGACCGCTGTCAAGGCACCGTCCAAGAAGGAGTTGAAGAAGGGCGCTGCCGCGGCGAGGTTGGCAGAGGCTTCGAGCACCGCGAGCACCAACCAGACACTCAGCACCCTGATGGGGGGTTTCGGTCGAAAGAAGAAGGAGTACTCGTGGATGAAGAAGTCGGGCAGTGGTACCAGCACGCCGAGGGCCAATGCAGGAGATGCTAGCTCGGCGGCAGCAGGCGATGGCGGGAAGGTGCCCGAGAAAACGAACCTTACTTCGGATCCGAGATACCCCCGACTCGGCACATGGCGCGAGGACAAGGAGAAAGGGAAGAACATCCAGTTGCGGGACTGGGTTACCGCGCTAGAGCTAGACGGCATCGAGGCAAAAGCTATTCAGCAGGCATATTTGAATCTGGACTCGTCGGGTCCCAGAGACAGGAGCTAGAAGCACCCACCGATGACATACCTCGCATCTTACTTGGGAGGATATCTGTGTTGCTGAGGCGGTTTTGAGGCTCCGACATCGTTTCCCCATGCGATAAACCCGTCGGTGAAGGAGAGAAACACTATGTACTCAGCTGGACGCTCGGGAACACGATATTTTCGTGGGGATCTTGTCCTCCTCAGCTGCACTACGCCAAACCCATGAGTTTGGATCTCTCTTGGTGGGTAAAACTTGATAAATCAGAAACATACTCTCGTCCTTTTTCATGAGACGCTTGAGAGAGGGAGGACCAACGCGGCATATGGGAAACAAAGATACCACATGGAAAGAAAATGCTTTTTTTTTTCCGATTGAGAACATTTCCCGGAAGGCTTGGGAAATGGACAGTAATGGATTGCTGGCCTTCCTTCGTTTTGATCCTCTGTTGTAATTTAAAATCATTGCCCTTTTTTTTTTTTTTGGCCTTCATCTAGCCAGGCGTTCTGGCACGGGGATCAGGAGGGGTTTGGCATCCGGGAACGGACGGACAGAGGAACAAGATGTTTTTTTTTTCTTATTTTCTTCTTTTCCTTTTGCACGCATGAGAGAGGTTTCGCTTTGCCTCGCTTCGACTACCCTCAGATGAAATAGCACTACGCCGGCCTGGTACAGCATTTCTCAACCGTTATCTTCGTTCCTGATGTTGCCGCTTGCTTGGTTGATCAGCATGCTTCGGGATGGTGGTCCAAATGGAGCAAAACGGGAACTTTGTTAAGTGGTATCTTCCATTGCCATCGACTTCGGTTTATGTACTGTGATGGTTCGTCAACAACACTTGTGTCAAGCACCGGGACTGTTTCCCCTAGAATTCATGCGAGCAAATTGCTACAGTCATCGCGAGTCTTAGCGTTTGGCAGCAAATCCTGAACATTAGGTGTTGCCGTTTGTCATGATGTCAAGCCAGGTTGTAAAAATCTCTTGTTTTCTCAAGCTGTCCTATACCCGGCCCGTGGTTTGACACCTGTGATTAACAGCCTAGGCTATACATACATGCCTTTGGGGTTCTAGAGGGCCACAACCTTAGGTGAACTTTCGCACTGGATGGCGCAGCCCAAGCAGGAAGAGGCGACACTTGAGGATAATGCTGCCATCAGCTTGCCACACTTTGCAGTTGGATCAGTGCGCAGTATGAGGCGGGAGAGGTTTGAGTGACGGAGCTTCCCCTGGCTGAAACCATTCAAGGCAGTCAAGGTTTCACACCTGCTCAACAAGCCTTCCATTTCTATCACTTTCTATGCTTACTGAAACTCAAAATACCAATCCTTGTACCTCATTGCTCGTAGTATACATACCCACTTCTAATTTTGTGTGCTTCAAGCGAATTGAAGCAACATATTAACTTTCGGCGGGAATCCGTGATCTAACCATGACCTAACACTGTTAATATCCATAAATCTTAATGCCTTGATGCCATGTTGGCTGCCAGAGTTTCTTACACTTCTGCAAACCTGTGACGACGGACATAACTCAGGGCAACTCTCCCCCTTTTCCGCAAAAAAGAAAAAAAAGTTTTGTTTTTATAATTATGTATATATCTAGACTTCAGATCTCAGCCAGTTTAAGGTTCAGCATCCTTGCCATTAGTCATCAACGTGACTGACAAAGTAGAAGTCCTTGCTATGTTCTGGTCCCTCACACCCGAAGGTTCGTGTCAAACAAATCTAAATATTTTGCTACATCAAGTTATTTTCTGAACAATATTCCCAAATCAGGAAACATTTCCTTAACAAGCGTCAGTGGTTTAGTGGTAAAATCCATCGTTGCCATCGATGGGCCCCGCGTTCGATTCGCGGCTGACGCATTTCTTTTGCATCTCTTTTTTCCTCATGACTTCGATCATCAGGTGCACTATGCCTGGAAGAAAGCCGTGTGTCGGATGGAGTAGTGGGAGATATATGTAGCAACCACGAGGTGTTTGGCTGTGAATATAATCGGAGAAGCGCCGAGCAACAATACAGGGTGTACGCTCAAGATATTCTTCAAGGCGTCTTACACCGATGGGACTCACAGGTGATAATACAATTTTTGCGTACAAGTAGTGACCTGTATGACACTTGACCTCGAACTGGGGCATGTCATAGGCGCATTTCCGTTGAAGAGCCAGTGGTGGAAAAGTCAAGATATTGTGAAGAACAAAATGAATATGAATGAGCATGACTCCCTAGAACATTCGATGGCCTCTCGTGCAGTGTGTTAACTGTTCCGTCTTCGCCGTGTGTATATTTTGTTGGCTCAAGGCGTTGATGTGTACGGCACCTGGCAAAGAAAGCTCATTCCGGATACAAGCCGTCTATCAGCCTACGGAGGACCTGACCAACAACTTAAACCTGGACAGCCTGCAGCAGGACAAGCCGCCTGAATGACTCTACGCAACATGGCAAAGGAAGTTAGCTATGGGTTACGCAACACCAGGCAATTCGCGTGAGAGTCGAGCTGGTTGACTGGCCGATTCGTCGACCATCCTGCCGCCCAGCCGGTCGAAAGCCCGCCCTATAGTAAATGGCTCTGTCCGAGCGCCGTGCTTGGACAGAGCATGTATGTATAGTGGCACGATGTTGTGCCACACTTAGATTGTCTTCTTGGATTTCAGCAGTCGTTTGCTGGCGGCATCACACAGGTGTACAGTGAGAATAATTGCTGGGGGAAGCAATGAAGGGCAGCCAATGTTTGTTCTTTTGTTGTTTGTTGGGCTGTGGGCGGTCATATATCATTCGCGTGTTGCTGGATTAAACAAGCGGATTTCCTCATTCCGGTGATATCTATCACATAGCAAGGGAACAAACCACGCCCTTCGATGCCGAGACAAATACATACACTAGACCAGGATCTGCTTGGGATTTGACGGTTTCCCTTCTCGCGTTTTCAAGGTAAGCTCGGGCCGACCGGCCAAGTCCATCGGTCGCGCGAGGGAATACCGCGAGCCGGCAACGTCAATCAACCTGTGGCAGGGCGCAGCGGCAGGCTTGGCGTATGGATTCACCGGACCAACCCCGGATTTCCCGAGTATTCGGGCCTTTGGGTTATGGTGGGAACCGAGCGGAGCGTAACGGAGAGCGTGGGCCGCTGACTGCTGTGAATACTGGAGCCGTGAAGCGTGGGATGAAACGCGTCATGGGGGGGAGTCGCAATTGTTGGGACAGCCAGGTCAGTGCAACCCGCCTGGCGTGCCTTGCGTGCCTTGCGTGCCTGGCGTTTGACCCTGGCTAGGTTGGGGGGGGAGACAGGCGCCCTGTCATCAGCCAGCCAACACTAAGCAACACAGAAGAAAAAATGAGTGAAAATTTTTTTCCCGTCCATTTTGATGAGCGACGAACGCAATGCTAGGCAGAGTGATAATTGTGGGTTGGGGTGCGGAATCCTTCCCCGGTCCCATGCGACACCGTTTGACGGCTGGGATCCTGGGAATGGCCTGAATGCGACGTCGCAGGGATCTCTACATAACAAGGTGAGAGAACAAGGTGAGTTGCGCGGTGTTGTCGGAAACTGGGGCCGAATCGAGTTTTGATGTGACCGGTGAGAAATGCGGTCGTGCGGCCGCGTCAGGCTTCCAGAAATGTTCTCTGGGTCTGTGCGGTACCGAGGAATAGACGGGTACCTGCAGCTCTCCACTCTTATCAAAGCTCAGCTTTTGTTCGGGCCGCGCGAACACTGCCCGAGCGTATGCAATGCACCGACCCGGGAACTTCCGCCGTCACTTCAGCTTCGAATGGCTGCAGGTACCTAATCTGTATGTATACCACATACATCTGTACGTTTCGCTTCGTAGTACATACATTCTGACGCAGCGGAGGGCGAAGTCGCATCGTGCGTGGTGCCTCACAAACTTCCATTCCTCCAAAAAGTCCCCCCGGCCCCCCCTGAGGCCCAAAGCCACGTTGCAGACTTGACCAGGGACGGTATTCCTGGTGGAGTCTTTTGGTCGCCGACGGCTTGGGAGCGAGCGATAGCATACTGGTTTGAGCCTAGTCGAATCGCCGGGTCGTGTTCCGTTGGGTCTTCTGGAAATTTGGATATGGGCTTTAGCGTGCATTTGGCGAAGCGAGCGGTGGAACCCACCATGCCCTGCTCATTACCCGGCCTCCGTTTCCATAAGGCCCAAGGGCCCGCGCGCCCTCACATGCCTCGGTGCCGTAACGGCCGTTGGCCTGGACGGATCGACATGCCCCTGGTGAGATGCTGCCCTCGCGATGCATTACGACACGGCCATTATTTCTTTGTTGTTTCGCCCATCCTTGCCTCAACCGGCACCCATTAGGAGAAGCCGGCAATGCGCGATCTGAGATGGCGGAGGCTGGTCTGCGATCGATCGATCCATTTTGGGGAGCTGAAGCAGCTTTTTCTCACATCTGGCAGCGGCAATATCAGACCTTGACTCATTCAACCCCGAAAACCCCTTGCCATTTCGAGCTCTTTAACCGTTGTTTGCTGCGGCATGGGGAACTTCCACGGTGCGGCGTATGCCGGTGGCAATGTCAAACGCGCTGAAACCTGCCGTTTGTTACTGGTAGGCTGGCCAGTGAACCACCCTTTGCCAGGCAGCAGCAAGGGTTACGTGACTGTACAAGTATGTACATGTACACGTATGTACACGGTGATTCGCGCAGACAACCGTTCGATCACCACGTCACATGATGTGATTGGGATGCGGCCGGTTGACTGGGTTTTAGAGTGTTTGCATGCGTGTCGCCCAGTGGTTGGTGTTAGAGCAATGAGAGAAAGCTCGTTAAGCGCCCCGTGGTTCTTGGTGGCTTTTACCAGAGAGTTCGCATGATCCATACAGGATGTCTGGCGGGCATAGCGTTAACTAAGCTTCAGAGGAGAGTTGCCAATCGGGATGTGGCGTGCCCGAATCCAACAGACTCGGACCAGCCCAGCCCTTGATAGGTTATGAGGTTGTCTCGCTAATTCTGCGAGAATATTAGCAAACTCGTCATCATTATATCTGCAAAAGAAGAAATGTTTTCGGCTAATGTTTGAGCGTGGCAATAACAAAATAATCGTTCAGACCTCCTTCGAAGATGGCAGACTCAATCTCAAATGGCCGTGTTCGAGGCAAGGGTACGTACTGTACGGATTACATGCACTTGCACGAAACATACGCTATACGGATCCGTATATAGTACAGTTACTAATGCAGGTACCGCCAAAAAGCTCCGGCTCGTCGGCAACTTGGCGGCTGCAGAATACGGAGCTTCTGGTCCCGTCAGACCACGGCCGAAAAACGCACGGTTCAGGACACGAAGTACATCCGTATTTGATGGTAACATGCTGGTGGTATGGGTATGTCCCGTGTTTTGGACAACTTTCTGCCAGACCAACCTTAGCCGCGTTCTTCGATTCAGCGTGCCAGTTCAGTCGGTTCGCCTGATGCCGCATAAACGCTGCAGGGTTGCACCATAGCACGTGGGACCAGCGTTAGTGGGACGGAATGCACGTGGAGTGAAGCTCCACTCACGGGTTTGAGTGCAAGCAGGCACGTTTTCAAGTGGTATCGCCCTTAATTTACCAAATCGCCCAGACCCATTGGTGACATGCCGGGCGCGCCGGGGGGTTGATTGAAAGATGAAGCCTCTTGCTTCTTGTTGAGGTGAGAAGGGAGCCGAGAAGAAAGGTCTGCTATGACAGATGATGTTGGCTTCGCCAAACGCCTGGGGTTACAGTAAGAGCGCGATGATGGTGGCGTTGCTGAGGTGATAGAGACCATTCAACGTCGCGGGTGTATGCTTTTTTGGCCCCCTTACTTCGTACAGGACATGAACAATAGGTTGGCTGCGTGACACGGCTGTCAGCTCGGAGTTGCGCATTGGAAAGAAGGGATACGACCATATCGGGGGGGTTAAGCCCGAGATTGTGTGAGATTCTATCACACAACAGCAGCTAATTCTGGGCGCCTTGAAACGAGCGATCTGCTTGCAGCAAAGGTGATGTTTGGTGGCACACGTGCTTTTCCATGCCTGCTCTGTTGAACAATGTTCAAAGGGCTGTAGGTTGCACTCCAACGTCCACTTCCGCGTCTTGAGCTGGTTTCTTCAAGTGCGAACAACTTGACATCCCACGTACAGACACAGGAATATGGGCCCTTTACACATTGGGTGTGGTATGCAAATCTTCGATTCATTGCCTGTGGGGAGGAGCTCCACCTTGGACTACTCAGCGTCCTGTTCCAGATCATCTTAGGTTAGCATGCTTCTGGAAATTTTCTCCCGCCGCTAGAAGTGTATGTAATGTGAATGTACCCAGAGTTATGGAGTACGAAGTAGGTAAAGGATCGTTTGGGGCGGGACAATGCTCCCCCCATGCTTCGGTCGTCGACGCCGTACCCAGAGAAGGCTCCACCAGAACGTCTACTTGTGTGTATCGTTATGCAAACGATACGACCATACAGGTTGCTAGCCCCTTTTCTACAAAGGCCAACCCTTGCCTTGCTCTGTCAACGACCGGCCTTGATTCGTTTTTTTTTTTTTTTTTTTTTTTTTTTGCGATCTCGGGTACCGACAGTTTGGCCAAGACAAACACCTGCCCTCAGCAGCTGTCGTCGGCACGCGTCTTTGGTGGCTTAGGAGACGCAGCAGCAGGCTCATAACCTATCCGGAAGGGACGTACCTTGCACTTGTCTTGGAAGCGTCGGGTCAACGCCGGTCTCGACGCTCTGTGACTTGGCGATCCCGACCAAAATTGGTTCGTGACGTACGGTTGGACGCCCCGAGACCGCGGGAATCTGTAAGAAGGGTTGTAGGACAGATTTCAGCTTGTATCCCGTGGCTCATTTCGTGTCGCCTACGATTTCAGCGCCTCAAATCTGAGGAAGGGAAGTTGCATACGCTGAAAGAAGACCCAAAGGGACTCCGTCACGTACGGACGCAACATGGGCGTTTGCGTGCGTAGAGCTCGTGACACTTGTCGCCCGAGACAGAGTGCAGTGGCCCCAATAATACTTCAGCTCCGATGTGGCAATGTGCTTTCGGTGAACTCCTCGTCAAGCCGCCAGTTGCCGGTCTGGGCCCATGGCGAAGTTGCGGTGGGATGCTGAGCGGTGCCGATATGCATCCTGATTGCTACTTCCACGGCGATGCATGTCAAGTGTGGGATATTGGGCATCATCGCATCTGCCTTGTCATGTAGCGTGCTACTTTGGCGCGCGTCCGGGGACTCTTCACCTTGGCTGGCAGGCGCCAGCAAATCGGTCGTATGCGGGGGCTTGATTGATATGCTTCACCGCCGCCTTGCCGGCGATGACGTTGGCATCCGACCTGTCGCATTGCCCCACCCTTCGGCCGCTGCCGCAGAAGCTGCTGTCTGACCATAATCGGGACGTGGTGTTTCGTCAAGTGTACGGAGTATTTGCATGATGTGAGGCAGATGCAGGGCCGATTTTCGTTGCGTCCGTTCCAGATCTCCTTTGGTTTGTCTTCCGTTGCTGCCAAACGGACCGTGACCTTCCAGCCGATATCAGACAAGTCGCTCTTGAATGCATGGAGTATTTTGCTGGGCAGCCGACTGTTTCCTTTTGTTTGAGTGGTCGATCAATACACCACAAAAGCCCAGCTGTGCCATCCCTTCTTCCTTTCGGACCGCTCCGTACCAACTGCGACCAGTGAAACTCATGACATTCGCCGGCCAATGGGGTTGTCCGCTCTGAGAAATTTCATGGATCTGGGTTGCTAAGAGCAACCTTTTTTTTTTTTTTTTTCCTTTCCCAATGCGACAAGCCTTGTGATCAGGACGAGAGTTGAATTCACAATAAGTTGAATCATAATATGTTCGACTCTGCTCCGGGCTAGGGCTGCAATCCGTATCGCGTCTGCAACGCGGGTCTGCCGACCATCCCCCCCCCCCTGCCCTTGTGGGGTTCGATGGGCTGCGTATCAGAAGCGTGCCGTATGCATCATGACGTCCAATCTAAGGACGCAGCCGCTAGCGAAGCATGGGGATGAGAGCGCAGATTCGGCGATGGTCCGGAAAGTTGCCGAGTCGTAATAACAGTACATCCATAGACAATCGATCTGAGCCTTGTCATGGAGAATCCTCGATATCAGACGAATGACTGCTACTACGTGCCACTCCAGCCCGGATGAACACTGACGGACTGACCCACGGGCTCCGCCGCTGCCCCGTCTCGGAGCCACCGATCCGGAAAGCCGGGCTGAGCTTCGGATGACTCCTAAGGACGCGAAGAGCCATGGGAAAGGTGAGTTCTGGTTGGTCGGCATGGAGGGCGACAAGCGGTCATTGTTATCAGGGCGAGCCCTAAGAATAGGAGTCATTGATGCAGTGCCACGACAACCCACAGAGGGGCTTCTCCAATGCAACGCACAGCTGCATGGATGGATGGATGGATGGATGGATGGACCTTTTTACGGGATGCGCTGCAATTGTCTGGAACGGGACGTGTCGACCTTGACGTCCGGGTTTGCCCTTGTGCTTCCGCTGCCATTATTGCCCGGAGCTAGCAATGCACCTCGCCTGAGCTACCATGGCCACAGTTTGCGAATCCTGGTCCTGGGCGCAGTGTCGTGATGTCCGGCGGATGCGATCGGTATGCAGTGTGTATAGATCTAGGTTGGGCACCTAAACCACGGGTATTGAGTGGAACTTGGTCTTGTTGGATGAACGAATAGTCACGAGTTGGGGTGGTGCGGATGCGGGAAGACGGGGCTTCTGATGGCTGTGTTGAATCGGACCTTTTCCCTGTGTTTGCGCGACTTGTGTGTAAGATTTGGGTGAATGGTTTCCTGCTGGAAACGGAATCTTGGATATCTGGGACATCTCCCGATTTTTGTGACTTCAAAATCTTGGGATTCTGCCCTGAGACTTGGTGACGTGGCTGATGAATGGCGCCACTGCGTTCGGTACCTATCATCCCAAGCACCGATTAATGTACTCAAGGAGAGCTACCTTGGGTGGGCGGGTTGTGGTTTCCGGATAGGTAACCAACCCTGGAGCGTTGCTTTCCTATTTCAACCAGCTTGCCCTACGGTTGTTTCCATTTCGGAAGGGTTTGGGGGCTGCCTGCTGCATGTGTACCGGAATTTTGGACCCTTCCAACCAAATCCAGGTTCCAGGTTCCTCTATCAAGTTTCCCAAGCACAACAGTACATGGACTGCAACTGTCAATCCGCAATCAGCGGCCGGGGGTGGTGTTGGCGTTTCCATCTCTGGGCCGCGTCCCGTCTAGTTCGCTCCCGTCCATGCGCACTAGCCTTTCTCCGTCCTTCATTAACCGTGGCTGATCTGGTGCAAAAATTTTTCATTTTGTTTTGTTTTGCACGGGCAGCGAGACATTCATGGCCAGTGGTCCGAAAGGGGATCTCAGGTCCCGGTGCTTTTTACATTGACACATGGCCCACTGCTTCGTCAGGTCGAGCTGCATCGTACCTACGGTGACCAAGATTACCAAAGATCAAGGGAGGGATGTGGAGACTCGGTCTGGGACACCGGCATCGCCTACGGATAGTGTACAAGGGGACACAGGTCGGAAAAAAGCATTGCAAAGTACGGGCAATACCCGTGAACAGTTTTACCTTGGCCATGACACAGAATGTGCATGTGTTTGCCCTTGCTCACATCATCTGGGCCGGAGCTGACGTGCCCTAAGTACTTCATATGTATGTGGTTTACAAAGCCGTTGTGGGACGAGCAGCGCGCCAATGTGCTGGGATGGAAATTCGCCGAGGCTCTCTGGTAGGGATCTGAAATGGACGTGCCCTAAACATGGAGCTCTGACAGGTTCCGAGCAAGAGAGTACAGCTCAGGCTCTTGAACTCCAGGTTCGTGCAAACGGAGCATGACCCGGATTGAACTGCCAAGACCAAAACGGAGACCCCGGCTCGTCCAGGGGTAAGGTTATGTACATTGCGGCCAGGTACCGTGTGCCTGACAATTCGAACGCCGACACAGGGTCCGGGGTGGAGTGCAGGGGTAGGGGCGAGGAGAAAAAGAAGTCTCCCATTTCGTTTTCCCTGGTCTTTGCAATCGGATCCCTTTATTATAAGCCTGAGGGCTCCCCTTCCCCGTCTCGACTCTTTTCCTTGGTTTCCCATCACACACCTCTTCCACCTCTTTAAACGGGTTCTTCCCTCTGGGCCTCTGACAATCTTTGGTGCTCCCCAAGTCTACTCTTAGTCCACTCTGTCTTGTGAACCTCGTGCTCCAGACAACCAACCCTGTACCTGAAACTACACCCAGGACTAACGGCGCCGGCCCTAATTTCCGACCAACCCCGGGGAAGAGAGAGAAGAAAAAAAGGCCACTTCGAGGCACTTCTCATATACGACACCTACGACCACACTGGCTGCGCCCATTTCACGAAGTTTCCGACTGCCGCAGAAGACTTGCTGCACGAGTGACTGTTCGCCTTCGGTGTCACTTCGAGCTCAACCTATTAAAAGACACCAAGCGACCCGCGCTTATCAAAGGTGGCTTTGAATACGATTCGGCAGCAGCTTGCTCCCTTGCATCATCGCCCTCGGCCCTTTTTTTGCCAATCCGCACCAGTTGCGCCTCTACTCGTTGGTGGACGAGATCCTCTAATTGTGAGTCACTGCCACGAACCTGCTGAGGTGAGAATTAATTTCGGGTTGGTTGCCGGTACCATTCAAATCTGGTTTCGGAATCTTGCCGAGATGATTTCTCGCGCCAGCGCCTGCATTTATATCCCGGCGCAGTGGACTCAATCGCTAACATGCACGGTTCCCGCTCCAGCTCCACCCCTAGCACGCGCTCGCTCGCACCACTGTCACGATGATTGCCTCATCGTCCGATCAATACTCCAATTTTGGCAGGGGTGCCTATGATACGACGGGTGTTCCTAAGCCGCCACCGCCCAAGCCCAGGTAATGGGGCTTTCGACAATATGCTACTGAAAAACACAGCGATGCGCATCGCTTGGATCGTGCCGGTGCCGCTGGGCACATGGTAACTAATCCAAGTGCGAGCCACCCAACAGACGTCGCTTGGCAGACTGCGAATGCAGCTTTGCGAGTTGTGTCAGTGTTCGCATCAACCACACCCTAGCTACGGGCGCTCCTCTTCCATTTTCTCAACATTTACGATACTCGCTTTTTTAATCACGCTTGTACCTGCATCACTTCTCGACGCTGGTCCCCGATTGCGCGGACGGTTCACATTCCGATACAACATTTTAATCACCATTCCTCGCACGATATACATTTGGGCTCGCAGCCACTTGCTCCTTGCTTCCCAGCAGCAACGTTACGGAGAGAGGTTTCATTCCGGCGGTATCGTTTCTCTTTGTTATTTTGTTCGGCATGGCGTTCAGAGATATAGACGGGACTGGCTTGGGTTCTTTTTCCGGCGGCGTGACTTGGGTCGCTCTTGTTTCCGCGCATCACACATCGGCAATGCGGTGCCAGTACAACGAAACTGGCACGACACCCACTCGGGTCCGAGGCCATCGACACGCACACACCCCCTCTGACTCGAACGATCGCGACCTTAATAATTTGCCAAAGACGGTGCCACAGCTCCACGGAGATCCAACTGGCTGGCAGGCGTCTCTCCTCTTAATTAACCTTGATCGCGCTCCTTGATCCCGAGATGGGCACATAGGGGTGTCTTCGAGCGGACGAGGATGAACCGGCACGCTCTTTTCGTTTTGATTTTGGTTCACGGAATTTTCTGGTTGTCTATGGGAAAGACTTGGTGGTGGGTGGGCAAAAAGAACTGATTTGATTTGGCATATAGATATTTTCCCTTGTTTTCTCTACCCCCTGTAACACTTTCTGTTTCTCAGATGGTTCTTGCCCCCCGCGGGGCCAGACCATCAACACCACACGCAATGACCTCTTTTCTTTAGTCGCTCCATGTTTTTTTTTTTTTCAGTACTGTATACAAGACGGTTGGAGCGGAGGAGTTTTCCTTACTATTCAGGCCATGAAGAGGGTGCTGGGCTGGTTCCAGGTACAACGAAGATACCCCTGGTGATTTAGACAACATGTACACTACAAAGAGGCGTGGCTACACAGCTCAGAGCTTTGGCTTGGGGTGGTAGATATTTGAACCTTATTCGATCTGCACAAACGGATTGTACCGTGACAGATGCTTTCTTTTCCAGACTCGAAAATTCAATTTCGCCGACTTCGACCCTCGACGATCTAGCAAACAGCCGAGCAACACGTTGAGTGGCTGAGAATTGATCATGTGGTTAACCATAACAGCGGGTGTGACATGAAAGGAGCTGAAGTTGACATTTTTCGTGGCGACGGCGAATTAGCTCCGGACGGGGAAGCATTGCTTTATCCGGCAAGCAAATTCTTCCACTGGCAATGTTTGGCCTCAGATAGAGTGTCCACAACACCTCGATTACCAGTAATCAGGCAGCGAAGTGGCCCTGTGGGGACGCGAACCAAGTATAAGACAAATGACATAAGAAAGATATGTACAAAAAAGGGAAACGGGGAAAAAGACCGGGACACGCGGCCAAGGGATTTCTGCCGGCGGGATACACTTTCACCTACGCCATCAAAAGCGTCCGGTTTCATCGCGGTTGTACTACTATATCACGTTTGGGCCGCATATGTCCATTAGGACACGTCGGCAACTGATGACCGCAACTAGTGTGGTAAGTACGGCAGTGTACTTCGCGATAAGCCATGCTTCACGGGACGGGACGGGATTGTCCTCTTCAATTCCATCCGGATGACTCCGGGATACGACACTGTACACGAGGAAAACAGGGGAACCATTCAAAACGTTTCCGAGGGGTGGCCGGGAGGACCGGAGGGGACTCCGCGGCACATGGGCCGCATTTACATTGCTGGGGCTTGGGTAATCCGAGCGGCGAAGCCACCAGGGAGCTGCCCCCAGCTCGCTCCCACCCTTCCCCATTCCCTTGCGTGAGGTTTTTTTTTTTTTTTCAAAAAAGAGAATGGACTGTGTTACACGAAAGCAGACACTAAAGATAACGCAACCCGAGGGCTGCATACCGAATAGGTAGATCTCAAGGATGGCTGTGTACACCTGCGGGAATAAAATAGGTACATGGTGCCTTTGTTCGAATTACACCACACAATCCCGGTTCCACTATCCCAGCCCTCCTCGAACGCCCGCGTCTGCCTTCAGCTGCTGCTTGATTGAGGGATAATGATCTGAAAGAGGGACCGACACCGCGTTTCATTTCGCCAAGCCCTGCCACTTTGAAATTCCAGACCCAAGGGTGCAGATACACTACACCGCAGGCACGAACGGCACTAATGCAAGCTTATAGTTAAAGGGGAAGGAGTCGGGCAACTCCATCCTCCAGTGCTGCGGCCCTGGGTCCGCGTGCGTTTGCTGCACCGGAAACGACCGCCGGGCGGGGCTTATTCCTTCTGCAGTGAAGTGGCTTGCGGCGTTGGCCCACAACCTCCTCCGTTGTACAACACAATTCTCTGTCAGCCTTTGAGTCGTACCGGAACTTCGGGATTCGATATGGTATCCCCAAGAGCGCTCATCTACACAGTAGGTTTGGGGGTGGTGTCCGTAATTGTCTGCCGCATCTGGCAGCCGCTTCATTGGTTAGTGCCTTCTGGAGACAACATGTCTTGGACCTGCATTCTGCTGGAAGTTGGAAAATTTTCTGCCCGGTTTATGCTGGCAACTCGATGGGAAAAAAAAAAAAATACTGAAGCATCATGATTGCGTCTGTGGCTTGAAGCCGACGCCTCATCTCAACGAAACTCGAACCCTGGCGCGATTCATCTCTTGCCTCCATTTGAACGTCCACCTAAACGGTGGGGGTTCTTCAGTTGCTCTTGTGCTCAGACGCGAGAAGTGTGCTGTGTACATATCTAGTCAACAAAGCTCAAAGTGCAACCAGCGCCGTGATCGATCCTCGCCACAATACGTCTTCATATTTGTTCGTAGTCGGCACTTCTGAATGTGTTATCGGGCAGTTCTGCCGTCATACTGCACCGCCACTGCGGCGAGTGCAGCGTGCAATATCGGCCTGCAGCGTCGCAGCTGCGCCGCCGTGAGCGGAGTCAAGAATAGAGTCAATGTATATGTGGTGTAATGGACATGGCCAATCTGCAGGTCAGATGATGACTGTACACATTGCGCTCGATGAAATCGCATACACTACACTCTCCAATATCGCGCACAAGTACTACCCGAGATTGGTGGATGTTACAGTCATGCTTCCATTTCCCTCACCGAGCGTCTCCCCGTCATTCGCATGGACCTCCGGTTCATCCTAACCAAGCTTCCTTCCTTTCCGTTTCTCAGCTTGCGTGGGGTAGTTGTTGCCCGGTTAGGCAGACAAAGAATGTTCAGCTTCCGTTCCGGGTCGACACACTAACCACATTATGCGACGCATGACGCGGCGATGCCGAATTCCCTCTCATGTCTGACTCCCTCTCCGTCCGTACTACTAACTGAAATCAATAGAGACTTCAAGCTTTCGTGCCAAGGGGCTTCTGCAATTGCAACTACGAGGAAAAAGTACAAATCTCACAAGGGAACAACAGCCGGGCACTCGTCATTTCAGACAATTACAAAGTCCACTTCCTTCTGCCCGCCATCTCTCTCCCCAACGGCGCTAACGCACTGATCTCCCCCTGGATTCACACGATCGACGTCGAGACGCAGCCCACTTTAATCCCGGGCGCCACTCATACCCGGGCTCTCTCCATCCCATGACCAGTTCACCCCAGCGGCTTCAGCCGCGGAGCGATTCCGGGCATGGCATACACAGTACAGGCGTTTGATCCAAAGCACGCTCAGGGCCGTCTGCCCCCCCCCCCCCCCCCCCCCCCCCCCCAACCGCCTCATTTACCAGGGTTTCTTACTAAACGGGTCGCCGTCGGCGTTGGTGCAGTGATCTGCCACCGCCTGTCTCCGGTTGCTTGGTTGGTGGTGGGGCATTGGCGTTGGCGTTGAAGCAGATCCTGCATGTTTCATCAACAAAGCGAGCACCTTTGCGGCCGCGTAAGACTCCTGTGGATACCCAATTGGGACGCTGCCTACGCTTCTGTGTGCGAACCGCAATACAAAATATAATGCTGGCTGCCCAGGGGTTCGTTCCTGTGTGCCAGTTAAAGTTGCTGTTATTCTAGAAACTCCACTTCCTTCCATGGCCTTTCCACTTTGGGATCCAATTTCCCCTGTTCGCCTCCGCCTGCTCCTCATGCAGGTACCAACGCTTTCCGTTTCCCTCTCCGTTTTCCAGCTGCAGATGCGTCTCGGACCCAGAGATCTGGCTCAACACGTTCAGGCACATCCGCCTCTCCAGATTGCTTCTGCCGACGTCAAACTTGATGGGATGATACATCACGTCCTTGCCCAGAACGGACTATGGCTACTTTCTTCTTTCCCCTTTTGGCTACCCGAGCAAACAGAAACACCAATCGAGCCACCAAAAAAGAAACATGAACAGCCAACTTTCTGTACAAGTAGATTCAAGGAAAAAAGAAGAAAAAAAAAAGAAAGCAAACCAAGAGGGTAATTGACTAGCTGGTTTGATTTTGATGAAACTAGGGAAGGTACAATTGCCCAAGGTCACTCTCTCCCCTCATCCAACGTCCCAAAACGGAGAGCTACCAGCCCCCACTACTCCCTGACGCCGAAAGAGAGGCACAGAGTGAGAGAGAGAGAGAGAGTGGGTGTGTGTGTGACAAGAGAGTGATAGCCCAAAGAGGCATCGATAAAAGTGGGATTCGCACACCGGCCCAGCTTCCACACGACCCGGATCCTGTCTGCACCTTGGGTTCTCCAGTTATGAACCATTGATCGGCTTGATGCCTCCTGGCGCCCCCTGACCAGCACGTGGAACCCACTGCACTAGTGAAGCTTCACGTCGATCTCGCTGAAACCACCACGAGGCCGGCGGATCCCATGGGCTCGCAGGGTTCGCGGGTCTTCCGCGGCGTCTTCCCCCACTACGCTAGTGGAGTGTTGATAGCTCTACCGCTTACTTCGGCAACTGAAGGATGTGCTGACGATGTGCTGACGATGTGCTCGCGTAGCTGTGCCCTCTCTTTCCCGACTTAACTCCTGTTGCAGTAACGGGTACATGCTAGCCCACTTGAGTGGCCATAGACGAAACGGCGACATCTGCAGGCGTGGTTCACGCGACATGACACTACTGCAGGGGAGAAAAAACCAATCTGCCTGCCCTGCCCGGGAAGTTTACACTACTTCGAGACTGGTGACAAGAGCTGCGGATTGACCCTAGTGTGTCTTACTGGGCAGGGACCGGGCTTGGACAGAGATTTCGCAGGCTTTCCCCCAGGCTGCGGATACGGTACCATGGAGAGATTTGGGAAAGGGAACCAGGTCACAACGCCCCGGGTTCTCGGCAATCCTGTCGCCACGTTTTTGTTCGCCCTGCTAGCGGGTCGGCAAGTGAGATATTGAGCCCTGATCTTCAGGGGAGGTGGACTCATGCAGAGCGTGTAACCCATGAAAGTCACCGACCAGGTGTCTTGGGTTGTCCATATGATAGTGAAGGAGCCAAGTCAGTCGTGTTCGAGCTTACACTACGCAGGAGTGTGCTGCATATCGAGAGCAAGTATCATCCGCCCATCTTGAAGCCAGCAGTTGTCCAGCGAAAAACACGAGAGGAGGACCAACAGAAAGCAGGTGCTAAATGAAAGCTTGGATTAAGAGACAAACAATCTCTAAATTACTAGAATATGTACTACAGCCACTAGACTTGTCGTGCAACCCTTGCAATTCAACTTTTGTTACCTGTTGAAGAGTTTCCTCTTCGATGTCGACGCGACCGTTGTCTTTGATGCACAGCCATCGCATGAAGGGGATGTTAGAGTTCGAAAGAAGATGTATTCAAATACAAGAGACGCTGACAATCGTACGTCTGCAAAGGATTTAAATTGTCCCCGAGCCGGCGTACGGCATCGGGGCCGGTTCCGGTCTGCTTCTCACCCTAACCGAGTTCATTAGCACACATTGATGCGGCTCCGTCCCCGAGGTGGGGCCGAGCAAGCCCACAACAGCTAGCGGTGTGCGGGGCTTGAGCTGCTTACCTGCAACGTCAACCCGCCATTGCGACTCTTGCCTAAGGCTCACGAATCCAACCGCCGGCGCACGACTCCAACGAGGGTCCAATTGCAGCGTATTTCTCACTCTGATCAGTACACCTGGGGAGAGACTTAGCAGACAGACGGATACAGGAAATAGAGGGCCCTCGGGCATCAAGCCGCGACCGACCGAACCATCCCATCTGCGTCGTCAACACGCAACCTCACTTTCCCACCCACCGACACTCGAACCTCTCGAATTCTGGGGTTAACCCAGCCCACCGTAATCATGTCCATTATTCGCGAGCACACGCAAGCGACGCTGAGCGACGCCTGGCGCACCATCAACATTGACGCGCTGCAGGAGGACTCGTCGGTGAACTTTGACACTTCGACGCTGCGGACCCCACTGCCCGATGTGAGCGAGGCTGAGGTGCGGCAGCTGACGTCGCAGGTGAGGCAGCTGCTTCGGGGTGGCGATGCTGAAGGGGCCTTACGCGGGTGCCTCGAGTCGCCCGTGTACGCGACAGAGGGGACCCCCGAGGGGGCGCGCGAGGCCGCCCTGCAAACGGTCGTCGAGGTGCTCCAGAGCATCAAGGCCAGCGATATGACGCCCATGCTGCAGCGGATTTACGCCAGCCCCGGAGGCAGTGAGTGCTTGGATGTGTTGATGAAGTATTTGTGCGTTCTCTTCTCTTTTTTTTATCTCTTTCTTTTCCTGTGTCTTCTCTTCTTTTGCTGTGTTCTGCCTGTTCGGCTATCTTCCACCGGACCGGTTTGCTAACCTGAAAATTTGTCGTCTTTGGAAATAGGTACAAGGGCATGGCGGCCACTTCCTCCTCGGGCGGCAGCGCGCCTCGAACACCGACCCGCATGACGCCTCAGCAGACCGGGTTTAGCCAGATTGGCCCGCGGCCGGGTGCGTCCAGTGAGTCTACTGGCGCTGCCATGAGCGTGCTTCTCAGCTGGCACGAAAAGGTGGTTGAGGTGGCGGGACTAGGTTGCATAGGCCGGGTCATGACCGACTGGCGGAGGGTGTAACTTAACTCTTGCCGGCGTTGGGGGGGGAGGGTTGTTTTTGTTTGCGCGAGGTTTAGGGCATCCAAGCAATCCGTCAGCATAAATAGATATGTGGCGTCTGCTATAAGAACGAACACTTTACACATATACACACACACACACACACAGAGAGAGAGAGAGAGATAACTCGATGGGATGTGCTAGCGCCATCACGCGAAACACACCCCATGTAGCAGACTTGCAGTCGCGCAGGGATAGAGTATGTTTGTATGCCATTGGGAAGATCGCATTCAGAGCCGGAATCTGGTCACACTACTCCTACATGCCTCTCGCGGTTGCCTACTTCTGCTCCAGGACATCTTTCAAGCTGATCTCTCCGCTTCCCCGCTTCAACGGCTTCGGCTGGTTGGCACCCTCTTTCCACCCGATCATGTGAATGATTCTGAATGTCGCTGGCAAGGTGCCATCCTCGTTGCCATGCAGTGCCCTGTAGATAGCCTCGTTGGCCAGCAGTACGTCCCGCCCGATGGCGCCCATCTCGCGCCCCAGCACTGCGTTCCCTTCACCCATGGCTTGCAGGTCCTGCATCAACGCAAACGTGTCCGGGTAGTCGACAACAATGTCCTCAACATCGACTGTAAGCATCTGGAACCCGGCGCGACCGAGCAGACCGCCGACGTCGCGCACGTCGGCGAGCGGCGAGACGTGCGGCGAGATGCCGCCGCGTCGCTCCTGCTCGGCCAGCTGCAGCGACGTGCGCAGCTCAAACAACGTGTCGCCGCCCAGCATGGCGCCGATGAAGGGGCTGTCAGGCTTGAGCACGTTGTTGATTTGCGCCAGCACGCCGGGCAGGTCGTTGATCCAATGCAGCGAGAGGCTGCTGAGCACCATGTCGAAACTCGCGGGCTCGAAGGGGAGCAACTCCTCGTCGGGAAGCACGTGGCGCGTCAGACGGAGCAGCTCGTTGTCGAAGGGCAGATCGGCGTCGCGATAGAGGAGCGAGGCGGATGACTCGGCGGCCACGAGCTCTGTCAGCTTGGTCGCGAGCGGCGGAGACGTGGGCGTGGCTGGATCTGGGTCCGGATTCTCGCGGGTGAGGGCGCGGGCGATGTTGCACGAGTTGGCGCCAAAGTCAAGCACGCGGGGGAACTCGCGCTTGATGTCCTTTTTACCTCGGGATGGCGTGTTAGTTTTAAAAATCATGAGTAGCAATAGGGAGTAGGGTTGGCTCACCAACAATCGCTCACACACCCGCATGGCCACTTCGTCCTTGAGGTAATCGGCTTGCCTGCTCAGCTCGGGATTGGCGGCCGCCCGCTCCTTCTGATGCCATTTTGCGCGGCTGTTGAAGACCTTGAACACGGCGCCGCCGGGGGCCTGGAATGCGTACGTCCGCCGCGCGCAAAGAGGTGTTGTGTATAATCGCAAACGCTGCGGCAGGCAGGCTCGGGGCGTATTCAGCCGCATTCTCGTGGTGGTGAAAGGCAATGGCCTAGCATTTCCGCAGTGGGAAAGTTCGGTTGTGATGTCAACGACTGAGACTCGGTTTCAATTGATAGTGCTTCCCGATAAGCAGAATTAGTTATATGAGCCACAAACGCGTAGTGTGCACTGGTTGGCAAGCCACATGAAACGGCCAGAAGATTGTGGGGACCCTGCTGCCAGCACTTGGCGGCCGGCAAGCGAAAGCACTGGGCATCATGCAAGTGGTCCACGCGGGGGAGACTCGAAGACCCGACAGGGATGCAGCAACCAAATGCGACAGTTGCTTCGCGCCCGTCTTTTTTGTGGACAAAAGAGTTCCACCGCCAACCCCTGAATCGCATCGCCGACACCGAGCAACTTTGTCGACGGCTGCCGTGCACGGTTTCCGACCTCGATCCGTTCTGAACCCGCGACGCGTCCAGAACCTCTTGAGCGTCGCAAGGGAGATGCAGACAGCTGGGGCAACATTTGCTCGGTGACCTTGCATGCGCACCCGAATAGAGCCAGGTCTTCCGTTGCTCCGCCATCTCCGAGTCAGCTGCCCGATGCATCATCCCCCTCTCCGACGACCATGAACACCTACTGAGAGTTGAGCATCGCGTTATCAAACCGCATTTGCAGAGTGAACCGAATTGAGTACGAGGGGGAAGGGAACGCCTGAAACTGACGGGGGAAAATTACCTAATCGTGGAATCGGTTGCGGATTCTCGACACAACCTTTCAGTCTGTAAAGCGAGCTCGTATATCTTTCCAACATGTCGTCTTCGGGGCCAACCGGCTTCCTGGGCCGGTCCAGCAGCAGCAATGCCAATATGCGTGGCCTGGTTCAGTTCATCGCCGATTTGAGGAATGCTCGTGCGCGTGAGCTGGAGGAGAAGCGCATCAATAAGGAGCTGGCCAATATCCGGTACGTCTGCCGCCACTTTTGCAGCTAGCTTCCTCGAGCTATGCTAACACTCGGGCGCGCTCAGACAAAAGTTCAAAGGTTCGCTAGGTCCATGTCGGCTTCACCTCCCGAGCGGAATGCTAACTCGACGTAGACGGCAACCTTAGTGGATACCACAAGAAGAAATACGTCTGCAAGGTTAGTTTAACACGATACACCGCGGATCAGGGACGTGGACTGATACGCAACAGCTTCTCTACATCTATATCCTCGGTTGGAACGTCGATTTCGGACACCTAGAAGCCGTCAACCTCATCTCAGCAACCAAGTACTCCGAGAAACAGATTGGTTATCTTGCCATGACACTGTTCTTACACGAAAAGCACGAGCTCCTGCATCTAGTAGTCAACAGCATCCGGAAGGATCTTCTGGATCACAACGAGTTGTTCAACTGCCTTGCGCTCCACGCCATCGCAAACGTGGGCGGCCGGGAAATGGGAGAAGCCCTCAGCCCCGAGGTTCACAGGCTCCTAATCTCGCCGTAGGTTTTGATACCCGGGGATTAACGTTGGACAGCCATGATTGACCAGGAGCAGGACTTCGAAAGCGTTTGTGAAGAAGAAAGCTGCGCTCACGCTGCTTCGCCTTTACAGGAAACACCCCGGCATTGTCCAGCCGCAATGGGCCGAGAGGATAATATCACTGATGGACGACCTCGACCTCGGCGTCGGTTTGTCGGTGACGTCCCTTGTCATGGCCTTGGCTCAAGACAATCCTGAGCAGTACAAAGGCGCATGTGCCAAGGCCGCTGGCCGTCTGAAGCGAATCGTGGTCGACGGGGAATATTCCCCAGATTATCTCTACTACAAAGTGCCCTGTCCCTGGATCCAGGTCAAGCTGTTGAGGTTGCTACAATACTTCCCACCTTCAGGTATGTTCGGTTACTCTGCGGTCAGCGACAGCCTGACTGACAGCATGCAGAGGACAGCCATGTCCGGGGCATGATCCGGGACTCCCTCCAAAAGACCCTCGACCTCGCATTGGAGACAAATAAGAACGTGCAGCAGAACAACGCTCAGAACGCGGTGCTTTTTGAGGCTATCAATCTCATCATCCATCTCGATACGGAGCATGCGCTGATGCAACAAATATCGTCGCGCCTGGGTCGGTTCATCCAGTCGAGGGAAACCAACGTTCGCTACCTGGGCCTCGAAGCCATGACTCACCTGGCTGCGCGGGCGGACACGCTTGACCCTATCAAACAGCACCAGGAGGTCATCATTGGATCGCTCAAGGACAGGGATATCAGTGTGCGACGAAAGGGCCTCGATTTGTTGTACAGCATGTGCGACTCGTCCAATGCCCGGCCCATTGTCAGCGAGCTCCTCCATTACCTGCAGAACGCGGACTTTGCGATCCGCGAAGAGATGGTGCTCAAGATTGCCATTCTGACCGAGAAGTATGCTACTGACGTACAGTGGTACGTCGACATATCCCTCCGCCTCATCGCCATGGCGGGCGACCATGTCAGCGACGAAGTGTGGCAGAGAGTGATCCAGATCATCTCCAACAACGAGGAGCTGCAAGTCTATGCTGCGCAGAACATCCTCCAATATTGCAAGCAGGACCACTGCCATGAGACGCTGGTCAAGATTGGCGCATACATACTAGGCGAATTTGGGCATCTCATCGCCGAAGAAAGGGGATGCAGCCCGATCGAGCAATTCCTGGCGCTCCAAAACAAACTGCCCGCGTGCGGGTCGAGCACTCGGGGCATGATTCTGTCATGCTTCATAAAATACGTCAACCTCTTTCCGGAAATCAAACCGCAGCTCATCAACGTGTTCAGCGTCTACAGCCACACACTCGACCCCGAGCTCCAGCAACGAGCGTACGAGTACCTCACGCTGGCGAACATGCCTACGGATGACCTTCTTCGAACAGTCTGCGACGAGATGCCGCCATTCCCCGAGCGCGAGTCGGCTCTGCTCTCCAGGCTTCACCAGAAACACTCCAGGACGAGTGACAAGAGGACTTGGGTTGTTGGTGGGAAGGATGCCAACGCGGATGTGGCCGAACTCACCATGGCCAAGCAAGGGGGGCTGAGGAGGACCTTTACGGTCAACAATCAACCAAATGGCGCCGCGACCAACGGAAACTCGGCAGCCAGCGACCTCGCTGGCCTGGACATGAGTAACGTCGGCCCCGCGGAGGCCAAGGCTCTCAAAACGCCCAACCTCGCCAGCGCGGCCCACCTCTCACCCAACTGGGAGCGCGGCTTCAACCGGCTACTCCTCCGGGCGGACGGCGTGCTCTACGAGGACGGACAGCTGCAAGTGGGCGTGCGGTCTGAGTACCGCGGTCAAATGGCCTGCTTGATCCTCTACTTCACCAACAAGACGCCCGCGCTCATCTCGTCCTTCACTACCACGCTCGACCTGGATGAAGCCGAGAAGGGCAACCTTACGTGGGACATCAAGGGCCTACCCGAGACGGCCATCGCCCAGGGCGCCCAAGCCCAGCAGGTCATCATGTTCGAGGCCAAGCGTGTCTTCGAGCGGAGCCCCACTATCCGCATCAGCTACCTCGCCGGCGCCCTGCAGGCCCTCACGCTTAAGCTGCCCGTCACGGTCCACAAGTTCATGGACCCGGCTGAGTTGTCTGCCGAGGATTTCTTCAAGCGGTGGAAGCAGATCGGCGCCGCGCCGAGAGAAGCGCAGCAGATCTTTGGGCTGACAAAGACGGGTGGCGAGAGGGAGATTACCGAGACGTTTGTGCGGAATGTGGTCGAAGGGTTCCGGTGGGGGGTGCTAAACGGGGTGGATCCCAACAGCAAGAACTTTGTGGGCGCCAGCGTGGTTCATACCTCGGAGGGCGGCAAGTATGGGTGCTTATTGCGACTGGAGCCCAACTATCAGACTCAAGTAAGCCTTTCCTTTGTTTCCTCCACTATGAAGGGGAGTGAGATTGCTGACCCTGTGTGTGTTTCTATTCACAGATGGTGCGGTTGACGATCAGGGCGACGGACGAATCCCTGCCACCAGTGCTGCTGAAGTTGATGCAGGACAGGATTGCCAAGGGAGTGTCGACGGTGGTACAGGAGAGATACGTGCCGCCTACCATGTCTGAGATCTCGGACGCGTTCCGGAACGTCATGGTCACAACGAGTAGTCGGTGAAGCAAAGTGGTAATTCAATATGGTACAGGCATAAGAAGGAACTAGAAAAATGCATACCCGGCCTTAGTGACTGGCTTTTTGTTCTAAAGGCCGTTTTAGTCGTTAATGAAGGTTTAGGATGATGCCAATGCTACCTAAAGCTAATGGACATATCATATCTTGGCTGAATTTGATAGCAAACTGTACATGACGCCGAGTTGTACTGATAATGGTATCGCTACGAAGTACTCGTGGGATTTGTCCCCGGCTGAAACAAAGACCTGAAATGGCTCGAATTTCGATAGGCATGTGCGACTTGGCTTGATTTGGTTTGCGTTTTCCTCTCCCATTTTTGCCTGGTAACTTTCTTTTTATTCTCTTCTATTTTCCCCTTCTCAATTTAGTCTATCGTTTGATGTCTCGCATTCCGAGTTCTCATCTCCGTAGGATTTCTCTTTGCGTCGTTGTTTGTGTATTCCCCCACTGAATGAATGCATGGCTCCGCTTTCCCGCTTGATTCTTCGCTCATGTGCCAAGACGATGCATGCCCCGCGTGTGACGATCAGCTGGTCCAAGCTTTGACCAGGGAGCTCCATCCTCCAACAAGTGGGAAGGCAGCAGAGCAGAAGCTCCCTCTTCCATCCAACAGCACTGACGCCAGAAACGAATCTGAAAGTCCAGATATCCCACCGAGCCAGGCTGGCACAGGCCCCGGGTGTGCCACAATTGCTGCTGCTCCTTTGTATTACGCCTAGGGTATTTGCAAGAGCACTTTGGTCAACCGAACCTTGCCTTTCTTGGCTCCAAGTATCATCCTTCGACTCAGCGAGCATCTTGTTCTGCCGAACCTACGCAGCCCCGCAGTCAACCACGCCCTCGATCCCGTCGCATCTGGACGCCAAAGCGCTCGCAGCCACTATGTCGGGCAATACGCTCAACTTTGTCACTTTCAACCAGGACCACAGCTGTCTCGCTGTCGCTACCACAAAAGGTTTCCGCATCTATCACACCGACCCTTTCAACAAGATCTTCAATAGCGATGAAGGAAATGTCACCATCATCGAGATGCTCTTCTCGACCTCGCTGGTCGCCCTGGTTCGCTCACCTAGGCATTTGGTGATACAGAATACCAAGGCAAGTTGGACACCGCCGCTTACCCTTACCTCTAATCTGCTAACACTGCGTCCTATAGCGAGGCTCCATCATTTGTGAGCTCACCTTCCCAACTGCCGTGCTAGCGGTTCGTCTGAACAGGAGACGACTCGCTGTGGTTCTCGAGCAAGAGATCTACCTCTACGATATCGGAAATATGGCCCTGCTGCACACCATTGCGACGTCGCCGAATCCAAACGCTATCTTTGCTCTTTCGCCCTCGTCGGAGAGGTGTTACATCGCATACCCCTTGCCCAAACCGCGCGAGGATCAAGGCGAGAGGAGGCCCGCCCATGCACCCCCTCTCTCAACCTACGTACCGACTACCTCTGGCGAGGTCATCATCTACGACACCAACACTGGGAAAGCCCTCAATGTCATCGAGGCTCACCGCTCCCCATTGTCCTTTGTCGCCTTGAACCACGAGGGCACCAAGGTTGCCACCGCTTCCGAGACTGGCACTATCATTCGAGTCTTCTCCGTTCCGGACGGCCAGAAACTTTATCAATTTCGCCGCGGAACGTACCCCTCAACGATATACAGCATGTCGTTCAACCTCAGCTCCACTCTACTATGCGTCTCGTCCTCGACGGACACGGTCCACATCTTCCGTCTGCTTACCGCGCAGAACGCCAATGTGGGAGGGGGTGCCCTGCCCGAGTCGGATGAGCCGGGCAGCCCTCGGTCTAATCGCTGGTCTCGATCCAGGAGTATCGACAGCGACGACCCGGAATACTCACCTGGCAGCTCCGCCTCGTCGCCTCGTGGCGGTGAGACACCAAATGCCGGCTCCAAAAATAACGATTCAGCACGCAAGAGGCAAAGCGGCACCTTTAGCAGCATGCTCCGAAGATCGTCACAGATTATGAGTCGTACTGTGGCGGGAGCCGTCACGCCTTATCTCCCACAGTCGGTCACGGAGATGTGGGAGCCGCAGCGAGACTTTGCGAGCATTAAGATCCCGAAGCCCAGCAATACGACAGCGAGAGGTTCTTTGATAGGAGGCCCTGCGCCTCTGCGCAGCGTCGTGGCCATGTGCAATAACTCGCCTCAAATCATGGTGGCCACGAGCGACGGCGGCTTCTTTGTCTATAACATTGACCTACAAAACGGAGGCGAGGGTTGTCTCGTGCGGCAATACACGTACGTAACCTGAATTCCGCACAATTTCGTTCATGCTGACATGCCCTCTTTCAGCGTGCTCGACACGAAGATGGATAGCTCTGTATACGGTTCATAGTCGCAGACCGCTAGCACGGAAAGTCCTCCGTTTGTGGAACTCGACAAGTCAGGGGAACAGCCCGCAGGAGAGCCGGAACAACCGGAAGAGCCAGCACCCAAGACGGCAATGGACTACGTCGTTCGTGATCCTGTTGCCATGGTAGGCACCGCGGTGGCTGCCTTGTATGATGCCATGAGCAACTCAATCGGCCCTCTCCTCGGCGGAGGTGACGGCACCGTCGATGACCCCATGGAGCAAGCCGCGATTGAGTATCTGACCAGCACAGAGATGTTTTCCCCGACTACGCCTGGGCGAGTTTCTTCGCAGGCTATGGAGAGTATTAATGATTCGGCCGATTTAGCAGACGAGCAGATATCTGAAACCAGCGCCACAACGAGGGATTCAAGAGATGAAGACACGGCACAAAACGGCCAGGGTGACTTGCTCCCATTACTGTAACGGTTCGCTGGCTCGCTGGCATTTTCGGGCCAATGTGTGCTTGATGTTTCATACTTCGCTTTACACCGATCGGCTGGTTTGCAAACTCGGTTTTCAAGGGATGTGCCCCAAAGGTCTACAAGCGTTAGGCTCGGAATTGTGTTAATGGGTGCAAACCCAATGGTAACTTGTGCATAGCGTTTGGCGTTTGGTTTTGCCTATGGCCAATACTTGTAATTTCTTCGAGCGTTAATAATTTAAGCGTCCTGATATTTTCTGAGTTGTGGCAGCGATGAAATACACTAATATTCCGTACTCTGCGTAACAAACAACAACAGGACCGGCCATAGAAAGTTGCGTTTCCGCTTTCGCCACCCATCTTTGCTCAAACCAGAGACCTACCTTCCGTTAGCGACAGTTGGATAGAGAACCAGTAGGATAAACGAGATTCGACTCCCTCGGGTGAATCGGATATGCTTCATCCAAGTCTGCTTCATTGACAGTTTGTTATTTCGCTCTGCATTGCTAGGGCTTCCACTTACAATAGGGCGTGAGAAATAAGAAACAGAACACGACATCGATGATACAAAACGCACAGATCCATCAGAACAAGATGAGTTGCGTAACTTCGAAACAGCCTCGTTTTTTTCCCCTTGGCTTCCCAAAGCATATCCGTTGAAAACATCCCAGCCGTGCATCCCAGCCGTGTCAAAGACAGATTGCGAAAGTGGAACTCATGGAACCGAACCATATCCAGGCGCCCTGATACCCACCCGTCCCAGTCAACGCCTAGTTATCCTAAAACCCAGTAAGGAGACCCCTTATGATAGTGACAACCGCAAAACCGTTTCCCCATCCACCTACCCGTCCATCCAAAACCTGCCAAATCCTACCGAATCCCGGAACCCGCATCCAAAAGAAAACCTTCAAATTCCAGACTTGTGACCAATCATGAAGAAACAAAATGAACAAGAGGACGAATGAGCAATCGTGGTAGATAACTTCCGCATTTCAACGAGAACAAAAACAGAAAGGAAAGGGCTGAATAAAGTCAGTCATATCTGGTCATTATACTTCGCAATGGAGAGAGCAAACTCGGCGTGTCATGTCGTGGGCGAAGCGAGGAAAGGGTTTTTCTTGTGCTCCGCAAGAGTATAAGTGAGCGGGGAGTAATAGAGCCCGGGATAGGGAGGCAGATAGATCGTCGTTCTCAAAGGAGATAGCAACGTGTATGTCTCTGTACAGTACATCACTCCTTCGTCTTGGGTGTCGAATTTCTCGCTTGCTTGTCGATGGTGTGAGGGTGGTGGGGTTGACGGTCGTGCGCGTTGGGAGTAAAGTGCCGCGGTCCGAGTTGGATGCGGCATATCGGAGAGAACCCTCCACCTCCTGTGACTTGCTCAAAAAGGAGCGGTTGTGAGGTAAGGTCGGTGGTGACCCGACGAAGCAAGGCCGTTCAGCATCTCCCGCCAGGGGAGGTAAGGCCCAGCACAAACGACTTCTCTTGTCCCCTTGCCCGCGGATCGAACCTCCCCTTCCCCTTTCCGCCTTGATAATGAGAGGAGAACCGGCGCGCTCATCGCGCATAAGGCTTGTTCAAAAGCGCCACCTCGCGCGTAATTTCGGGCCACTCGAGCTCCCTTTTGTAGCCGCCGTTGTCACTGCTAAGAGAAGAAGATGAGGACGATGATGAGGATGACGAAAACAGATGTTCCTCCCACTTGAGCAGCTCGTAAGCGAAGCGCAGGTGAGGCTGGATGATGACGTTGAGGCGGCGGGCGCGGACGAAGCAGTAGGCGCGCGGGAAGGACATGCCCAGGCTACGCATGACCTCGGCGATGCAGATAGTGGCGCTCCGCGAGACACCTACGCGGCAGTGCACAAGGGTCGCGGTCCCGTTGCGTCGGCCGCGGTCTGTTTCTTAGTCAGCGACATTTCCGATGAGAGAGCCAGGAAAGAAAAAGTGAAAGACTGGGAAAGGTGAAGAAGAGGGGGGGGGGGGGGGGGGGGGGAGGGAGAGAGAAAGGGTAAAAGGTCTTTCTTTCCTCTTTGGTCCCCAAACGCCGCGCTACTGAAGTGTAGAAACGCAGCGGGACCTTTTAAACGCAGAGCAACTCTGCCTGGATTCATCCTGTGCTTCCGCTGCGAGATGCGGGGTGTCACTTGTTGAGACAAGGGACTGGCTGCATCGGGAAATCAATGCTTGGCTGCTGCGGCCAACCCGGGGGCCCTTCAACGAGAGTGGCTGTTGACCGCCCAGGAGAGGAAAAAGCAGAGCATCAACACGCGCAGAGATCTCAGGAGCTGACGGGGGCCCTTAGTGATGAGAAAATCGTTGCAGCCCCTCAAGTCTAAGCAGTCGTCTACACATTGAACAAAAGACAAGAACCTTTGAATACAAGTACTGTTCATACAGCATCCGGTATTCACTTTTTGAAGCAGCACAACAGAAAGCCGTACGTAACGATGCCTGTACGGAGTACTTACATGATCCCGCGGATAGAGAGTGTTCGGACGGGGTTGACACTCATTATACATCGAAAGCAAGACCCAACTTGGCAAGAAAGTGTGGGGAGGCAGAGGGGGTTAGGGCGGGAGGGAAGAAATTCAGAAGCTACCCCGACCAGACGAGCATGATTGTTTCAGTTCCCGGCGGTCGAACGCACGGGAAAGATGGCCGCATGGCCGGCCGCCAGACGCTGACCTTTCAAGGTTGTCGTGCCGAGTTGATGCTCACCTGTTGTTGTCCGTGCCTTTTCTCGCCATCGATAGGTTCTGCGTTCCCGCGGGACGCAATCGAGGTCCGCCTGCGCATCAAGCAAGCACCAAGCCTTCGAGTTCTCCCACTCGCTTACCCCTGTCGGTGTCCACACCAACCACGGGCGCGGACCGGTGTGTGGTACGTGAGTGATGAACTGGCGTGTGGGCGCAGGACTTTGCTGGAGGACCTCGTTTTCTGAGGAGGGCGCCAATGTGCCGCAAGTACCTTTGTACCTTGGTATCTTGGGTCACATCGAATCGGAACACCCCTGTCGACCCACGACCCGAGCCCAAACGCAGCCCCATGCCACCCAAGCACCCAGGGATCCCTGTACCGCCCCCCCCCTGCCCCCTGGCAACCCTTGAATGTACCGCCCATGCAGAGTGTGGACTGAGCCTCGCTCGACTGGGAGCCCTGCTGGGGGGAAGAGCCCAGAGACCAGAACGATCGTCCTCCACCAGGGCCCGGCCGACGAAGATGGGCGCCGGGGTGGTATATAGAAACCTCACCCCCAAAGCAAGTCCGTTTGTTTCACACTCTCGCCCTACATCACCATCACCAACAACCAACAAGTCTTCTTCCACACGGCCCCCCGCCCCCCATCCAACAAGAGCTTCCAAGGACTCAGACCAGCTGTTGAGTCCCACTGTTTTCTCCCACTGCACAGGGCGATCAACAGAGAGCTCTCAACAATCGAGCAGCACTCTAGATCTCCAAGGCTGCTTGCTAGGAGAGCTTGGGAACAACAGGTCAAGGGTTGGGAACGGTAGAGCTCTTGCCACCCGCATTCACACTTGCTGTGGATCTCCCATAACCGACTGGCCCCGTCAGCAACGAGATCCATCGAAGCGACGGCACAGCTCTCAGCTCAAACGAAAACCGCACAACTGGCAAAATTGGGCATGCGGGTCTACTTGTAAGGAAGGTTAGTTTTGTCGGCGACTCGGTGCGCTGCCTGGAGGAGGGTGACTGACGTGCGCACCGTCCCCAGCCTTTTCTGAGGTTGCGCGGCTGTCTCGAAATCTCTTCAAGAGAACGCCAGCGAGGCCGCCCCTCTCCACCCAAACCTCTTCGCGCGCGCCTGCGGCCGTCCTCGGGACACGCAGCATCCACCTTGCCCAGAAAGAAAGAAAAGCCTACATTCCGACATGACCTACCCCGAACCACCCCACTACTCATCAGCAACAATGGATCTTGGTCTCTCGCCTGAACCATACAGCGGCTACCCACGATCCGCGCACGACTTCCCAACGACGATGGGATATGAGAACGGCGCCATGTACACAGAAGCGCCCTACATATACGGCAGCGGAAAGGCGTCGCCCGGAATGTATCCCGATGACGGCGACGTTACGCGCGGCCCTGCTTCAGACCTGAGCATGAGCGCCTCATCGTCAAACATGGGCTCACCGCTGTCGAGCCACGGACAGGTGGCGCCGATCCCAGAGTGGGCCTCGGCACCCCACGGACTCGGCCTAACCCCAAGCATCGTCGACCAGGGCGACTATTTTCCCGGCGAGTACTCGTTCGCGCCGGGCGGCATCGATGCCTTCAACCCGGCCTTCGAGTTTCCGGCTGCCAAAGCGCCGGGATTTGTCGGTGAGTTGTCACAGATCCCTAGGTCTTCCTCTCGTCTCTCCTCCCCCGATCGTTCGTCCAGCCACAGCGGTCCCGCCCGCCGTGGCTCCCTTTCTTCTTCGGACTCTTGCGACTCCGGAGCCACCGTCGTCCCTCCCAATAAGCCTTCCAGTCCAGGCCTGGCCCTCGACACGCGCCTGGCGCGACAGACCACCATGTCTGCATCCCTGGCGTCGACTCCTGCATCTTCCTCTGTGACATCTGGTCTCCTTTTGACTCCGCCGCCGACGACCTCGGCGTCTTCTTTTTCTTCCTCTTCTCCGTCACTTGCAGCCTGGAGTAGCCCGCCCCTGGGCTGCGGCTCGCCCGCGCGCCCGAGCCCTTCCAGTTCTCGGCTACTCTCCTCTTCCTCTTTCTTTTCTCAGTCTTCCGGGCATTTCGTTCCACCTCTCGAGACTTGTTGGTTTCCTCTGTCGCAATGCGAGATTCCGCCGCACGGCCCGGTTGCTGACGTGGACCCCGCGCGCACAGATCCCTCCTTGATCCATCCAGACGTCAGGCCCATGGCCATGCCCTACGAGCCCTCCTACCCGGCGCCGCCCAACTCGGGGTATCCCACCTCGCCATCGCTATCGGTTTCTGCCTCGCCCCAGCTTCGGCCCGGCAGCGCCTCCCCATTCATGCATAATGGCAACTATCAGCCCTACTCGCCCTTCCAGCCACCCGTGGATCCGCAGAGGCGCGGGAGCCTCGTCTCGTACCAGTCCAACTTCTCTGGCGAGCAGCTTTTCAGCGGCGATGAGTCGAGAGAGAAGCAGCGCTGCCCGCATCCGGACTGCGGCAAGTCGTTCAAGGACCTCAAGGCCCACATGCTCACCCATCAGACTGAGCGTCCTGAGAAGTGCCCCATCACGACATGCGAGTATCACGTCAAGGGCTTCGCGAGGAAGTGAGTCATTCCGTCTATTCCCAAACCCCCCTCTATTCAGACTCGTGTGAGCGCTAACCTTGCCATTACAGGTACGACAAGAACCGCCACACCCTTACCCACTACAAGGGCACCATGGTGTGCGGCTTCTGCCCAGGGTCTGGCTCCGCGGCGGAGAAGTCGTTCAACCGGGCCGACGTGTTCAAGCGGCACTTGACGGCCGTGCACGGCGTCGAGCAGACCCCTCCCAACAGCCGGAAGAAGACGGCCGGCGCCAACGGCGGCAACACCAAGCTCACCGGCTACGCGCCCGATGCGACGGGCAAGTGCTCAACATGCTCGCAAACCTTCAGCAATGCACAAGACTTTTATGAGCATCTCGACGACTGCGTGCTGCGCATCGTACAGCAGGAGGACCCGGCCGAGGCAATCAACGCCCAGCGACTGGCCGAGGTTGAGAACGACCGGGACGTGCACGACACGCTTGAAAAGAACCACCTGCCCATCACAACCATAACCAGCACCACCACCATTGAGGATGCCGACGAGGATGACGAAAACATGGACGACGATGAGGACGACGAGCACAGGGCCGGTCGCAGCGGCAAAGGGGCGCTTATCACCTCTCCGAGGCGAACAAAGGGTGGCAACCCGCCCAATGGCGTTCAGAAATCCCGCGGCCTCACCCACTCGCGCGGTGGTGTCCCCCTCCACACCAAGAGCCGCGGCCGCAAGAACAGGCGCGACTATCCTTCCTCGTGGGGTTTCGACAAAGGCCAGATGACCATGAAGAAGCGAGTGCTGGCCGTCTTTGACGGGCCCCGGCGCCTGGCCAAGGACGATATGATGTTGTCGACCGAGCAGGAGGTGCGCATCAAGCTCCAGGACGGCAAGTCGTACGTGACCGATTTAGACCTACAGACGCTCAAGCGCGCTGAGGGCTTTCTTAACGCCACCGACGAGGAGAAGGGGCCGTGGATCTCGGACGACCCGACCGAAGAGCAACTCAAGCAGATGCTCGAGTTCGCCGAGGCACCGGCTGCCGCGGCGCAGTGAGAAAAAAAGAAAAAAAAAAAGAAAGCAAAGAACGAAAGAAAGATAATACTGCGGCACGGATTTTGAACCATCCAATCCTCTCCCCGTTATGATACCCAATACCAACCACTACTATACAATCTACTTGTGACATAAACCACATTTGTACTTAATTACTGTTTCTTCTCTCGTCCTGTTCTCTCCCCCTCTTATCACACTTCCGGCGAACCACATTGGACACGGGCTGGATCTGCATTGGATCAGAGTTGAAATACACAATTGGAACAAAGAGATGAAGACATCTTCCGGCGGCGGCGTGGTGGGGAGGCAGGTGGTCTGGAACTGGGAAACATGAGCGGCGCGCGGATCTTTCCTTTCACTGTTCTCTTATCCTCCATCTTCTATGCTTCGGATTTTCAGACGTCAGGGGCGAAAACGGACAGACGGACGGACGGATTTAATAATGACTGAATGACCATGCACTCGGTTCGGGCGGAACAGGATTGGGAACGCAAGAGACAATACAAGGCGGGGAGCACTCCTTATTATTTCACGCCGTAATTCAAAAATTTTTCATGTTGTTTGTTGATTTGAGAGTTTCCCTATCTTGCGCTGCTTGGTGGTTCCAAACTGGAGCCATGAAAAATCGATACCCTGTCTCAATAATTTTCTATACGCATATTTCTGCACGTTTAGTTATACTGGCTCTTGAGATACCATGGTAATAGCTGATGGAGAAGTTTGGAAGTGTGTGTGCATGTGTTGGGTCAACATTTGGCTCCTAGCGTACTTAGTGTTTACATGCTAAAACCTAGCTGTTGAAAATGCAGATCTACTAAGCGAGCTGGTAGTTTGAAGGGAGATCTAAGCTGAAACAATATCGTGAATGCACCAGAGATCCAGTTGATTTCTTGTCCGTAGCTTACTACCTGCATTCGTAAAACAGTACATTCAGTCCGTCGGTGGGATTGTTTCACATGGACTGCCACACTCGTGGAAGCGTTCCCCGAGAGAGAAGTTCGAAGAATACCGGAGCTGTGCCCGGCGGTTGTAACCACACCGCTCCACTTGGACCCGGCAAAAAGCGCTGGTTTCCATCTCACAAGTCTCGGTGGGGGCTTGCCCGATAGCTTTTTGTACACTTGCCCCGCAGCACCCCTCCAACTTCGAGGATAGTCTTTTTTTTATAAAGTGATCCCTCCTCGGCGGTGCAGGATACGTGGGTTAGCGCGTTTTGTGCGTCTCGCAACTGGTACGATTGTTCACGCCTTTCGTCGCGTTGAGACATCGCAGAAAAAAGATACAAATCGGGACCAGAAACTAGCAGGCCACAGTACCATAGTACGCACGGCGCGCACTTCCCCGGCTTGACAACCCCCGCGCTGCCTTCTAAATCCTGAGTTATATCGGTCGTAGCCGCCCCTACACCCCGTCATTCCCACGCCGGCTGCTTGATGGGCTCTTTCACCCAATCCCTGTGCCACAGCCTTTTTTGTACCGCTAGTCCTCTCTCAAAGCAAAGCCCTTCGTCTTCATCGATCTGCGATCAACATACTCCCTCCCAAAAGACAGGACCATGGCTCTCGCAGCCCGGATCTCCCCTGCTGGTCCCGAAACATCGGACCCGGAGGACTTGTTCGCCTCTTCCTTAGGGGTCATCTTCCCTGATGACGTCACAAACATGCGTATGTTGGGCTTCCTTCCCTTCCCCCTGTTTGGCATTAAACGTCGCTGGAGTGCCCTCTTTCGTTGGTGGTGTTCAGACAGCCTTGAGACTATCGCTCCTATTTCGCCTCGAGCTGCTGCTCAAGTAGTCCCGACGATGAGGGACCAAGCACGCTAACTGACCCGTCGGATAGATGGCGATCCCGACCACGCCCTTCTTTACAAGTCCCCACATCTCCCGCGGCCCATTAAGCTCGCCCTTGCCGACGTCAAGACCGAAGAAGAACGCTTCCTGTTTAGCCATCACCTGTGGAACGCGTCACTGCTGCTTGCTGAATTCATCGAGGCGGGGACGCTGGGGCTGGAGATTCCATGGACTCGTGGGATAGCAGCACCCTTGGGAAGTTTTGACGTCTCAGCCCTGCGGACCATCGAGCTGGGCGCGGGAACGGCGCTGCCGTCCATCATGGCGGGGTTGTTGGGGGCCAAGGGGGTGGTAGTGACGGATTATCCTTCGCCGCCGGTGCTCAAAACGCTGAGGGAGAATGTCACTGCTTCCGTGAAAGAGGCGTCTGCGCCTTCTGGAAGGTTTGCAGCGGAGGAGGTATTGGTGGAGGGTCATGGATGGGGCGAACTGGATACACCGCTGGCAGAGGGGAACAGGCATGCCTTTGATAGGGTGATTGCGGCGGATTGCTTGTGGATGCCGTGGCAGCATGACAATCTAAGGCGATCGATCTCGTGGTTCTTGGCCGATGCGGAAAGCGCAAGGGCCTGGGTAGTCGCGGGATTTCATACTGGGCGGCAAAAGGTGAGTGCTTTCTTCGAGACGGCGGCACTCGCAGAGCTTGGGCTCGAGGTCGAGCATATGTGGGAGCGGGATTGCGACGGGAAGGATCGAGAGTGGGTCACGGATCGGGATAGCGAGGATATATCAGAGCGGAAGCGGTGGTTGGTGGTGGGTGTGCTTAGGAGGATACGAAAGCCTGCGCAAGAAGGCGAGCAAAGGCCGTGACGAGGGGTTGGAAACGGAAACGTTAATATCTGAATCTGAGCCAGGCTGGTCGCTCTGCCAAGGTCAACACAAATGAGAGCTTGTTAGGGTGGAGTGGCAGCTAGACCGAGTAATTGTAGCTTGGTCTGGCCCAGAACACCCTTCGCTAGTGCGCCACCTCCTGCTCAACGAGTGATTCGACATCGCAGTAGCCGGAACATGGGGGCTGCTCAACCCCTTGTATACTTCCATCGTGAGGCTTATGGCGCATCAGCCAAGACCCTGGAACACCCTGGCTAACATTCATAGCTTGAGATGATGCATGGCCAGTTCAGCTCCGGGACGGCCTTGACTCAATCTGGCAACGCTTGGCTCGTAAATTCCACGTTGAATACCAGAATGGTATGGCAACGGACCAACCCAGTTCCATGCTGACATCCTCCATAAAGATGTCGTCCGGCAACTTGCCTCCTGCCACCAAATCAGCATAAGCAAGTTCGAACAACAACAAATCGCAGGCTGTAATGTTCTTTTCCTTATTCAATCCTCTGGGTGGCTGATGCTTGGCCTGACTGGACTTGCCGGCTGCGGAAGCCACGGCGGTATATTACACAGATGTTCAATGTGGTGATGGCCATTTGTGAAGGCGTTGGTGTACGCTCAGGTAATCAGTGGCTACAGGTCAGCAACCTCGCTCCTCCACCCAAACCCAGCTGGGCTGCTATTGTCGAGCATCTTCATCCCAGAGGCCACACATATCTCGACGGCCACATCACGCACGGCCTTTACCTGATCGGCCGTGGCGCCGCCATTGAGAGCACCCCTTAGGTGACCCTTGAGTTGGGGATTCACGTCTTGAGGTATGAGGCCAGCGATCATGACGAACGAGGTCTCAGCGGCGCTGAGCACACTGGTGTTACTGAGGATATAGCCATACATCAGACGCGCCATCAAGCCAAGATCTTCGGTCCCAGAACGGTCCATATGGTCCATGACCCTGTTCGTAACTTTGCCGTAGATCGCCGCGAAGAAGTTCTGGCCACGCTCCATGATCTGAGGCGCGGGGGTCTCGTAGATATCGGCGCGCCGCCTAGTAGGGGAGAAGGACTCGGGCTCATCCAGCAATTCATCCGGAGTCACTTTTCTTAGCTCTACCAGGGCATTGATCGTCTGGCGTGGCAATCAGCCAAGCGTGTCCATACCCCGCCAGCTTCAATAAGGCAAGAAAAGATACCCTTGGAACACCTCCCACCGCGGCAGCCTTGATCAAGGCTTCGCGCATGCGGCGGGAAATGCGCAGCTTCTCATCGTGGTCTGAAACCGCATCTCCAGAGTCGTATTGCAATGCCTCCTGATAGAGCTTGGGAATCTCGTCGGGACGGTTTAATTGGGAAAGAGTTGTGGCGGCAATCAAGTACCAAGTGTGTCTCGGAAGGTTTGGATGGTTGCGGATAGAGGAAAGGAGAGCTGGTGTGAGGATGACCGGTAAGGAGCTCATGGCGCTTACCAATGAGGAGATGATGCAATATATTAAAGGGGAATGGTGAAAGCCATGAAGTATTTACGGCGCTTTATTGGCCATTTCTTCGTGAGAATGCAAGAGCGAACCAGGGAGGGGCTGTTGTTCGATGCACCGCCACTTGGACTAGTGTATATCCTCTCTTGACTTTAATGGCTGTGGCTGACCAATAGCCCCCACTTGCTTGTTGCGTCAATCCCTGGAAGCTTCCCCCGGCCGCTTCCAATAACGTGGCAACAAGCAGCCAGGGCCCGTCATCTTACACGCCCGCATCAAACATCCTACCCTTTCCGCGACAACCCATTGCCGTCATCTCCGGCACGATGGACACCTGAACTCTTCGTCGCGATATCTGAGACTTCGAGCCCCGAATTCGCATTTTCACAACAGCCTGTCGATGAAGATGCGGCTCGCGTGGTACGCAGGGGTAAGTGTTCCCACTTTACTGCGGTCTTCGCATCCGTTGGAGCTCACAGACGCTCCGGGCCATTGGAGCTTCCAGGAGCTACCTCGGACCCCCGGAATTACCATGTTGAAGCTCACATGCGTCATCTAGGCCTCTACGGCTCTCGCAGCCGCCGTGGTTGCGTCCGCCTTCTACCAGCGCGCCAACTTCTACTCTGCCATGGTGCATCTCGCCCAAAGCAGTCTCTCGTTGATGGTTCGTTTGCCCCCTCCGTCATCTCCCTCCATTTCCCACTTCCGCCTAGGTCTCAATTCACTGACACTCGGATTCACAGGTACTTGTAAACCTTATCTTCGTTGTCTACGGCTCGTTCATGTATGGCCTCCAGCGCCTCTGTTTCGGCCCCCTTCGCCCGACCGAGATCGAACAGCTCTACGAGAAGGCATGGTTTGCCGTGACGGAAACATGCTTGGCTATGACCATATTTCGCGACGAACTCGGCGCCTTCTTTCTCGTCATGTTTACGGCCCTGGTCACTGGGAAGGTCTGGGGTTGGATCGGAGACGGGCGTGTCGAAGTGCTCGAGCAACAACCACCCGCGAACCCGCTTCTTTTCCACGCTCGCCTAGGCCTGTCGCTCTTTGTGAGCGTCGCTTACGACATCTGGCTCCTCGCTTATTCCGTCATCACTGTCGTTGAAGATGCCCGCCCTTCAATGATGGTGATGTTTCTCTTCGAATTTGCCGTTTTGACCGTGTCATCGCTCCACACAGTTGCCCGGTACCTGATCTCGTTGGCGGAGCAGCACGTTGTCAAGACGCAGACGAGACAGCGCCTGGAGGATAGGCGGCGCCGCGTCAGGGAGCAAAGAGCCGAGATTCTCCGGCGGAGAGAGATTGAGGGAGCTACAGGGGATAACGAAGAGCTGCCCGACGAGAACGATATTGACGAGATGGACATCGAGGTGCCCGGTTGGGAAGCGAAGGGCCAGTGGGTTCTATCGCTTGACTTACTTGCAGGTAAGCCGACCAAGCTCACTGCTGGTATACACTCAACATCCACACTGACGGTGCTCTCTTTTAGACTTTGTCAAGTTCGGCATATACACGACATTTTTCTGCGTTCTCATGAGTTTCTATGGTCTTCCCATTCACATCATGCGGGATTGGTTCATGACCACGAGATCGTTTCTTAAGAGACTGCATGCTCTCATCCGCTACCGTCAGGCTCTCAAACATATGGACCAGTATCCAGATGCTACCGCTGAAGAGCTTGGCCGAGAGGATACCTGTATCATCTGCAGAGAGGATATGCGCCCTTGGGATCGTAACGATACCTCGCAGGTTGAGCGTAGCCGTGCGAAGAAGCTCCCTTGCGGCCATATTTTACATTTCGGCTGCCTCAAGAGCTGGCTCGAGCGCCAGCAGGTGTGTCCGACTTGCCGGCGTCCGGTTGCGAGGAACGGACCGCAGCCGGCCGCTAACGCCCCTGCTGGCGTTCTTGGGCTGTTTCCGGCCGGACAGAACCGACAGCCTCAGGCCCCGGCAAATGGCCAAGCGGGACCTGGCGGTGACCAGCCTGCCCATGGAGGCGGAGCAGCAAATGACCAGCAGAATAACCTGAACGCAAACCCAAATCCGAACGTTAGGATGTTCAACCTTGGGCCTCTTAGGTTGGGCTTTGCTCAGGGCGGAGCCGACGACATTCGGGAGATGGCACAGCGTATGCGGGTGCCTCCAGACGCCGTGAATCTGCCCGTTCCGACACCCACAGTTCCGACACCGCAAGAAAACATCGTCTCGGCCCCCAATCTTGAACAAATTAGAAGCCAGCTCTTGGCGCTGGGGCAACAAGTTCGGCAGGACATTGTCAACGCGCACAACGCCGCGCATGAGGTACACCTCCTGAATCTTTTGATGAATGAAGTCGGGCGCCTTCGTCAGCTGCAACAGCAGCAGCCGAGCCAACAACAATCCGCACAAACCGCTGCCCCAGGCATAACCCCTGGTGGACAAGCACCCTTACAACAGCAGCAACAGCAGGGCTTAACACATCCTTATCTGCATCTACCGGTGCAGGGGTCCTTCCCTATCCCGCGTTCTCCGAACCTCGTGGCTGAAAGGCTTCCAACCTCCGTCACTAGGCATGTCGGCACTGGGTACGGAGGGGCTATTCCGGCGGGCAGTCCCGACTTGCCAGAAGGTGTGGTCATCCCGCCAGGTTGGTCGTTACTCCCTCTTCAGCGGCTGGAAGGCGATGCACCGACGCCAGAACCGATACACAACGCCCATGCACCCGCCCAGGACATACTACGCTCCGTCTTTGCAAACCACCCCCGGTCAAGGGGTAGCAGCCCCGCCCCACATAGCGGCCTTTCCACACAGTTAGGGAGGTCCGCCGCGCAAACAGCCCGCAACATTTCCGAATCATCTCGACGGCCGGCCTCGCAGGGTGGTTTGTCTTCAGACACAGCTACTCGTAGGCAGCCTCCTGTAACAGCGCCTATCCCTCTTACACCGAACTGGGGAGGTTCCGCGCAGCTTTTCAACAGCGATCGGACGACTGGGCCGATGTTTGGGTACCACGTGGAGCCGCGACAAGCGCCGCACGATGAGCCTGGGGAGAGCAGCGGCGGTGGGACGGCAGTTAGTACATCAACGACGGTAAACGTGGCCACTTCCGGTGAGAGCAACAGTGGTCAACAGACCGAAGGTGCTGAAGTGAACGGGAATAACAGCGACAGAAGGCCTAGGGCTGTAACGGTCGAGGAAGCGGATGATGAGGATGAGCAGTAAATTTCTATGCCGTTGGAATTTCGAGACCTTTGCCTATTCTCTGTTCAGCGAAGCGTAGTAGCACGGTTGTGTCGGGCGTTGGGTCAGGTTCGTCTTTCTATATACAGTGTACGTCGGGAAGCCGACTTGGTTGGGGCGTTTGAGATATCGATACTGCGTAGTGCATTCATGGTGCATGAGTTTAGAGGAAACTAAATGTCGCCCTAGGAATATCAGGGAGCGTGCAACATTAGGAATTCCCAGCTTGCATACATAGAGAACGAACCGTCTGCCTACGTATGCTCTTTCCCTTCAGAGCCAAAACATGGCCAGAAGAAGTGTTCGTTCCCCAAGGTCACAAGGTAACCACAACCAGTAACACAAGGAAGGTAGATACCTTCTTGTACGCCGCGTTGCTAACTCCTCCCTCTCGGCAGCAGATGTGCTTTTACCCATCCAGTTTGTTTACGCAGAATCTGCAATATTGTTGGTGGCCTCTTACCATCATTCACTTAGCACGATTTCGACATCACGTACTACATCACTACGTTATCTCACCTAGAGCAGACGATCCTATCTTGGTTGCATCCGTCTTGACCACTACCATAGACTACTGAGTGCCACGTCGAGCTGGAACATAATGCCTCCTTCGAACCATGGTACCGGCCGCGACCGAAAACCGTCCCGACGTGCCTCCATTCTCGACCTGTTCAAGGCTCGCAAGAGCAATAGGAATAACAACCGAGACCAGGAAGAGAACAACGACGATGACCGAGCCGAATCCCATCACCAGCTGCAAACCGAAACCGTCGACGGTCAGCATCACCATGCTCACCACCGCCGCCCTCAATCCCCTGCCCTGCCCCTCAGTAGCAACCCCGTGGACGGCAGTCCACCTCGGCTTCAACTCCTGCCTTGGTCCAATGATAACCTCAAAAAAGGCGTCACACGAAGCGCCGCAGTGTCCAACCAGGCCAAACCGTGCTGTCCCGCCGCAGACGTTAAACTCAACGGAACGACGGGCCGAAATCTCTCGGGGGCCGGCGGTTACAACGGCCGCAAGAACAAAAAAGCGACCGCCAGAAACAAAACGGGGGAAGACAAAGAGGAGTATGACTCGATTCGAGAGGCCAAGGCCAATGAGGCTGCGCGCATCATGTACGCCTCGTGCATGGCTGGGAACCGGGTCCGGAAGCGCAGGGGGAGAGCAAGGCGACTCGTGGATCTGGCAACGACGCCAAGCCGCAAGACAGAACACTCACAGGCGGAGCGTAACGAGTCGTTTGACATGCTGCTGCTGCGCCGGTCGCGTGCCGGGAACACAGATCCGTTCCCGGAGCTGTACTGGCGCGCCTGGAACAAGGCGCTGCCGCTCGATCTGGAGATGGATCGCCACGGGGAGAAGTGGGAGGAGAATGAACAGGTGAGAGGAATGGATCTTGTCGTTGATGGGAGTTGGTCGTCGCTGGAACATGGTGGGAAGAAGGGGGCGAGTCTCGGGCGGTGGGCTGTGCGGAGGATGCAGTCTTTCAGCCTGTCTGGGTTAGGGGATGGGTCCCGCGAGTGGTGGTTGCAGAGCCGGTTGGAAACCAAGAGTGAAAATGGGCGACCCAGGAAGTTGAAGAAGAGGCTGAGCGTGCGAAAGATCTTTGAAGATACGATTATGAATGGTACCTCGTTGAACGCCTATGTGGTTGGCGTAACCGGGCAAGGGGAAGTATGCCCCAAAACGGAGACTTCGAGAGCTTCCATCGGTTCAGCCAAGAACCGTTCCAACGAGCAAACCACAGGGTCTGATGCTGTATCAGCGGATAAGACGAAGATAGCTGAGCCGGGAAGGCAGAAGGCGTCGTCGGAGTGTGGAAAAGCAGAAGGGGGCAAAGAGGAAGAGAACGAGACTGTGTCCTCCGTCGTGCACTCCAAACTGGACGGGTTGCCAGATGTCAGCACTGAGGAAAAGAGAGAGCAAGGCGACATGAGCGACACGGTAACCAGAGACAAGGGCAAAGGCAAACTTGTCGATTCTTCGCTCAAGGGCACGGCCAGCGGGGAAGCGGCAGACGATAGAGCCCAGAGTGTGGGTAACAGCGGAGATGATGAACCCAGGAATGACGAGTTACGGCATTCGATGCCCTTGGAAAGTCGAGCTGGGCCCCGTAATCAGCGCTGGACACTCGCTTTTGGTGCTAGAGGCGGCTCCGAGTCTGAGCCCTCCTCGAAGATTGAACCTACCGCTGGGCCAGGGCCTACTTCAGACCCCAGATTCGCCGCTACGAGACAAACAATCATAAATACTGCACCTAGAGACAACCCGGATAATATCTTGGTGAGCCCGCTTACCGCCAGGGCCGCCAGATTACCTCCTCGGCCGCCAAACAACAGCAGGGATTCCAAGATCCCAAAGTCCAACATTTCAACGTCGAGTAGCGAGGCATATCTCAGTGGGAACGAAGGTACCCATGCCATAGAGCGGTCTCGGGCACGAGCAGCAAGAAGCGACATTTCTACTGGCGGAGTCACTGATAATCCTGCTGAAGGAAGTGACTGGCCTTTGAGAAGTAGCACGAATGAAGGCACACCGTTATTAAAAGCGCGAGAATCAGAACAAGCGGAAGGCGAGAGTATTTCCGCTAAAATGGCAACTGGAAGCAGGCATGAGGAGAGCGATAGGCCGGGGCCGAGCGAGAACGAAAGAGGAAAACTGCTAACACGGCCAGAGCCAAGCCCGGTGGGCGGCGATGCTTCCGTTGGCAGGAATATTGAAAGCATAACCGAAGGGGTTCAGATGCAGAGAAGGTCGCGACGTGCCACCCTAAAAGCTGCGGTCAAATGGCTATTCAAACCAAGTCGAAAGGACAAGGACAAGCCAACTTGAACTGAAAGAAGGAAATAAACATAATTCACAGCTTTGATAGTACTCTACTGGTCGCCGGATTCGTCCTTTTTTGAAGTAGTGCCTCAGGTATGGGTGTTCGGTGTGGGTATGAATACAATGACACTTAGTATACCATGCTAGGATAATTATATGGCTTGCCGCCACTTCGGAAAGCAGCGTCAGAAGCGTGCCGTCGAAATAGACCAAAGCAATCATTTTATGAGTTGGCCGAGTTCTGCATTCAGAAGCCATGGTGGGATTCCATACTGACAGGATCAAGGCATGGTTACATGTATCACGCGCTGCCGATGCCTCCAGAATTTTGATAGAATATACTAGGATACACTGTCTCACTGAAAGCTGCTTGCCATATCCGTCTGATAATAACCAGTCCTGGAGGCAACGTAGACAGGGCATGGAATCCAAGGAGGTCGGAATGGGGCACGAGTCTGTGATTTGGTTGGAACAGCGAACCCACGTTGTAGCAATATGTGACACTGCATTGGGAGCTTGAGGGGTTTCAGCGACCAAGCCGATCCCCAGGACCATTGGGCTTGACCGCATACAGCCCGGTCATCGGCCTGCAGGGTATCCATTCGGTCGGGACGGCGCCCTTGCTTTTCCAGACTAAGCAATTGTATTTTCTCTCACACGTTTATCGTTCTGCCAATACCAATTTGTCTATGCCCTTCTGCAATACCAGTCTCATGTTCCGCATTTCCGATAATGTGGCCGATCATCGTATAGAAGCACAAGAGCATTAAACATCAAATCACAGCTCCGCCACCCGAGCAGTAGCAATAATTCGTGTTATCCTCCAACGTGGCACGGGTCTGACTCACAAGACAAGGTAACAAGTTTGGACTGCCGCCAGGCGGAAGTGCGCAAAAATGAGTCCGTTGCACAAGGCTTTGCCCAGTCTTGTCGGCAGCGAAAGTCATGAGGCAGTGTCCGACAAGTGTGCCTACCCAATGGAGGGAGGGCTTGAGAGTAACCACTAGCATCAGCTTCCCCTATTTCAGATGACCCTTGGATTTCGGAGAGGCTCACATCCGCTGAGGCCAGACCAGGCCGCAGTGCGCTCAAAAGTCGATGGTGAAACAGCCATAGGGAGACGTGCATGCAACCTAAAGAGAAGAGACACTCGTGTTGGGCGTGAGTGTGGCTGCAGGATTTGGTCCGGTGACAAAAAGAACCTCAGTTCGAAACACTGCTCTGGCCACTACTGAACGCCAGCGATGTTGCCCTTTCTTGCCGAAGATGTCGAATGCGGGCCGAGCCCTTTTTGCACCCTCCCTCATAATAGCTTGTAATCTGTATAATCCGTATCATAAGGTATGGGTGATACGGTACGCTGAGAACTACACAGGAAACGTGAGACTTGGGCATCCCATCTCAACCTGTGCACCGTTCGTTACATCGAACCGCGAGCAAGAAGTAGTATATAAAACACAGATTTGAACTAGACAGACCCATTCTAACCTTCTGTGGTATCAAACCAAGCAAAGGAAAACAATCAACCCTGCCCAACTCGCGGTCACAAACTCCCGAAAAATCCCCGTTGCGGGATGCCATACAGCTGCAATAGAACCCCTACTGAAAAGAATTCCAATAGTAAAAATACATGATTGCCTTAGATACCCCTTTGAACTTCTGGCTTCCCAACTGAACACACCCATCTAAGCCGAACATGAATACAAAGTCCCGGAGAAAAAAAAAACATCTCAGAGACGAAGCAAGTAAAACATGCCAAGGAGAGAACGCGAGTAAGGAAAAGGCACGGTGTGCATCGTGTACGAAACTCCAGAGCTTCGTGAATCATATTCGAAAGAAGCTGTTCCATCAGCCACTTCATCCCAAGCTTTTAACCGACCTCGCCTTGATTTCCCTCAACCTCAGACTCCTCCTCATCTCTCCTCCTCCGTCGCTTTGAGCTCTCCGCACCTTTTCAACAACCGAATGTCCCTCCCCGTCACATGTAACGCTGCCCGCAACGCCAATGTCCTCGCTGCGAATTGAAGGCGGCTGCTGATGGTGGTCATTGTCCCCTTGCTCCTCTTCTTCCTGCCCATGCTGCTGCTCCGCCTCTCCGCTCCCCGTAGACGCTACCACCCCCGCCGGCCCCTCGGCTTCGCCCACGTCTTGACCTGATGACGTCGGAGCAGCGGAAACGGCGGCGGGTGCCGCCGCTGCCACCGCGGCCCCGTCGAGGCGCCAGTAGTACAGGACCTCCTCCTGCCAGCGGCGCAAGTTGACAACGCGGAAGGCGGCCTCGCAGATCGCCAGGAGGAGCTCGGCCTCCAAGGGGCCCGTCCGAAGCCGGTGAATTAGCCACTGATTGATGTAGTCAGGCCGCGTCTCGGCCTTCGTCATGAGCGCGCTGATGCCCAGCTCCTTCATACACTCAGCCCGGCGGAGCGCCGCCGACGGGTCGTCCTTGGGCAGCCGCAGCGCCTGTTCGAGCGCCTGAAGCGGCGTTAAGAGCGAGAGCACGTGCGACGGGTTGGAGAGAAGGATTGGGAATCGTGGGTGGGCGAGGGAAGGCGGTGGTGAGTTCGCGGCAATTGGGGTTGTCGGGTAGGAGGAGTGGGGGGTCGGCATCGGGAACGCTTCGATGACCATGTTGCCGTCCTGTGGAAGGGGTGACCAATCGGGGCAGCTGGAATAGATGGCGACTTCTTCGTAGTAAGAGGCATGTTTGCGCATGACGCCCTTTTTTTGGCACTGGAGGCGCAGCTGATTAAGCGTTTCGGTAGCCGAGTCGAGTTCTAAACGAGCGCGGCCGTGGACGACTTCGTAATCGCGCAGGAAGTCGAGGTCGTCTTCGGTGATGCCAATACCAAAGCGGCGCTCGAACTCAGCGGCATCGCTGGGGACTTGGGCGAGCGAAGACCTCAGCAAGAGCAGGTCCTCCTCGCTGATTTGATTCCCTCGGTTTTCGCGCACTCGTTTCCGGTGAAACCCAATCTCAAGGTCGTAGAGTATCCCGTCCCGTTGCATCTCTAGTTCGTCGATGTACTCCTTGGCGAGCTTGCGGTCGCCGGCAGCTTCCAGCAGTTCCTCATACAAGGGGTGAACGTCATCGTGCAGCTGTCCGGATATTCCTAGGAGGGTGACAGGGGTTGGCGGCCCGGAGTCATCCGCATCACTGGAGAGGTCGTCTGCCTCCTTGCTCTCCATGATCTCGGGTGTCATCACTGTCGGTAGTGGCGGTGGAAACGGAGCAGGAGGCTTCGGTACAGCATATGGAGAGTCGGGGGCGAACCGAGGTGGTCGATCCTCTAGCATTTCCAGCGTAGCCTCCTCCTTGCTCAAGTCCAGCTCCATGTCCTCGTACGCGTCCTCGGCTTGGTAATATATGTTCCTGATATTTTGCATCTCATCGAATCTCGCCTTGAGTACCGCTGTTGAGATCGCTGCGGTTCCTGACACGAGGTGAGGTCTGAAGATTTGCATCAACGCATTGTCTATGCTGTCCATTTGGCGTCTGAGCTCCCGCATCTCCTTCCGCTTATCGGCCAATTGACGCCTCAACAATCGGATGCTTCTCCGCTTTGCCATAATCGTTTTCCTATGCTCAAGATGCCACCCATCCCTTGCTTCATCCGACGTACTCGACTCGGTACCCGAGTAGGCTGAATCCAGGTCTCGATGATTCCGAATCGGCGGCGGCCCGCCATGAAGCCCGACCGGGCGATGCCACGGCGGCGGGGGCGGCGGTGGTGGCAGGATGCGAGAACTCCCGCCGAATGGCGACGGTGGGGGGCATCTTGAAGCTACTTGAGAGGAGTGAAGGTAACCGTCGTCATCGGAGCCAGTGTCGGAGTCCTCCTGGGAGGTGGCGAGCGACTCTGCCTTCGACAGAATGGTGGAATCGCCCGTATTGTTTCGACGAGGGGACGGGTCCACGGGGCCGAGCAACGCGCTAGTATCGTGCGCGGAATTGTCGTGAGGCACGACCGGCTGTGGACTTTGCTTGACATGGCGCGCCTTAATCTTGGGCCACGTTACAGCGACCGGGAAAGGAGAGGTTGGCCGTGCGGTTTGGCGCGTGGGAGTTGAGGACGGGATACATTCATAGTCGGATCCGTTTGTGTGTGCCGACGCGCAATAAGATGGGGGAGAGAGCGTGGGAACTGTGATGTGCGCCATATGTGTTGAGGCAACGCGTCCACTCTCCGGCAGCTCCCACGACAGCCCGTGCCATCGAGAGCCGCGCGAGGTTGAAGGGCGCCGCAGCTGCACATGCGAAAAAAAAAGGCCCAATAAAGGGTGAAGCAAATGAAGGCAGAGACTCGAATCTCCTCGTTTCGCCTTTGTACCAACTGAACGTTATTTGCCGGTGTCTCTCAATCGCAGAACTTGAGTTGCGGAAGCGCAAAAGGTAATGGAACACGTTGTGTCTGGCTGGGGTTGTGTATGGGTGTCGGTACCATACATGCCAGCAAACTACACCCAGGTCTCAAATTATAGTACCTTCATTGGGCATTCACCAAATCTGATTGGTCTTGCTTGCCTTCTTGCAGTTGACGTTCCCTGTTTGTATCACAGTGAATTGAGCCACAAAGAATACTGAACATCAGCTAAAGTGCCAAAGGACCATTTTGCTGTCACGGTCAATTTCGGTGAGTGTTATCATCACCCAGAGCGTAGGAATGATGAGTGGGTAACCGGGATATGGTGAGAATTGCAGTTACTATGTACATACATAACGGCGAGCCTAAAGCGGACCAAATGGGTAAAAAGTTTGTAAACTGTACCACAATGGGTGAGACGGGTTCATGTTTCTTAGCGCAAAGCTTGGCCAAAAACGTTATAACTATGCCTGTATATGTTTCACCCACGCGTTATAAACATCCACCGTACTAGCCGAGAGACCTTTCGTTACAGTAAGGTAATTTGCAGCGAAAAGAACCACAGCTGCTCTTAGACCCCATCGTACCTGGTGTTTTCAATAATAGGTACATATCACCTATAACTCTGCAGTTATCCAAAGATATCCAACCAAACGCTACTTCGTGGTGCCCTGTCACATACCCTCCGTACTCGAACTACGTAGTAAAACCGAAGATCGTAGCAAACCCGCCAGGTAGGTCAACAGCAAAGGTAACACTGGAGCTCTATGATGGGAACTAAGGGGCGATGTGCTTGCCAGGTGATGTGTGAGCTACCGACTCGAGGTTGTGGGATTTCAATCCGGATTGGAACCACGCTTATTCAACGTGTTGGGGTAACCGCTCTCTCTGCCTCGACCCGCCAAAACCGCCGAACCCGCCAAAACTCGTGCTCCAATTAGGCTTCCGGCTCAAGGCCCCGAGTAATAACTACTTTCCATACGTACAGCAGGTAGCTAGTGCTCTAACCGACGGTACTTATAAGACTTTGGACTAGTCCATACAAATCGGAGGAATATCCAACTCCTAGCCGAATATCGCAGTCCAAAGTACAGTACGGATCCGTAGTCCCCACATGAAGCGGCTCGCTCGATTCCCCGCTGTTTGCGGGCGGGCCCCCACCGTTCAACCCACGCGGCGACCTTGATGTGAGTGGGGCACATGAGAGAAGGGGATGCAGCTGGCCGATTTGGGGAAGTGTATTTTGGCGTGGCACCCGCGGGCAGCGTCTTCAACGGCCCGCGACGGCAAGTCTCCGCCAGCCAGCTCCCCTCCCCATGGGTTTCCACTCGGCTGTCGCAGCCTAATGCAGCGTCAAGTGGGCATAGAGCTGTTGCCCCTCCTTTTCTCGCCGCTTTCGTGCTTGGTACACGACAACGGGGATTGGGCTATGGCCCGCAACGCTGTCTTCGGGCCGCGAGACGCCACATGCCGCGGGCAGGGCGAGCAGGCGAATTCCAGTGAGCAAGTTGTCTTAAATTTGACCTGGAAAGTACAATAGCACCAATGAAACCAACGCGACCTGCTTGAATCAGATTTACTGTTGGGCGAAAAGATACTGTACCCTGCGGGACTGGGGATAGCTTGATCGATGATAAGAATCTGGGGATTAAGAGCAGCCTTTCCCCCCCTGGGGAGGCATGTGGTTGGCGAACCCTCCTCATCTGGCTTAGATAGAAAACCCTTCATCCTTCGCTGGCCCTTCATTTTCCTTTTCAGGATCTCGCTCGGGGAGTCTCTTGCAGTTCCTCAACTTGGCTTTCCCACCACCTGCACCTCGTTGTGCTCCCGTCTACTCCCTTCAGCGCCATTCAGCCGGCGACGGGACACTTCGGTTCCCGCCGCGAATGAGGGGCCGAACCGCATGTCACGAGATTCCCCTCGCCAATTACAGCTGCATTTAATATATCGCCAGCAGCGCCCAGCAACCATCCCAGGTTCCGGAGGCGGCGTCTTCCTGGCTCCCAGTCAGACTGGGTGTGCAGACTCCGCTAGTACTGGCTACCCTTGCATCCACGGCTGATGCTATGCGGCTCTGCGAAGGAACCGAAACTTTTCTGGGTCTTATCAAGCACATCAGCCTTCCGGGGTAGGTGTGCCAATTCCCAAGCATCGTCCTCCGTCCGCTTCTCCCGCACCTCGCAGTCTTTCGCGTGGGAGCGCTGCCCGCTGCGTACGGGACAAGGCCCGTTCCGTCGACATCCACACCACCGACGAACCAAGACGGTTGGTGTTGCCCAGTCTTTCAAACATTTTGTCGTTAACCTGCCTTGCTGTTTAATGTTGCCATTCAATTCACTCTGCCTACCACGCTGTAAAACGTACCCAGCACTTCACCTCCCCTGGCGAAAACACCCGTCATGGACTCCCGTTGGAGTGATTGGAGCGAGTGGGTTTGGGATGAATACCAGAACTGTCATTATCGGGTGAGGCGGGACGCTCGAGGTATGAGTCGCAATCTCGGGATGATTTCAATTTCATACTGATCATTCGTGCTGTTAGGTAATTTGCAGTATGACTATGATGTGCCGCGTGGAAATGTCGAGGGGCTTGCGGAGCCCTTTAACAACATGAACCTCGACAGTCACCAGGAGATGTACTACGCTCAGAACCCCGCCTACACCTATGATACCCCGCACAGCGCCAATGGAACTGCTGCAACTAGCGCCTACAATGCAGTGTCTATGCAATCCTCCCAGTCTACCTCTCATGCGAAGAGCAGAACAAAGCCTGCCGATTCAAAGGTGAAGTCCAAGGGAAAGGACAAAGGCACCTCCAAGAAACACCAGACAACGCACCCCAAAAGCACTGGGGATAGGGGTGCTAAGGATGCTGCCGCATCACTAGAGCCATTCTACAGAAAGCTTCCACCCTCCGACTCTGACCCTGCAAGCCAGTATGCGAACCCAGATGTAGCATCCGACCCTTCATCACACGATCCGGCATACTCGAGCAACACCCCGCCGATCTCTGGCGCAGAGCTGGGTTATCGTGGGCGTAAGAAAAACGTCAATCCCATCTTAGGGATCTCACTCGCTAACAGAGGGTATTACCGCTAGCCGAAAATAACGGAGAAGTCGAATCGTTTGGTTCAGGACAAAACCTCCGTCGTGGGCGCGTCTCTGCTTCTGGGCCCACCACGGTTCCGAGATCTGCTGTTACGCCTTACTTGGCGGCAGATGGAACTAGTTTTGATTACACCGCACCGGCCCAAAGTAAGAGGCTATCCCCAATTGATTGCCAGTGTGACTGACTTTGCCTTCCTTGCGCCTCAAAAGGCTCAACTTCCCATGATATTCCCGGCCTTCAAGATGCCTTATTGAACCCTGACCCCTTTCTAACTGGTGAGGTTGGCTCACACGACGCAAATACGGACTCGACATACACTGTGCGCGGAGCACAGGCACCGCAGAGTTATCCCTACTACGAGGATCAACACACTGCGGCTGAGAGTTTTATCTCGATGAGAGAACCTATTCCTGAGAGTGGGTAACCTGTTTTACTCGTCTACACCACAGCATACTAAAGTTGTCTAGATTTTAGGGTCCACCCTTCTTCATATTTTCAGCCGGGTAAGGTGAGCAACGTTGTTGTCTCTATAATTTCTATTCGTCTTAACATGGCTCCGTCAGGTCTTTAAGATTCTTTGGTGCGAACCCCAAGGTGCGACGTCGGGAACCGTAGACGGTTTCTATCAAAGCTTCCGGCGGTTTATTGTGGTGGCAAACGATGAAGGACACTGCACCTGCGTGTGAGCGTTTCTCGTCCCCAAGCACATTTCCTGTCTTACTGACATGCCCCCATAGGCCGATTCTGACATACGGACGCCAGGCGTGCACCAAAAGGGGTGTGAAACCCCCAAAACACGGAGTCGTTTACGACATAAGAAGAGGCCCTAAAATGCTTGAAAATGAACCGAGGCTGGGTTTCAGTCCGGTAGCAGTCCACCTCTATGATCAGACGGAAAAACTCGCCAAGGAGTCTCGTGTCAACTATGCGAAGCTCACGACTGTCGAGCACAACTTCCGCGTCCTATTTATCGGCCAAATCGAACAGGAGGACTTCAATAACATTGTTACCAAGGCGGTCGATGAGTGCTGGCGGATGAAGAGACGGCGTGGGTAATTATTCACGCCTCCGTTCCGTTTGACCGTAACCACGGTTACCCTCCTTAAGTCGGGCACCACCGCAGCACGACATCCAACGTTGTTTCATTCTAATCTTAGGGCTGCTGCTCTGCATCAGTTGAAGACTAGCTGATGATCACCCCCACGTCTCAATTGTTTACGTTGTTTCCATGAGCAAACCGTCATTGCTCTGCGGGCGCAGTCGCCTTGGCTATGGCATTGGGCGGTATTGAAGGACCAATCATGTTTCAACTTATTCGATTTCATTCCAATCTTTGTGTTTGGCTCCCATTTCTTTTCCCGTCCAATAAGAGAAAATGTCAGCTCCTAGGCGTGTGTACTGTAGTATTCGCGGCGAACGATACCCCTTGCTCTTTAACCCCTCCGAAACCCCATGTTCAGATTAGCAGTTAAACAGGACTGGGGGGTCGTTTATGATCATGGTTTGGAAGCCTCCTTTCAAACTATCCAACGCAAAAGGCACGAAGACATGGGTAGATCTCAGGGCTACTTGAAAACCTCACAATGCAGTATGGGATGAAGCTGGTCTCTCGGTGGCTTTTTCTACAACCACATCCTCAATTATCCTCGCTTCCTGGTCGAAATTTTACCCTTGTTGGTTGATTCTTGATGTTTAAAATTCGGGCCCGGCTGGGAAAGTAGCTGAACAGATTGACGATCGACCCGTGTCCTGTCGAGCGCCTACCCATATCCCACAGTAATTCTGTTATATTACCTTCACAATTCTACTAGGAGGAAGTCAGTGATTACGCTGCTTCAATACCAAACAGGAAGTCACTCGACCGTTTTACACGGTGATACTTCCGGCATCTTAGCTTGAAAAGACAACACCACTGCATGACTGCCCACGCCGGAAGCCATGAATACTGTCGATTATCAATAGTTAATCCAGTTGATATCTAGTCCTGAATGAGTCATACGAAGCTTGGGCACCCGGGAGAGTCGAACTGAACATATAGCAATGCGGCCGTGCAGAGTACCCTCCACTATGCAAACGTTGACCCGACAGCTCGGCACGGGATGGCGCCTCCGGGATAAGGGCTCCTCATTTTGCCCGGCAAAGCTGCCCGGTCACGTGCTAAGTCAGTTCCGAAAACCTTGCACGGCACTAAAATATTCCGCGGGGAAGCACAACACCGGATCCAAAGAAGATCTCGGCTTGTTGCAATTGTGCCCGCGATAAGATAGCTTTTCTGGTTCGCGCCGCGGAATTGCCTCAACCCTTGTGCCGCACGAGGCATTCGAAAAGTTGGCGTATCTGTACCCTTGAGAAAATTATGGAGGAAGCCGGAGGTATTTCACGCAGGGTCTCCCGCCGATTGCGCTGAACACGTGTTATTATTTGTGTATGTCTTAGCCCGGACCCCCATGATGCCGCCATTCTTTTATCAGATTCAACAATTCTGGGCAAAAGGGATGGGGTTCGGTCTGGAGCCGGGACTCGGGAGATGTGTGGGGCTGATTGATAATTTTGATTGATTAGATATGGGGCGTCATACAGTGTCCATGCTTTGACCGGACACAGTACTATTCACTGCTCACACATGTTCAGGGGCGGTCGGCCGAGTTCGGAGCTCGCACTTGATGAGAGCAAGCGGCAGGAGCGCGGGATAAATTGTCATATCGATTTCTCAGTGCTGAAACGAACCACTCTATAACAGATATATTTCTCGCCCCGTGCCTGGTGGTGTATGGATGATGGGGCTGGTATTTACGAGGCGATGCCGAGACTAAAAATTGGTGGTTGTGGAAAGGAGTGGCGAGCCGTGAACCCCCGAATGGCCTGACAAACTCGGGGACGCACGCCGGGAACGAGAGGCGACGGGTTGAAGTGGTTCCACCATGGAACACAAAAGAGTTGTCTGCTGGATCAGTCTGATCAAGGCTGAACATGGAGATGTAACTGCTCAACCGACATAAACTACAGCGATACAGTTCAGAACGACTTGCAAGTTCCAAGCCATTTGCTTGTTACCTCGTGTATGATTGCTTGGGTGGCTTTCGGGCAGGCACTTCTGAATAATTGCCTCAATGGTAACTCTAGGCGTCATGACGAAAATCATTTGGCTACCTAACGCAGTACGAGGTGCCCTAATTCCCAGGAAGAGACGGCCGGCCAAATGAAGCATAGTTCGTTCAGTCCTGCCTGGAGGATCTCGCCCCCAAATTGGCCAACTAGGCGGAAAATCTCGCACTGTGTCGGTGCCCCTGTGTAAAGCTGCAGCGCCGCTCCCTTGCCTCGACGGGTCGAGTCGCCTGCACCATGACAGTTGCGCCGTTAAAGATTCACCCAGCCTCCCACCAGGAACATTTCTCGACTTCCTGATCTTTAGATTCGACGCTCTAAAGTGTGCAAACCACCAGGTGCAACCATACCAACAACCGAATAGCCGGACAAACTGCCTCACGGGCCAGATTGACCCACATTGAAACCCGTAACCCGATTGAATCCGCAAATTTCGGTCATGAGGCCAGGCTTCTGACTCTTCTTGCCTCCGTCTCCTGTCATCAAGCCCCTTTACGCTGCTCTCACCTCCTTTACACATTCCCGTTATCGAGCAGCAGTCCCAATTCCTATTAGAACCATGGCCACACAAATCGACCGTTTTCTTGCTGAGCATTCGGCCGCGAGCATTCCCGAGGAACCTCACCCGGGGCCGTCGGCCGCACCTTCGCTTACATATTCGGATTCGTCCGATGAGCACGAATTGGAGGAGCCCCGCCAGCCCGAGCTACGCCGCCGGCGCGCATCGACGCGCCTGATCGCCCAGAGCCCGGCTGATGTGCAACGCATCACGGGCGAAACCACGACCCAATTGATCCGCCGATGCTGCGGAGGCGGTTGTTGTCTTGGTCTTGGGCGGCCAAGGCAGGACAACGTCGAGATTGAGCAGATTGAATTTCCTGACAATGATGCATATCGATCGCTCTGTCTCAAGATCGACCAGATTCCCGCGACCTTGAACAGTATCTGCGATCTGCCCGAGCAGACCACATTTCTGCAGCCGCTCCGGCGGCCCTCCAACATCCCATCTCCGACGGATTCAGTTGTCTCGCTGGGTAGTGCAGACAGCCCGGCCGCACCCGTGGGCGACATCGAAAAGCGGTTACACAACCTAAGTTTGGAAGATCTCGACACGCAGATACAGCCGCCTTCGTTTGTTCAGCCGCATCCCCCCCACCACGTCTTCCCCGCGCGCATCCACAACACCCGCGAATTGACACGACCGGGTGCCGAGAAGCGGACATTCCATTTTGATCTCGATGTTACAAATTATCCCGAAGGCGAGGGGGTCGACTTCAAGGTCGGTGGCGCCATTGGTGTCTCAGCGCCCAATGAGTCCTCGCTTGTCGAGGAAGTCCTCGACCTGCTTTTAGTCCCCCGCTTCCTCCGCGACAAGCCAGTCCTGTTACGCACGACTAAGGGAAGGTGGCCCACCGTCTGGGGCGATGACAAGGCCCGCGATCTGGTCACCACGCGGAGAGACTTGCTGACCTGGTGCTCCGATATTCAATCCTACCCACCAACCAAGCAAATCCTCCGCGTTCTCGCCGAACACGCGACAGACGCAAATGAGCGCAAGATCCTGCTCTTCCTTTGCTCAGCTGAGGGGCAGGGTGTGTTCTGCGACTTCCGCACCGGGCCGCACGTCTCGCTCATTCAGCTCCTGCACGCCTTCCCAAGTGCTAAGCCGCCCCTTGACCACCTCCTCTCCGTCCTACCCCCGCTGATGCCCCGCTTCTACTCGCTCTCCAACGACCCGCACGAGTCGTTCCTGACGCGCGATGGCAAGCAGCACCGTCTGATTGAGATTGCGGTGACGGTGCACGAGACCGCTGACTGGCGGACGGGGACGCGGTCTGGCGTCGGCTCGGGCTTCTTCCAGCGCCAGGCACTGCGGTTTCTCGATGCCCAGGCGCGCGGCGAGCGCGACCCGGAGTTTTACATCCCCATGTTCAAGGGCCTCATGGCAAACCCGTTGGCCAAGCAGTTTGTCACGGACGGGCCGATGCTGCTGATTGGGGCTGGCGTCGGTATCGCCCCCTTCCGCGGCTTTGTACAGCGGCGCCTCAAGACGGCCAACTGCGCCAACAAGGTCTGGGTCCTACAGGGTGTACGGGACTCGCTCGTCGATGAACTGTACAGTGGCGAGTGGGGCGTGCACGAGGACGAGGTCAAGCGGGTAGTGCAGAGTCGCCGCGGCGAGGGCCGCTACGTCCAGGAGGAAGTTAAAGCCCAGGCTGACCTGGTCTGGTACATCATTAATGCCGTCGACGGCCGCGTTTTCGTCTGCGGGAGCAGCAGGGGCATGGGCGAAGGCGTTGAGAAGGCCCTCGTCGAGGTCGCCATGGACAAGGGCAATCTCGAGCGGGAGGAGGCACAGACGTTCTGGAACCTGAAGAAGGAGGCGGGGCAGTATATTGCCGAGACTTGGTGATGGGAGGATTAGTGCGTCTTCTGTATATTTCTTTCGTTAGTACATATGGTTGGTTATCAGTTTACACAGAGTTGAACGCCCGTGAATACATAGAGGGCATAGGACGTAAACAGTCGAAGGAGAAGGCGTCAGGATGCATTCGCAGCGGAGCATGACGGTTTTGGTATTTATCACTCAAGTATTGACTTGGGCCGGCGCTACAAGAGATAGATCAATTTACGGCATTTTAGATTTGGCTTGCCATGGCTCGTGACTAGACTTTTTTTTAAAAAAAAAACAAGAAAATTTGCACGTTGCATCTGCCATGTTGCAACTTTTTGACGCCTTGAAACGCTTGACCTCGAAATATTGCGTTTCTCACACCCGTCAGCTCCCAACCAACTCTCCTGGTATTTGATGAGCTACACGGATCAACAGTATTCCTTCCTCAATCTCTCTTGTCAGGATATCTCATCAGCAGGTACCAGAACGAATCCTGATCCTTCTGCACGATGTTACAAATCATTATAAATTCTAGCACGTGATAACCTCACGTCTAATCCGTCCATGGTAATCAATCCCAAGGTCGTTGGTTTCCAAGTGAGAATTACGCAACGTCTTCCCGCGCGATTATCATGTTGAGAAGGGTAGGCGAAGGCCGGGTTGGCTGCGCCTTTTGGTAAAGCGACTGCCGAAGAGCGGTTGGCGAGCAAGAGAAAGAAAAGTGGAACACAAAGAGCTCGCTGCTTTCCATGGCCTTCCCTCGCTCCTGATTCGACAGGGGCTCGGCTCTCCACGTGCTCGGTCATTGATTTGAAATGCATCTCGCAACACGCCGCCGTGACATCGTCGGTGCCGCACTGCTCGCTTCCCCAATCCGGCCCACGGCTTTGCGGTGATTGGAGAATGGTGGAACAACGTTGTGCTGCCGTAACGCTGTGGAATTGCTTACATATGCAGGCCCCCAGACGAACAAGGTTCCCACATTCGTTTCGCGCGCGGCAGAGTCCCATTTTTGGGAATGGGAGGGTCTCGATCAAAAGTCAAACATGCCATTCAGCCGGAGTGGAGTGTGGGTGAAACGATGGCGATGGAATCGCGCGGGTGAATAGGAGGGATCTACTTCGTTCTGTTGTAAACCAACTGCTAGAGAGGTGCCACTTTGCAATCTATTTTCATATCTATATATATATATATTCCCGTTCTCCATCCCAGTTCACCATGTCCATCCCATCCTCGCCATCCAGTTTCCTCAACAGCTTTAACCGCATGCAAAGACTTTTCACAACTGTCTCCCGAGCCATCTCAAGGTCTCGTCCCCTTACCGCGAAGCATCTCCCTAATACGACCTCCCGATTCATCACCACCACTACAACCACCAAAATGGGCAGCGTTCCCCCAACTGTGACCCCGACTAAGGAGGCGGGCAAAGCCGACGGCTTCCTCTCCCTGGTCAAGGCCCGGCGCACCTACTACCCGCTGAACAAAACGCTGCCCATCACGGCGGAGCGCATCCAGACCATCGTGTCCGAGGCGCTGCAGCACGTGCCCTCGAGCTTCAACTCGCAGTCGAACCGCGTTGTCGTGCTCTTCGGCGCCGAGCACGACAAGCTGTGGGACATCACCGCCGACGTGCTCAAGGGTATCGTGCCAGCCGAGCAGTGGGAGAGCACGGGGAAGAAAATGGCCATGTTCCGGGCGGCCGCCGGCACGGCGCTCTTCTTTGAGGACCAGGTCCCTATTGAGGATCTGCAGGCCAAGTTTGCCCTCTATGCTGACCGGTATGCGTTTACCCTTTCTCAGCTGCATAAAGGAGACACTGGCAGAAACTGACCGACTTGACAACAGATTTCCCACTTGGGCCAATCACTCCAGCGCTATGCTTCAGTTTGCCGTGTGGACAGCGCTTGAGGCCGAGGGGCTCGGCGCCAACCTGCAGCACTACAACCCCCTCGTCGACGCCAGGATCGCCGAGGAGTGGAAGTTGCCTACTTCCTGGAAGCTGACCGCCCAGCTTGTGTTTGGCGGCAAGGAGGTCGCCGACCCCGGGGAGAAGACGTTCCAGCCGCTTGAGGAGAAGTTCAAGGTTTTCGGTGCTTAGTATGAGGTGCGGGAGTTACGACGGGATGGATTCTGGTTACGTATATCGCATTGCAGGGTGTTGAAGGAGGCTTCCTTGGGTCGTTTTTGACGTGTTCATAGTAGAAGAGATCCCCATTTCTTTCCCAATTTATGACCTTTTTCAAGGTCTTGTGGTCTCTCCAGATTTTTCCTACGCCAAATATCCCTTGTTCACGAACACAATTCGATTGCTTATATTTCATATTACAAATAAATCTATTAACTACCCGGTATACACACACACATCTACCTATATATTTGATCCATAGCCAAAACCAAGCCGCTGTGAAATTTCAGACGTCCACGTACCCCAGCGCCTGCCCGACCTTGACCCTTTGCCCCTTCTGCACGGCCCACCGCCACCCGCCCGTATGGCGCCCGCTCTCGTCGTGTTTCTCGGCCGGCGCTTCAAATACGAGCACGATGGTACTCCCCAGCTGGAAGCCGCCCATTTCCTCGCCCCTCCTCAACGCGTAACCCCTCAAAACGGCGCTCGCGGCCTCGTAGGTGGCCTCTGCGTAGCCCAGGTACGGCTGGCCGCTCCTCGCCGCCTCCTCGGCGGCCCGGTCGGCCTCGGTGTCAGTCGTCAGGCTGTTTGTGCGCAGCTCGCGGTCAAAGTTGACCTTGATGGAGCCGACGTTGGTCGCGCCGACGGGCACGTAGCTGAAGAAGCCCCAGCGCCAGCGACCCAGCAACACGACGCGCTCATTGAGCGTGAAGAGCCCGGGCATCGTGCGCTGCAGGTAGGGCGACACACTGTAGAGCTCGCCTGCGAAGTGGCGGCGGCGCTCAACGACCCAGTTAGTGGGCGAGTGGAAGCGGTGATAGTCGCCAGGTGCGAGGTAGATGACGGCGTAGTAGAGCACGTGCCGGCTGTCGGGTGAGAGGTAGTCGAGCCAGGACCGCTCGCCTAGCGCGAGTTCAGCGCGAACCTCGGACACGGAGGTCGGCGAGGGCGTGATGGATTCGTCCTTTGGGTGGTCGAGGCTGCTCTTGCGCTTCTTTTCGGAACCCGAGAAAAGGTCGGGAAGAGTATACGAGATACCGTTCACGCGGGCAAATTCTTGTTCCTTTTGAATGAGCTCCTCGTCACCTTCCAATTCCTGCTTTGGGGGCTTATCGAGAGGTGCCTGGCTCGAAATGCTCGGGGTCGGGCTGTTTTGGCCGAGAAGCGCGTCGATGGTATAGGTCATGCCCTTCACCTGCTCAATGTCGCCACCTTGTATCTGCCCGAATTGCAGGAGGCGTCCGTCGGATGGGGAGAGGAGGGCATTGGGGTTGGGATCGAGAGGTCGGACGCCGGGCTTCAGTGTGCGATAAAAGAAGGCAGCCAGATTGGGGAACTTGCGCAGGTCGGTTTCCTCGACTTCATCCAGGTTGACTCCGAAGATAAACGAGTACAGCTTGAAACCGGGAACTCGGAGGAAGGTTGGGAGGGTCAGCTCGTTGAATCTGCCCCAGAGGCGCGACATGGCCTTCAGGGGCAGTGTCGACATGATTTGCACCTGCCTACGGCCCTGTCAACTCCATCTTTCCGAAACAGACAGCAAAGGGCGGGACATCCTACCAAGGGCCATCTGGGCGGACCCGTGGTCTCTTTTTCGGGCGCTGGTTCGGCTCGCCATCGTCGACCTGCTTTTCCCGTTCTCTCGTGGAGACCTTGTAAAACTGCACTAGCCCCAAAAACCCAACGCCGAGACCGACGGGGATGGGATACCAGCGGATCTTGGAGCCGTGCACTTTGGAGTCGGCCTGTGGCCTGTGGGACTGCTGCGAAAAGGGGCGGCGGCCGGGGATTCGTGGGGCTGACTGCGCTCGTCGACGAGACGCGGTCCTCGAGGAGCTGGACAGCTGGCGGCAGCCACGGCAGGCCGAGTGTCGGACAATGGTCGAGCGAGCTAACCCGACAGCAATGGAAACGGGGCCAATCTGTAACGACGCCATTTTGTCTTTTGTTTTAACAAATTGTCGCCTACCACGGCAGGAAATTCGAGGGATAAGGGGTGGAAAATGGCGTGTAGTGGTGTTGTTGTCTAACGAACCTGCATCGTTGGCCTGCCTGCAACAAGTTGCAGACTCAGAAGCGGCGCCAATGGACGCCGCGCTCACACAGGATGGGGGATCCAAGGCGGGGAGGTCGCTGCACGGTAAGCTCTAGACGGTTGCTCTCATGACGCAGAGCTTGCATTCAGACGATGTCCAGCAGCCAGTGATGGATCGGCGTTTACCGTAGGCCCAAAGAATTGGGACGGGATCGCCTTTTGTAGCGGAGGTTGTGGGTACCTGGCGAGAGCCAATTTCGCCAAGTTCAACAGTTTAATGCGGCATTGTGATTTGCGACCGGGGTATGTTGGAGGCAGTTTTGTGTCCGCCATGTGAAAACGCTGGTGGGGCAGGTAACGCTACCCTGCGGTACTTGGCGTGGGTACCTGCGCAGCGAGCAGCATGCATCCTCCGAATGACAGCGTGGAAGTTGGGAGTCCATGAATACCACGCCGTCAGCAGCCCACACGAGCGGGAAGCAACGAGACCAGGCAAACACGCATGGGGAACTGCTCTTGACCCCACGACGACCCTTAGATCGAGTTTCCTTCCTATGCAAGGGTATCCCTCCATTTCCTCGTTTGTATCTTCTCAGGCAATACCAAAAACAAACCAACAACGTAACACTCTGCACCGAGCATGCCTTCCTCGCGAGCGGAGGATTGACGACGACTGCGACCACCGTCCACAACGCAATCACCCTTTCACCCGCTGCGTCGAACGTGTCATCGCGTACCATCCTAGTGGCGAGTAACTGCGGCAGCCGAAGTCAAACACAATGGCGGACGAGCATGCGGCTTCTTCCCGGCCCGAGCCGCAGGAGAATGCGCCTCTCGCAGTCAACCTTCACATTGTGTCGCCTTCGGCCGGTGTTGGAAACCTACGGTTCCCGGATATCCCGGCTACAACGACGATACGGCAACTCAGGGAAAGGATCCGGGAGTCGCTGTCGTCGAGACCAGCTGACGACCACCAAAGGTTGATTCATCGGGGTCGGCTGCTGGCACGCGACACCGACACGCTACAAGATGTTTTCGGGGAAGAAGCGGTATGTAGCTAGGAAGACGGAGTCTTTTCATGTCTGATAGGATGATACTGACAGAGGCCGCCATGTAGATACGCACAACTGAACAGCAAACGATTCACCTCGTGCTGAGGGACACGGGAGATGCACCGCCAGTCCGTGATGCACCACCTCGCCAATTACCGCATGCACTTCGTAACCCGCCCAACGCCACCATACCCCGAGCGGGCTCAGCGCCGATCGGTGCACCCCAGGTCACGGCTCATTTTCCTCCGTTCCCGCAATTACATCAAAACCATGTCCAGCAACAAGAGTTGCTCCAGCGAATGAACCAGCTCCAACAGAGCGAAGCAAATTACCGGCAGATGATGGCTTACCAACACAATCACCGTGCCGCTATAGGCGCCCAAAACCCACAGGATCCGAGCAACAATTCGCAGGCCGGCGGAGCTGACGCGGCGAGTGGGAGGAATAGCCCCGTCGGGCAAGCATTTCGGACTGTCACACGAGAAGGTATCGGGCCAGATGGGCAACGATACAGCTTCCGGATTACACTGAACGAAGTCATTACTCCAACTAGCTCCGTCCCCCGTGCCCCGGCCGGACCGGGCCCAACCTCAGACCCTGTCGGTTCGCGGCCACTATCGGCAGCCGATGTTCGCAACATACTTCATGGAGCAGACGCGAACCGGGCCGCCCAGACTATGGCCAGCGCCATGCAACGAAATGCGGCGGGTGACCACCCCGCCAATATGGCAGCAGAGCTTGCGCACTTCAACTTTAACAGTCCCATCCAACCCATCCAACCGGGAGTCACGACCCCGATCTTCCCAGGGGTATCAAGGAATGCTAGCCGAGCAGCCACCCCGGATCTCTCAGCGAGGTCTGTTAGTCATGGAAGCGGTATCGGACTCGGCAGCCTGCAAGCTTCGACACAGCAGCAGCAAGGGCGCCCAGAGGTGTACATTCTCTCATCTCCTTCAGGACCTCGGGGCCTGCTGATCAACAATGGCTCCGAGGTATACACTACTCCTGCGTTCCGGCCACCGCCTTTGGCTCCCAACTTCTACCGATCAATGATTCCACCTTCGTTATTCAACGAATTGCCTGGCGCGGAGGACCTCGTCCAGCATGGACCAGGGCAGTCACCAGTCCATCTTCAAGCTCCACATGCACAATCTCATCAATCACCGTTGCCCTTGGGCCAACAGCCCTTACCTCAGCCCCCTGTCCAACAGCAACCGCTGCCTCAGGCGCGCCAAGAGCACCAACCGGCGATACGTCGCCGACCAGTGGCTGGACATGCAGTTCCACCGGCTGCGGCAGAGGCGCAACCAGCACCCCAGCTCAATCCCCATGGCAACCCAGGCGTAGCCCCGCTGGTAGCCGCGGTATGGCCGCACATCTGGCTCGTCATCCGTCTGGTTGCTTTTGCTTGGTGGTTCTCGTATACCAATCCGTCTTGGGAGCGCTGGCTGTCCCTCGTGCTTGCTTTCGTCGCCGTATTTGCGGTCAACACGGGGCTGTTCAATGGAGTGGTCAACAACGCGTTCCATCCCGTGAGAGAGCAGCTGGAAGGTATGCTTCCGTTTGCGGATCCCAACCGCCCTCAGCAGCAGCAGCAGCAGCAGCAGCAGCAACAACAAGATCAAAATCAACAAGAAGGGACTGGCAACAACCAAGAGGGTGCGAATGGAGCGAACCCAGATCCGGCGCAAACTGCAGCAAGATTGGTGGCGCAGCGCAGGACCCAAAACAGGAACTGGCTCAGGGACCACATAAGACGAATCGAGAGGGCGGGGATTCTGTTCCTCGCTAGCTTTGCCCCGGGAGTGGCGGAGAGGCATATCCAACAGCTAGAGGAGCGAGAAAGAGCGGAACGGAGGGCTGCTGAGGAGGCAAGGGCTGCCGCGGCTACTGCTCAGCAGGAGGCCGAGCAAGCTTCCGCTTCCGAAAATCCAGCAGGGCAGGAGGAGCGCCGGAACGAGGACGAAAGCCAGGGTGCCGCTCGGCAAGAGCAGACTCCAGACGTCGAGGTTCAGCACCAGCCGCCTCTGGTCGAAGCCTAGGCGTGCGGTTAGGCTTCTACGGTGGCGTGAGGCTGGCGGCTGTGCACAACGCCAACTCCAAACATTGTTTATCCACCTTATTCCATTCTTTGCTATGCCTCCATAGCGTGAAACCGCGCGCCGCGGAGAGGCATTGTTGAAGTAGATTTGAATTATAGGAGCGTGTTCACGAGCATGAAGCAAACGAGCAGCTCAGAGAGGCGAGATCTTCCCCGCTAAGTGTATTTATCCCCAGTTGCGTAGCGCTTTCGACACGGGCCAGTATCCGCTTCGTGTTGGACATCAATCGAGGTGAACAACGTGAATAATCGCGTAATGATACCGATCATTGTGTGTAGTGATTATAGCACAAAGGTTCCAGTGAGCCAATCTTGACAGTGGCCTAGGCCCTGAAGGCCCGGCATTGTCTCGGGGGAGGTCAACATCCGGAGCCCCTGCCGACAGCCGAAGTGGGGCCGTGACACCAGCGCGCTGGTTCGGCTATGGACGACCGTGCCGAGGCACCCCAGATTCCCCGCAAACAGCTGGGGCACCCCCCGAGACAAGAGGATACACTCAGGGGAAGGAGCCTTGATGGCCCTCTGTCTTGGTAATCACGTCTCAAAAAGCTACCTATCTATATATTGACAAACTACTGCTGCAATTGACCTGAAGAAAACCCCGTCTTGGTCTCTTATCATCCCAACTTCTTATCCCAAACTGAGATCTTTACACCACCAGACACACACACATACATACACACTACCACAACCGTCAACCATGGCCGAAGCACAGCTCAACAACTTTCCCTCCCTCTTCTCCCTCGAAGGCAAAGTCGCCGTCGTAACGGGCGGTTCAAGGGGTCTAGGCCTGAACGCCGCTTCCGCGTAGGTTCGATGGTTCCCACCTCTTCCTCTCCCCACATTCGCGTGGTCACAAGAACATCGTCCCACTGAGACAAACATGATCCGATATGACTAGCCTCCTCCAAGCGGGCGCCCAAAAGGTTTTCATCTCAAGCCGCAAGGCGGACGCGTGCGAATCGGCGTGTGCGGCGCTCAACGCACTGCCGAATCTCCGCCCAGGGGCGCGCGCCATCCCTATGCCGGCCGACGGCGCCACGCTTGAGGGTGTGCGGCACCTGCTGGCGCAGGTGTCTGCGCAGACGGACCACGTCGACGTGCTGCTGGCCAACGCGGGTGCGACGTGGGGCGAAGCATTCAACCGGCACCCGGACGCCGCTTTCGCGAAAGTCATGGACCTCAACGTACGCGGCGTCTTCAACCTGGTGCGCGAGTTCACCCCGCTGCTACAGAAGCGGGCGTCCATCGAAGACCCAAGCCGCGTCGTCATCACGGCCAGCGTGGCAGGCCTCGGCATCGGGACGCTCGGCAAGCAGGGCACGTACGGCTACAGCGCCAGCAAAGCGGCCGTGATCCACTTGGGGAGGAACCTGGCCGTTGAGCTGGGACCCAGGGGGATCACGGTCAACAGCATCTGCCCGGGCTTTTTCCCGAGCAAAATGAGTAATGGATTATTGAAGATGTCGGGCGGGGCCGAGGCGTTCGCCAAGGCGAACCCGTTGAGGCGGCTGGGATGGCCCGAGGACATTGCGGGCGCTGTGGTGTATCTAACAAGTCGGGCAGGATCCTATGTCAACGGGGCGGCGATCGAGATTGATGGAGGTGCGTTGTGGCAGAAGGGGCAGTTGAATCCCAAATTGTAAGGGGTGTAAGGGGACTGTAAGTCTAGTACGAGGCTCCAATTGATTCGAAGGGCTCTGTTCTTAGGTGCGCGCCCTTAAATCTCCTCCTTCTCCCTTCAAGGGACTAAATACACATTATACCTGAACCGTAGCTGTTTTGGCCGGCTTGCGAGCAACCCAGCTGCTTGCCCTGTAAGTTGTCTGCAGCATTGACTCTCTGTCGAGGATGTACGGTGTCTCGATGCCTGTCTCCCGCGAAACGATTTCGAACCCAACCTCAGCCAGTAGTGACATGACCTCCTCATCCGTCAGCTCAAAGTTACCGGGGTCCGCAATCCCGGATGTGTCATGGCCGCTCTCGACCTCGTCGTGCTCGTCCCGGTCCCAAACACGCCCCTCGAAATGCCACAGCAGAGGACCAATATTAACCAGAATTCCGCCGGGTTTTAAGCAGTGTAATATGGTCTCCAGATATCGTATGAGGTTGGGCGCCGTATCAAGGAAGAAAACGCTGGCCACAACGTCATATGCCGCTGCTCTGTCTTTCTCCGCATACAAACACAAAAAGTCGGCGGCGCTCATGCTCATGGAGCCAATAGGCCGTACCTTCTCTGCCTCTGTGAGTTCAGTGGCACAATGCACATCCGGGACCGAGTAGCTGCGGAGGTGGTTCGCCCTGGACTTGTGGTTTGAGAAGGTATGAATCCAGGGGAAAATGGTGTGTCGGCCGGGACGCTCGCAGCAGTTGAGGATGTATGACGACGCCAGCAGCTGGTGGTATGAGATCTCGTTGCCCTCGGTTTCGCATCCCCTGAGACATAACTCGAAGACAAGCCGGCCGAGCCCTGCCCCAGGAACGAGCACCTTCAGCGGGGGGTGGCCTGGCCCTCTGGCTTCCTTCTCGGCATCGATGGCGCGTATGATGGGTCCGAAGCTTGCTGCCCGTTCGCCGGCACCCTCGGCGGACCAGTCGCGGTAGAACTGCCGGATTGTGCTCCGAGCTTTGTCTATGTCGTTGGGCTTGGCCGAGCCGTTCCATTGGGGGGGTAATTTCAGGTCACCCGTCTCCGACGCAACGCCAACGTGAAACATCTCGAGGCCTTTCTTAAAGATAGTGCGGGCGAGCTCAGCATTGGACTCGATGGCATCATCTACCCTGTCCAATGTGTCGAGATAGTTGAATGGCGGAGCTGCAAGCTTCTGCCAGTGTGCCTGGGGCAGTGCGTAGAAGGCCTGTCTGCGCAGATGCGTACATTGAAAGTGGGCTATTTTGGCATACTGTCTGCCAGAAGTCAATATTCAGTACAGCATCAGGGTCCGACAGATCCGAGGCTATGATATGATGAGCTCACACACTTGTGTTGAGTCATGGCGCTTGTGAAACGGGCAAGGGGAATCAGGATAGTTCTGCGACGGTTATCGTCTTCATATATAGCAAAAAAAAAAAAAAGTAATGTGAGTCTTCCGCGGAAAGCGAATGACTGAGAGCGCAGGTGTCGACAGTTCAACGTCGAGCAGGTTGGTTCAGAACGATCATGGGGCATTCTGGGATGAAACTTGACTCACTGATAAGAGTCGAGCGTGCGATAAATGACCTGCAGCTCCTCAGGGTCGTCGATGCCGTTTTCAATGCCGTTCCATGGCGTATCATCCTCCATCTCAGGGTTCGTGTGCGTCTGGTGGGTGAGACAGAAATCGACGTGTTGAGAGTCTGGAAGGAACTTTGGCAGGAAGTCGGCGGAAAGAGCGGAGCCGGGACCGGCGGACGCTTGCGTCTAGGGGACGATGATGGTGCCACTGCTGTGCACCTGCCTTTCCGTCTCTGTGGCTGAAAAAAACCTCGACCCGTTCAGAATAACCGTCTATCTATTCCAATATCAAGTTGAAGGCGTCTCAATTTAAAGACGTCTAAAGCAGCTGCTTATCAGCTCCGTGTCACACAAGCACCCAAGTTCAAGTCACCATCATTCTATCCATTGCGATAAAGACGGACCTCGCCGATTGTCTTGTGAGATCTAGCCCTACAGACTGGAAACAAAGCCTAATTTCAGAGAACATTATCAAATGTGTATACCAACTGCGAGGATACTTGGAGGTGCTCAAAATCGGACCGAGCAAAGAAGAATGGCAAGGATACCGAACACTTGAGCTGGGTTTGTGCAAACCCTAACCCCTATTTCGTGTCGGAATGCCCCCGAGAATGAAAACCACCACCATGATGCTGCACTTGGCCAGTTTTTCGAGCATGAGAGTTATCGCTCTCACAGAATACTTCAGGACAGCATGATGGATGCTCCCATTCAACTTTCCTTTCCCCTTCCGCGGTCTCTGGACACGCGCATCTACCTCCATTTGACAGTCAAAGCAAAAGCGATTGTGCTCTTCCTCACAACTGCCTCCTTGGAAGATGCGGCTTCACCCACCCCCCTGGGTTCCTTCGTTTATGCCTTGCCTGATGTATGCCCACGTTTCGAATACCCGTTTTTAGTCTGGAACATAGATCCTGCTAACGTTGACTCAGAAATACAACCCCAGCCAGCCGCTGGCAACGGCGCTCTGCACAGTGGAACCGACGATTGAATTCACCACCAGGCTAGCCAAACTGCTCGCAAAGAAGACGCAGCGTCCAATCTATGTGGGCAATTCAATAAGCCTTGCAAGCACTGGCCTGGGCGGGACTGTGGATGAGGAGATGGACGCATACAAGAAGGTCGTTGAAGTCACTCTGGCTCAACTCCAGACAGTTCTCGAAGCTGTGCGAGCTCCCTCGGACGGAGTTCGCTCAGAGTAGTCACCAATAAGCGAATATGTTTGAAACCGAAGTCGTCTTGCAAAACCCCGTCGTTCCTTGTGGTGAGATAAAACACAAGGCATTGAGAAGATGATTTCGCCCTGGCTTCAAGCTTGATCATTACTTTACCGACGCCGCAAACCCGGAGCAAGTCCTCATACAGGGTTTGGAACCAACGACGCTGATTCTAGCCGCCCCTTTTCCCTGGCGGCTTACATGGCTTTCTCAACACCTTCAAAATCGATTCTCAAGGGCTACCCCGAACGAACAACTAAAAGAACGCCCAACCAGATCTTGAATCACATTCAAGATCAAAGCTCGAGTCGAGCTTGCAACAAGCCGATGTCCCTCCCAGGTAGTCACATGGCACCCATATTATAATGAAGGAGGTACGACGAGAGTAGCAGAAATTTCATGTGTATCCCTAAGTACTTTCCTCGTGGCACAAGATGCGTGACATGGGCAATCATGGGGTGTGAAGAGACCGCGTCTCATCCAAAAAAGGGAAGTTTGTCGATGGCCACGTGAAACAGGTAATAAGCAGCCCAAGATCTTGATTACCCATGTCGGTAGAAAGGCGTTTCAGACAAGATAACGGTATAATCATGCTACATCCATCTACGCTTTGGGGATGTACATCATTCACAAGTGGATGTCTTTCTACCGATACGTTAGCGCAAAGTTAAGGCAGATGGCCGGCGAGGAAGCCCTCTCTTTCCAAGGACTGAAAAGGCGGGAGGTGGGGATCCTTGCTTTTCCAGAGTCACAGAAGGTTGTTGGTTGGCTGCACGCTTGAGTGGGTTCAGATCTCCACTTTATACCTGGCTCTGCCCCGCCATGCTCCGCGATCAGGCTCTCACTGGGCGCTGCAGCTACGGCGGGAGCCCCGCGGCGCAAATTTCAAAGGTGGGAAAGCCAACATGAATTTTGAAACAACCCACACGCTGAGCCTCCATAGGGGACAGACCACTTGATAGATAGGGTAGCTACCTTAGGGGTAGTATTCTGCCAGAACCCGACTCATCGATTTACACAAGTGCCTCTTCAGGTATTTGTATGTCAGATCAGAATCCTACAGGCTTGGGTAAGCGACCGGTCGCAAGCACCTCCCATCGTTTCGCGTTTGACCTGCTTCTGCTGTTTTGGTGTAACTCGGGGACGTCTGATGGCCCAGCCCCTAACGCGCAGAGGCTAACAGCTTTCTGGCTTCACCCCACTTTTTGCACAGCGCCAAAAGAATGCCATCACCACCACCGACCCCCAGCCCGTACACCAACTGAATCACACGAAAAGGCCAACGCTTGATTCAAGCTCCAGGTACTCCCACGATCGATCCGCTACACCTTGGGTCTAGTTCGAGTCTGGAAGCGCTTCCGCTCCGGAGTTAGGGCTTGCCGTGTCGCCCAATACCACAACTCCCCGCTGAGGCTCGCTCACCTCACGCTGCCCCGCCCCGCGATACTCGGTGTCGGCTCGTCGCCATGGATTGGCAACCCAACCAGGAGTCCTTGCGGACGCTGGCAGCATGTCTCAAGGACTCGCTGAGTGGCTTCAACAAGGCCGCACAGAAGCAGGCCGAGATCGTGAGTCGCTGTGGAAGCTTTGCGCTTGCGCCTCGTCAAGAAAACTGACCAAGAACCCTCCGTTCGCGCAGATGCTCTCTCAAGCCAAGGCGAGCCCGGATATCAACAACTACCTGGCCTACATCTTTTCGAGCGCCCAGCCACCCACCGGCCTGGCGCTGTCGCCCAATGACTGGCACCTGGTCCGCTCCGCGGCGGCCATCATGCTCAAGAACAACGTTAAATCAGATTACAAGAAGATCCCCCAGACAAGCCTCACCCTGATCAAGCTTGCCGTCCCGATTGGCATCCAGGACAGCAACTCCCAGATCCGCAACTATGCGGGAAATATTGCGACCGAGATGGTTCGTCGCGGCGGCCTCTACAGCTGGCCTGAGCTGTTGCAGGAGCTTTTGAAGCTCCTCAGCAACGAGACTGGCATGGTGTCGAATGAGGCCCAGGAGGGCGCCATGGCTGCCATGGCCAAGATCTGTGAAGACAACACCAAGCTGCTTGAGCGGGAACACAACGGTCAGCGGCCGCTCAACGTCCTTCTCCCCAAGTTCATCCAGGCGACCAAGAGCCCCCTTCCCAAGGTTCGCGCTCACGCGCTTACGGCCATCAACGTTTTCACGCCCAGGAAATCGCAAGCCATGCTCAACTCGATCGACGACCTCTTGCAACATCTCTTCTTCCTCGCCGAGGATCCCGTTACCGATGTCCGGCGCCAGGTTTGCCGCGCATTCGTCCGGCTAGTGGAAACCCGCCCTGACAAGCTTCTCCCTCATCTCGGCGGCTTAGTCGAGTACATCATCTCGCAGCAAAAGAGCGATGACGAGGATCTCGCTTGCGAGGCCGCCGAATTCTGGCTGTCAATCGGCGAGCATGACGATCTGTGGCAAAATCTCGAACCCTACATCCAAAAGATCATACCCGTCCTGTTGGAGTGCATGGTGTATAGCCCGGAGGACATTGCGATGCTTGGCGGGGAATCGGATGACGAGGACGAGGAGGATCGGGAAGAGGATATCAAGCCCCAATTCGCCAAGAAGAACCTCAAACGCGGTACAAAGGCGGACGAGTCAGCAGAAGGGGGACAAAACCAAAATGGCAACGCGTATGAGAAGCTCGCGAGTATGGATGACGACCTGGAAGAGGGAGAGATTGACGAGCTGGACGAGGAGGGCGGCGATGAGAGCCCCGACGAGAGATGGACACTCCGCAAGTGCTCTGCGGCCGCCCTCGATGTCTTCGCAACCGACTTCGGCGGTCCCGTCTTCACCTGCATCTTACCCTACTTGCAGACCAACCTAAAGCACCAAGATTGGCCGCATCGTGAGGCGGCCGTTCTTGCGCTCGGTGCCGTCGCCGAGGGATGCATGGATGTCGTGATCCCGCACCTCCCAGAACTCGTTCCCTATCTCATCAGCCTCCTCGACGACCCGGAGCCGGTCGTTCGGACGATCACATGCTGGACGCTTGGGCGGTACTCGGCCTGGGCGGCCAACCTGCGGGAACCGGCAGAAAAGCAGAACTACTTCGTGCCCCTGATGGATGGCATTCTGAGGAAGATGGTCGACAAGAACAAGAAGGTCCAGGAGGCCGGCGCCTCGGCAATGGCTAACTTGGAAGAGAAGGCAGGGAAGCACCTCGAGCCATTTTGCGGCCCCATCATTCAGCAGTACGTTTTGTGCTTCAGCAAGTACAAGGACAAGAACAGATGGGTCCTCTACGACTGCGTTCAGACGCTGGCCGAACACATCGGGCCCGTGTTGGCACGTCCCGAGCTCTGCAACCAACTGATGCCCGCCCTCATCGACCGCTGGCAGAAGGTGGCGGACCAGTCAAGAGAAATGTTCCCTCTCCTGGAGTGCCTGTCATACGTCGCCATTGCCCTTGGCGATGCCTTCACCCCTTATGCCGAGCCGATTTTCGGACGCTGTGTCAACATTATCCACCAGAACTTGGAGCAGACCCTTGCCGCCAACAACAATCCTGAATTCGACCAACCCGACAAGGACTTCTTGGTTACCAGCCTGGACATGCTGAGCGCCATTATCCAAGCGCTCGACAACACGAAGGCGGTGAAGTTGGTTCAGAACAGCCAGCCAGCCTTCTTCGAGCTCTTGAGCCTATGCATGGAAGACCCTGCCGACGAGGTGCAACAGTCGGCCTACGCGCTCCTCGGCGACTGCGCAAAGTTTGTGTTTGACCAGCTCAAGCCCTTCCTCCCATCCATCCTCCCCATTCTGATCAAGCGGTTGGACCTCGAAAACGTTCTCGACGATGAGATTGACGGCTGCTTCAGCGCCGTCAACAATGCTTGCTGGGGCGTTGGCGAGATCGCTATGGAGTACAAGAAGGAACTGGCGCCGTTTGTGCCGGAACTGCTCCAGCGCTGCGTTGAGATAGTCTCTAACCCAGGCGTCCCCCCCGGCGTCAACGAAAATGCGGCGATTGCCCTCGGCAGGCTGGGTCTTTACAACCATGACCTGCTTGCGCCGCACTTGGCCAAGTTCTCGGCGGAATTCCTTAGTTCCATGGAGGAGATTGATCCTTCCGAGGAGAAAGCGACTGCCTTCAAAGGGTTCGGCATGGTTGTCGCGCAGAATCCGCAGGCTATGGAGAAGGATCTGCTGCGCTTTTTCACAGCCATTGCAAGGTATCAGGATCTGAACCTGCAGAACCCCGCGAAGCAGGAGTTACATGAAGTCTTCCAGAACGTGAGTATTTCATGTACAACCCAGACTTCTGCTCGTGAGATAATCTAACGAGCGGTCCTGAACAGGTCCTCAACATTTACCGCCAGATAATCCCCCAGTTTAACGAGTTTGTTGCGCAACTTCAGCCTCAAGACCAACAGGCCCTGAAAGCGACCTATGCTCTCTGATTGATGAAAGCTAATCAGCCGTCGGACGGCTCAATGATCTTGTGTGCCCCTGACATGATCATGTCAACAATATTCCCACTTGATGGATAGATGTCCCTTATCCCTGGGGTTAAGAGGGCTATCACCGAAAAATCAAACAACGATATACCCTCTGGCACGTTTTTCTTTTGGGGGGTTTTGCCGCACCAGAATCACCAGGGCATAGTAGTTAGCAATGAAAGGGAAAGTGAATGCAATCTTTTCCGTTTTCTCTTTTTTTTTTCCTCGTCAATATCATGATGTCCTTGCAGAAAGAAGAAAAGTGGAAGGAGTATGCGTTTGGGGAGAGAAAGAGGCTGATGATTGTTTGCTGGATGGAGGATACTATAATGTTGACTGCTGATCAGGAAGGCATGGATATGAACTCACCTTTCTTTCGATGGCTCAGTGACATGAAACCGGACAAGGGTCACCAGTGGGTGGGTGGGTGGGCAGTGGTGTAGTTGAGTAGATGGTATGCTATCAAAGTCGGCTTTCCGGGAGGTGCTGGATTGCTTTGGAATGGGGCTTGAAGGGGAGGGGGTATTCAAGGCTGAGGCAGACGGGGTCCAGTTGCGCTCTCGCATGTTGAAGGTTCAAGGTCTTCATTGCGGCAAGGAAGCAAAGGGGATGGATGATCTGATCTACGAGTTTCCTTTGCTCGGTCTCGGTACCACGCATGACATGGGCAAGTGGAATAGAAGGTGGAGTGGCGATGGAGAGAATGGCTTGGTTCTGTGATGTTTGGTTGGAGCTAGCTTGGACGTGGATGCGGTTGATAGCCTCTAGGGGACGGGAAGTACATAGGAGGGACGGTTACAGGCTTACATAGATGCTTTGGTAGACATACCTTAGCTGGCGGTGAACTGTACTGCATTTGCACTTAGATAGGTCATTAGATAGCCAGTAGGTAGCTTCATGGTTCATTGTTGAGTAGTCAAGGCGCGTTTGATGATTGTTCGAATATGTGCGCCTCGGCCCCGGCAGTCATCAGATCAAAGCTCCGAGTTATAACGTTAGCCTCGAGATTTATTGTGAGAGTCATGACTTGATTTATGAATAGTTATTCATAATTATTCTGAACAATACTTTTCATTCTTCCAGGACGCCACGTCTAGTACCGTGATACTAGACTGTTTGCTGCTTTTTTTTTTTTCATACTTTCTCCTAACAGTCTCAAAACTTGAGTGCTGTGAACGGAGTATGCCCTTTCGCGTTCTCCGTTGTCTGCTCGGGAGCTTTTGCGAGGACGAAAGGACTCATTTTCCCTCTTCTCCCAACTGCCGGATCCTTCACCGAGGCATATCCCTTTTGTCAGCTTAGTATTGTACCTAGTTATCCCTTTATCTTTTCTCCTTACTCTTATTTTGGATTCTCCAAGAACCACTTCGTACCGTGCACCATACACGACTCCTTCTCTCTGGTTTGCCCGACAACACGACGGCGATGTCTCCTAATGCGGAAGCGATCATACGTTTGGGAGCGAGCTGAGTGTACGCTGCGCCCCTACTCGGTTGGGCAGGTCCCGAGGCTTGCGGCGTTTGTGGTAGCCGCGCAGGGCATTTTGTCGCAAGAAAGGGGCCGCGAAGCGCGCCCCTCGAGTCGTTTCAGCGAGGGCAATGAGTGGATGCGCTGAAGATAAAAAAACAGGGGCTTGAATATCGTGTCCTGGTCTTGTCAGCCCCAGTTGCGGTGGCTGTGCCGGTAGTTCCAATGCATGCGTTCAGGGGCACGCTGGGGCACGACGGGCCACCCCGTTGCTTGTTCCCAACCTGTCGTGCCTGGTTTCTCGGCTTCTAGTTGTGGGTTTCTGGTATTAATGACGTTGGTTCATCATGCTCTCTTACCCTCCCCAGTCGTTACCTCGACACATTACGTGGCATAGTTGGTCTTACGCACTAAGCGCTTCTTCGCTTCTTGAAATGAGTTGGGGAGACCAGTTTGTTTGCTATAAAGTGTTGCACAGGTACTGTAACCAGTTTTTGCAAGCGGCCCTGAATGCAATGGACCCCTGAACCTCTGAGTAAGGTACCAAATACCGGCGCGTCCCACAACATCAATGGGGGGTGCGGCGTCGGGTGCTGCGGTTCGTCAGCGGACATGGAATCGCCCAATGACTTGCTCTGCCCAGTTCAGTGACACAAGCCATTCGGTCCGGCGAGCAGTGGCCCGCGGTTGGAAGCCTTCGCATTCCCTCAAGGACACGCCCGTTTCCACGTACACCGTCTTGAGACTATCGAAACCCGTTAACCGCATGTAACTACATAGGCAGTTATCCGCTATGCAAAACACACCGTTCTCACAGATGATGACCAGTAGCTATGGTCCTAGTTCTAGGGGTAGTAATAGCAACCAGGATGGCTATGTTATGTTGCGTTGCAATGCGACACAAGCGATCCCCCATGTCTGTACACTAAACTAATTAGCATTCCGAATTGGGCAATCTTGCCCTAATGGGCACCCTCGCCAGAAGGAACAGGGGATCGTCCGGTAATAATACCAGTAAACCGTCTGGGGTGGACCCGCTCCGGTCCGAGCTCCGGAACCCGCCCAATCCACCACACTAAACGGCTCGATGCTGCGTGTTGGTCGGTGCTCTCGGAGCCGCCGATCTTGGAGCAAGAAGATCACCAGGCAAGAAGAAAAAAAAAAAAAAAGAGGAACGTAGTCTTGTGTGCTCAATATTTATAAAAGGAGAAGAAAACCAAGAGGAGGATGAGAAACATCGAGATACACAAAAACAGCGGCGATCCCACCCGTTTCCATCTCCTTCCATATTTTAATCAGAAGTTTGATCCAAGAAAAAATATGTCTATCGAATACAACTCGACGAAGAAAGATTTGAAATCAGGCATTTGGGTCTGGCTATTTCGTCAAGTTAAGGTATTGTAGTTACGTGACAGTGAAATCACAAATTGCCACCGAACCACAGCTAGTGGAACCTCAGAGAACAGCGAGTTGGAGTTCTGCTTTCCTCCAAATCCAATCCGTGGCCTGCGATTCCAGCCAATTCCATACATAAATCTGGCTGCCACGACTGGACACCTTACGATATAGGGGACAAGGAACGTTCCTAGCAAGCCCTGATTGCGAAAAGTTGGCAGTCATAAAGTCAGAATCAGCTGATACCAGGAGATCAAAGCCCCGCCTTCTCGAAGATAACTGGAATGTGGCATGATATAACGGAGGTGCTTCATTAAGTGAGACAAATTCGCTTACTGCCTGATTAACCAACGCGTTTACAATGAACAAAAAGAATAAGAGAGACACCTAGGTACCACGGAGTGTAGCGGCGTGTAGCTTCAGAGACCTGGCCGCCAATCTCTCATCCTAGGTACCGAGTACCTCGGTTGTTGCTATCTGTAACTTACCCCCAATCGCACGTTCTCCATGCTGTGGTGTGATACAAGACGGAGACGGACTCATTTCCCGGTCCCGCCTTCAGCCAATACTACCCGTCTGAGAGGGCTCGCCAAAGGAATCGAGAGAATGTAAACATCCAATAGTGTGCGGAAACGAAATCTGCAATCCCTTGAAACTCGCAGCCCGACTCAGATCGACCGCTGCCTGCGTCTGTCTGAGGTAATGTAATCCTCTTGTATTTGTTTGCAGCCATTCACACAGGCGTGTGTGACTCGGAACTTTAAGCTGGGTCGGATAACGCCCGGATAGATTGTCTTGCTGCCACCCCTTCTGCCCTACCATCATCACAATTTAGGCGTCTGGCAAACATCGGTGCCCAACATATGATGCTGTGAAATCCTTGCTGCGGGGGAGATACGTGGGTACTAAGATTCCGAAGTAGAGAGGGCGTACCTGGGTGGGCTTGAGCAACAAGATCTTCCTTGCTGGGTGCATATCATCTGCAACTCGCATGTATGGTAACCCGCGGAATGCCCGCCGCTGCTAGGTGGTGCTCTCAGTCCTGTCACACAAGGTGGCCAGCACTCCTCCCACCGTGAGTGCAGATGCCCCATGAGGCTGTGGCGAAAGCAGGCTGTTAACTGCTCCTGCCCTTTGCCGCGGAACATGCATCAAGTGATTTAACTTATGGGAACCGCGGTCTGGCAGCGAGGGTGTGTCCCAGTCGTCTGGCTCCGGTCCGCATGACATAACGCCGGCCAAACGACCAGCCAGTGAGCGTGTGTGCTATTAATATCACATGGGGCATTTGGGCACAGGATATATCGAACAAAACGTCGACATATCCCAGCATTGGTCCAAAGACGACCAAGTAGTGAGGTTGAAGTGGTGTGGTGCCGTACTTGTCAGAGAGGAAGCGAAAGTCTTACGTCCTACTGCATACGTCCCAGAAAAAAAAGAACATTAGGACAGCGGGATCCACCGCCGCATGTACCACTTCATTGTGCTGTGCAGATAGCGACCTTGGAGGCGCCTGAGAATTCGCTTTCGTCGTGGCATTCAGCCGCTCTTGGCTTGGTCGCCGTCGCTTGGGCTCATCGCATCGACCACGGCAACCCGATCGGTAAGAACAAACGAAGCGGCCTATATTTAGATGGCCAGTCAAGATCGAATACCCAGGGGTATGGTTGACCCTTGGGTGAAAGACCGGGGATGAAGTACCGACATTATGCCGGCAACTTTGTTATCCAAGTGTTTTGTTGTCAAGGCCTGCAAACATCAGAGGCAATGCCTTAAGCAGCCGCGGATTGGAGGTTGCGTTAGCGGCGTCGGTACACACAAAGTATCAGGGTTACCGGTGGATGGTTGTCCGCGCTAGTTACCGCTTTTGGCCGTCTCAATCCGACGAAATGGCGGAAAGTTGAGCCTCGAATCTGATGCCCGAGGACATGCGGCGGTTCAGCTGTCGAATCATATTCAGTTCCAGACTGACAATGTAGCACGAGTGGATGAGGTTATCACGACGGGTGATATCACGACAAACGCTCCTCAACCCCACAGTTCATGGGCGTCACCGTTTCTAAGCCACCGTACTCGAAGCTGCTCACCCTCTGAAGCGATGGCGGGAGTTGTAATACAAGCCGGGGGCACAGTTTCTCGATCGGAAGCATCACCACCATCCGCCGATTGGCGACTTGGCGGACCGGGTTTCCCGCTTTTTGCTCCTCGGCAGCACACAAAGTCGTTACTGCGGAGTGAAGCGAAACTGTGCCGAAAGCCGGATCGACCATACGCCCGTTACCTGTCTGTGTGTACGCTGCCGGTTGCCATGTCGATGGAGCGGGAGCCCATCTCTCCACTCAGCTTCTGGCTTGGTGGAACATTGTCTGACTGGTTCGTCGCATTGGATGAAGGAACCGAGTTGCATTTTTGTTATTAGTCATGCTCGAGTGGACAATACCCGTAAAGAGTGGCCCGATGATCTGGTTCCGCTTTCGATTCAACGGCTTCAACCGAACTGCTTCATCAAGATGCGAATCCATTCGGGCAGGGCCGAGTTGAGAAGGGTGGGGTTTGAAGGCTGTGGAAATGGAGACCCACGAGCGAGTGGAACGTTGTATTGCAGCCGATCGCGGCTGTGAGTGACGCGGGTTCATTGTTGCTCAGGTAACTCAGCTGATTGGTTCCGACGGCATCGATCTGGTCCAATCCGGCCGGATATGGCAAGCGACGTCAGAGTGGGGCAGTTCGGACGAGAAGATACTGGGAAGGTTAACTTTAAGAATAGAAGCACGCTATTCCTGATTCAGCTCGACCACGGCGCACGCGGGATGGCTCACCTTGAGCCATCGCTGGTGGCCAACAAATCGCTTTGCGTTGTGATTAGAGCCGGCCATCCAGTAGAAAAAAAAGAGTAGGGTTGTCGATCAGTTGGGGGCAAGAACAACCACGGAGAGAAAGGGTGGGTAGAAGGAAACCACGAATCTTCCAGGCTATGCACACTGCATAAGCTTCCCCCCCCCCGGCGGCGGAGCAAACGGCTTCGCGGCAAAGTGGCCCATTACTTGGCGACCTGTGAAGGTGACGAAATAAAAAAGTGCTGACAGAATCACACGGAAAGGTGAAGAGTGGGGACAAGGGAGCGGTGAGTTGAAGCGATTGTGGAGAGGAAACTTTCGGACCAGGCAAGCGCCTCCGAACTTTTGCCGAAGGAGAGACTGATGAAATCCCTCCCGAGAAATCGGTTGAGATGACAGAAGAATGGGGGTTGTTGCAGTTATCAAGACTGGTTCTCTATGTAAAACCTAGGTAGCCCAGGTATGCAAGAGGCAGAAGAGCGGCGTGCAGAGTTTCATTTGGAAGGCTTGGTGTTGCGTCTGCCTTCAACGAGGAAACCGTAAGGAGAGGACTTTTTGGGGGAAATGAGGGGAAGGATGCAAGGTTCGATGCATGGGACCTGAGACACAGGGCCAGAGACCAAAAATGGACACGAGAAAACGGTTTGCAGCGGCCAATCAGATATGTTGACCCACATGAAAAGCCCCGAACCGACCAACCTTCCGCGGATGTGCTCGGACAAGGGTCGAGTGCAACGCGCTTCTTCCTCACTAACACTACTTAACCTTAGCATTCCAACAAGGGCGTATTCTGCTGGTAGCTTCTCGGAGTTAGCATCTCTGCGATGTGCTTTCTACTCCTTATTTCACGGTCCGTGCTGTCCTGACAGGGGCGGCAGTACTATGAAGGTTACCGAGGAATGCTCGTCGTCAAACGTGCAGAACTGCTACACAGTTTGACTCTCGACCGCGTCTTTCGTCTTTTTGTGACTGGTGGAGAGACCTCCGCCGCAGGGCAGGCAGTCCTACGATGTCCCAAGCTCGGGGAAGGCTCGGCCCCACCCCGAAAGGCACCCTGTGGTATTTCGTGGAAAAGTCCTTCATCAAGGGTCCGCTGCCGCTTGTCTTTCATGGATGACAATAACAACCGAGGCGGGAGAAAAGCTGGAGAACCCTCGAACGCAACTCTGGAGATTCAGAGACAATGTACCCACCAGCAGTGACATAAATGCCAAGTAACCGACTGCCTGGTGGTATAATTCTTAGTGGCTATACTTACCAACCATGATCCGTTCATGACGACGGGAAGACCCTGGGTTCCTGGTGTAGCTGCGAGTGGCAGTGCCAGTCACTGAGAGGGGGCATCATGTCGAGGGCGCCTTGTTGATTTTGGCTCCGGCAAGACCGGGTCCTCATCAAGCCTTCGCAACACAACCTAACTTGGAAAGGACCGAGTGTACCCTGTCCTTGAGCGTCAGAGAAGTCACGGGAGCGCTCCCCGCCGGATAGCAAGGGAGCTCCCTCCGATCTCCAACTTTTACAAAGTTGACAGAAGTGCGCCTGTTGCATGGTTTTGTATGCAATGCCATGTAGCAACCAGAAATTTACACTACCTTATTGGCCGCTTAGTCTGTGCCGACACAGGGTGCAGCAATCTACGCTTGACCTGGCTTGAACCCCGCACTACCTTACGTTTACCTACTGAGCGAACAATACCTATTCAGCACAGTGACAGCAGTTCGAAACATGGCCTACGGGGGGAGGGGGGAGGGGGGAGGGGGGGAGGGTCTGTGCACTTCGGCACTAAAGTGCGGAAGAGCGGCAGCCATTGATGAAACATGCTCTTGAGGTTATGATTCAAGGTGAATGATCCATCATGCTTGTTTAGATCAACAGCTCTGGAGCTTAGGATGAGCCCACTCCCTTATGTAAGTGCGATGTTCGAATCACAGGCAGGGGTGGCCCACGTGAAGCGTGACTAGTCGAGAGAGTCGAGCCTTGGTTTACCCTGCCATAACCATGTATCCGGAGTTCATCGGTTGAAACGTAATAGGTGTTGCTTGCAAAAACGCAAAATTCTGGCAAACCCTTTGAGCAGTAAACAAAAGCTTTGTTGATTCGATACACAGGAATTTGCCAAGATGAACGGAACTCAACCTACCCTTCATCTACGTGGGCATAGTGGTGCCGGCAGTGACGGCCAGCACGACCCTTCTAACCCTCGGCAAGACTCCCAGCCCGGACCAGCGACCTCCACGTTTCCTTGAAAGCAGCCCAACCCTCCAGCCTTCCGCGCACAAACCCACCATGTCCATTAAGCAAAGTGACCTTTCGGGCCCCTATGGGCTAGCCTGGCCAAACTTAGAATATAGAGCCGCCCCTTTGTGACACCCACCAATTTCCTACAAACTGCTGACCAGGAAATATCGTAAATTTGCAGGTGAGATATAGACTACAGCTTTGGATAGTTAATTAGGATGAAGGAATAAGTAACCAGGGCATAGGAAAAAAAGAAGGAACACACGCTCCAGTGTCAATGTCAAAAATCATGTAAGCAAGAGAGTGGAATTGTTACTTTCTGGTAACGTGCTTGTGGCCGTGCTAAACGCACCAATGATCATCCGTTACCTTTTTACTGATCGCCTAGCAATTCAGGCAACCGAGCAGCGCCCGACGCTAAAAGCGCCGTTGTCTGACTCCTGCCAGCCTCAAGTTAACGTAACATCTGCCCGTGGACGACACACAGCTGGCCGCCACGGGATTCGCAACGAGACCGTACTTGCTGCACGCTCGGTCTGCACCAGCACCGACAGCAGGCCGATCACCGCAGCACCGCATAAACTGCACCGATTTTGTGTACCAACCCGCAGAGCAGCGCAGCAGAAAAACACACCTAGGAGTGTATGAGCCTGCCCGAGTGCACTGTGGGCGGCTTCTTTAAAGCTTCGATGGTGGGATTCTGCACTGCCCAATCCTGCGTATAGGTCACCTCATCCTAACACCTTGAGTGGATGTGCCCGCTTGATGCACCCGGCACTCGGAGGGCCAGAAACGCCGAAAGTAAGGTTATCGTCTGCTGGTCGCGCCATCCTCTGCCACATTCGATGTTGCTGCCTGAGCTATGACGACGGCGCCTTCTCACAGAGCGAAATGCGGGATGGGGAGCTCTGTCCATCCCGCCCGCTTCCCCGCCACTCTCCGTTCAGATTTGTGCCTCAGCAGCTTCATATTTTGGTATCCTATATACACGCCCCAAGCCCTATCGCGGCTGACATGACATGGCCCATGTCATGTAGCGTATGTGCATACATCCATCGCGTGCTGTACCCAAGATGACGGCTCCCGTCTCATCCCATGCCGGATTTTGACATTGTGGTGGGCTCGGTCGATGACCGCGCATCGGAGAGAAATTGACTGCACGGAGCAGCAAACTGCACATCACCAGTCTCCTCTGCTTTGGCTCGCTTGTTTGGCGGCCGGCCCTCGCCCCGTTGGGGTCATTTGGGCATGAGCCCAGCATTCGATCACTGTGGGGCGGCCAGCACATGGTGCAGCGGACGAACCGGGGCCAGATGGAATCTTGGCCTCCATAGTTTCCCGATGGGGCAGGGGCCCTTGGCGCTTGTGGGTCACGGCTGGAAATCCCACGCCCTCTGCAACCATTCAGCATCATCGGACCGCTATTTAACGATGCAACTCCCCCAACGGCCCATCCTCTCCTCCCTCTTGGTCTCTCAGAGACACCATCAACGCTGCTTCAGCCCCGTCGCTGTACCTCAACAACTCACGTTCGCTTTTAGCAACCAACCCCCCTAGGAAGTCCTCGTCGACTCCTGTCATTCGCTTGTTTCTTTTTTGTTTGTGTCGGAGAGATCTCGAAACGAAAACCCGCAAAAACCCACCCTCACCTCGCCAATCAATCGCCCCCACCGCCTTTCAGTGATGAACTCATAACTCAATCATCTGCGACCCTAAGAAGAAAAGTAGATGTCCATCTGCAAGGCCAAGGCTTAGCTCGCTCGCTACACCCACTCTCGCTCCAGGTTTTTTGTATCTCTCAGACGCAAGGGAGGTAATTCCACGATCGCTACCGTCAGGGAAAGGGGAAAAGGAAAAAAAAAAAGAAGAGCCAGGAAGACCAGAAGCCGAGAGACGTCGAGATTCGTTAAGATCCGAGGGAGAGAAGTGTTGGCTGGCTCGTTTGCTGTGACGATCCCCAGCTTTTGAGCCTTGATTCACTTTTTTACTCAACACCATCCGGCTCATCATCACCTGCCGAGCTTCGCTACTCCCCCGCGTGTCCGGATTCGACCGCTGCGCCCGACATATCTGCTGTCTCGCATCCTGCAGGTCTTCAGATAGTGTCAGCCCGACACTATCTCTCGCGCCTTTTCTAGCCGCAACTTACCACCTTCGCTAATCCCGCCGCCCGTCGGGCACGTCGTGCGTTTACTTCTTGTTAGCATCCCTTCTGCCTAGACCAACGCCCTGTTTCAGCCGTTGGTTGTTCTTCAATTCTTCGCTTTTATTTTTTTTTTTGCTACGTATTTCGTAATAATGGCCGGTCCCGGTGGTGGTCCTCCTCGTCGGAGGTGAGTTTTCCGTCCCAATTCGGAATCCCGTTGTCTCGCTACCCGCGTTGCTAACAGTTTTCTAGCCATACCAAGTCCCGAAAGGGGTGCGAGACCTGCAAGCGTCGCCATATCCGGTGCGATGAGAACTTTCCTCAGTGGTATGCGATTTCCCTCATCCGAGCCGCGCTCATGACAACTAACGGACCTGCCTTAGCCGCAACTGCACCAAGCACAAGATCCGTTGTCCGTACAATGACGTTTCCGTGCCCGAGGACAGGGCTGGGTCTCCGGACAAGCCCGACCTCTTGTGGACGCCGGAAATTGAGGCTACCATTGAACAGTGGCGCCGCACTGGCATGTTTCCGTTCCCTAGCCTGGGCATTTACCCCACGCCTGCGCCCGATTTCCTCACCAACGAGGAACTGAGGTTGATCCACCACGTTGCGTCGATCAGCCACCAGATGCAGGAACTGGGGGCCAACGATTTCACGCTCTGGACACGGCAGATCCCGACGTAAGTCTCCGCAGTGAGACAGAGGGGCAAACTGTGGCTGTTTGGACTAACCGATCTTGCAGGCTCATCAGCATCGGCGCGACCCACCCCTATGTTCTGCACGCTCTGCTCGCCTTCTCCGCCATGCACCTTGCCTTTCTGACAAGTTGCCCCGCCGTTGGCAACATGGCCTATGAGCATCGCGGTGCCGCGCTGAAGGGGCTGCAGGAAGCCATCAGCACCTTCTCTCGGGAGACTTCTGACGCAATCCTCGCCGCATCGTTGGTCCTTTCATGGCAAGCCACAGATTGGTAAGCAATAAAATGCACCTATCCGAGCTACACCAGGAAAAAGGAAAAACTAACCCTGTTTTGACTGTAGGCGGAGCTGGACCCAACTTATGCAAGGAACCTCATCTGTAAGTCGTGACGGATTGTCGCAGATAGCCCCCGGGACCGTGCATTAATCGATATGAATACAGGTCATCGAGGCTATGGATCCCTGGAAGCACGAGTCGCAGTTTGGCGACTTCATCGCTGAGAGCAGCACTTTTCCAACCGCGCCGCCCTCGCCCGCTCCAGACCATCAGCCCAGCCAGCCTCGTGAAGATGATTTGGAGGCCTTTCAGCGCGCCCTGCAGCAGCTCCAGAAGCTCGAGTCCTTCCTCAAGAAGAACCGTGAGGCAACGAAGCCGGCTGCTCAGCTCAGCTCATTTCTCAAAGGCTCCCGCAAGGTCACCTCGTCCCTCTCGGTGGCCCAGCAATTCGATCGTCTGAAGCCTCTGCGCGCCTGGTTGTTCTGGCTCCCCGTCGCGCTCCTAAAGGACAATGGTGCATCTCCGAGCACCTTGGTGGTTATTGCCCACTATTACACGGCCGCCTTGTTGATGGAACGTCTGTTCCCTGAGATTGGCGCCGCCTACTTTGGAAGTATGGCCATTGGTCCAGTCGAGGAGATCGCTCGCCGACTCTACGCCATCCGCAACCTTGGACATCTCGATGGCGACCTTCAGACTCCGCTCAACCTGATGGAATTCCCCATCGAGACCGTCAACGAGTTCCGCTCCAGGATGGGTTGGGTCCAGCCTGTACGCACGCCCTCGTTCCCCCAGTTCGACGAGCCAAGCTTCTACATGAACGAGGGCTCCCCGTTGATGTTGTCGGCCAACATCTCCTCTGAGTACTTGCCTTACGGGGACAACATGGCCTTTAGCTACAGCACCGAGGACCTCTCTGTCATTCCCGAGTCTGGCCAGGCCAACGCCATCAACCCGGCTCAGCTGTCATCGCCGTACGTTGACCCTCACTACCTCAATATCCCCAGCCCGTCGTACGGGGGATACAGTCCGGCTTCGAGCACCTACGGCGACTTCAGCGATGCGTCTCCGGTTGTCTACAGTGATGCTGAAGATAATGGGCTCTACGGCGTGGGTTACGCAGATACCTCAGCGATGCTGGGCGGTTCCAACACTTATGGCGTCGGGTTCGTTTCTCCAATTCAGACTGTGTGGACCTGATCCGGGTTGCACCAAGGGCTGCTAGCCGCCGGGCGCAAGGGCAGACGTGATTGACCATGACGACCAGGCCTTCCAATCTGAGCACCAGCCCAGATTACCCGCCCCCTGAGGACCTGTATTGGCTGCCGACTCAACATCCGAACCTGGTTCCTTCGCCGTTTTTGAGCCCTCAGCCGTCCCTGCTCCCGGTTCCCGAGTCTCCCGTCTCTCAGTTCACCTCCCTGGTGACCCACGAGGAGGCTAGCATGCCTGTCAGCACCGTGTTCTCCGTGCCGTCGGCATCACAGGAGAAAGAGAAGAGCAAGGTCACCTAGCGGCACCACCAGTTCGCCTTTGCATCCGGTTACGAACTTTTACGAATTTCTCGTTTTTTATAATTTTGCCATGCAATCCGAGTTGCTTGCTGGCCGTTTTCCTTCACCTCGACACAGACGCAGTTGTACACCACCTTCCTTTGATCGATCACATAGCACCATACACCAACTCGAGAGCAGCAGCCATTCCACGTCATGATAAATGACGTGTAACATTCCTTTTTACGACTGCGACAGCTCCACCCTAATACTTATTTTGCATCTTGCAAACGACGCTCCTTTGTCGACACGCGCGATTATTCGCAGAGATACCCACTTACGACGCTCCTTTTTCTGGTATACCGGCTGGTCCACTCGAAACAAACTATAGACTTTCCTTTGGCATTTCCGCGGATCGGAACGGCTCATTACGCCTCAATGGCGAGATATAGACACTCCTTTGACGACATACATTGTACCATGATGAAGACATTTCATCGGCATAGACTTTCGCTCCTTACGGATGATCACGATACCCAACTGCATAAGCGACTGTTGTTCTGGTTTGGTTTTGGCTGGTTTTCTTCGGACCTTGTGTTTTCTTTTCATTTTTTTATTTTTTTGGAGGGAAGATGGCAAGCAAGCAAGCAAGCAAGCAAGGGCTGTGGACAAATGTCTTGTCCAGATGGAAGGGAAAACGCGGATTTGTGCTTTTTGGCTTGGGTTTTATTGGCGTTGCCTGGCTGCATTGGGCGGCGTTCGTCTAGGGTCTTGTAATTCCGTTATCGGCACGCGCTTGTATTGAGATAGTAGTTTGGCAAGACGGAAAGTAATAAGGCAGAGAGGCATATGGGGTCGCTGTGCGAAGCGGCCCCCCTACGCCGAGGACGGTCTGAAAGTCAGATTGTAAGAGAAGATATAGTAGTAATTGGTCGTTTGGCTTTAATGAACAAGAGGCTGTTTGTCTTGCCGTTAAGCATACTTCGATTTATCTAACCCAGTTGAATGGTAATGCATAGTCGATGTTTTTGTAGTCCTGGGGCTCATCCACAATTTGCATCCGATTCTCGCGGCGACGACTGCCTGCCTCAATATATTTTCTAGAAAGTTGACCATGTTGTCGCGGGCGTCGATGGGTTTGCGTGGATCGACCTTCCCACAGGGATATACCTAGGCAAGTGCTGCGGTCAGTTCACTTCCCCATATTAGGTACAATAAATAAAATAAATGATGAAGGAGGGACAGAAGGGCATTAATGAAACGGGTACCCCTACGGATGCTGAGAAGAAACGAGCACTGTTGCACACGTACTTTAGGCATCATTTTATTTTTCGGGTCGTTGGTTTAACGTGTACGCGTATTGTGTTCTAGTTAGTCATCCGCCCTCCCATTCCTCCCGTCCCGCCTCTCTTCCGGTTGTAGGTATTGTTGTCGTTGGCATCGGCGTCGTCGTGGCTCACGATGAGCACAATATGACGCTACTAAAGCCAGAGGGGTTATGGCCTGGTCGGCCGCCACATCATTCGCTCGGCCGGGGTTCATAGACCCAAGACGGATTCCAAGTACCCAAGTATCTCCAAGTGTTTGTTTGTCTAGTCCAGGGATGCACTCTGCTGTGGTGGGTTACTTGGCCAGGGGGAGCTGCGTGTTTTCTTTTAGATTTGTCTCCTGACATCGTTTCCTGGCGCATTCCCCTGCCTAGGTTGTGTGTTTGTGCATGTTTGGGAGAAGGTACGCACCCATTTCATGCTCTGCGACCACTCACCTTGGCTCATCACCTCTGTGCCTGAAGAGGGTCTGAACGGAGAAGATGGCAAACATGGTGACCCCGAGCAACACCCCATTCCCTGCCCCAAACACATCGCCCGAGACTTCACGGTCAAGCGGATGATTTCCTCCATCTCTTCATGTCCAATGTACAGACAACTCTGGGCATTCACAGACAACCTAGTGGATCCTGTCGAGGAGGTTGACATTGATATGATTAAGTAAGACACAATACAACCGCCAGTGAGGTGGGATGGATCACTCTGCGCCATACATATGTACATCACTTGGTATATTTGTATGCTGAGTACCATTGATCTGGAAATAACATAGTGAACCCAAAAAAAAGAGTCCGCCACGGACTGTATAACTCCATTCACCGCTTGCCTTGACCAGCCAACCCAACGCCCAACCTGGACATCTAGCTAGGGCGACATCCGGCCCCCGTTCCCAAGAAAACAAAAAAGAGTAGCGTGAGAGTGCCTTGGTGCTGTACCGTTTCTCCAGTTCCCATGGCTGGAACAAAACCCGCCCCCCCCTTCCCTCCCCGCTTGTGAACGTCATGTTCCTATACTGTTTCGCGCCACAGGCTCCCTTTTGGCTACACTCAGCCATCCCGAAAAACAAGCACACACGCATTGTTACAATTCCGACCACGTCCAGCAGAAGATGGCTAACGGCGAGCTGCAATCACCGCACCTGCAGCCTTGGATAGGAACAAACGCAGGTTTGCCGCTGGGGTATAGACCATCGACTCCAGTTTCATCAACGATTTCCCAGATATAACATAGCGCTTATCACCTCGATCCCCTTGCACTTCTTGCGCTGCGAGCACTATAACTCCTCTCCCTTCCCGCACCTTGTCGGATCGCATCCTGGTATGTCGGAATCGGCGGACTGGGTGGTCCCCGCGCCTGCGGCTGGGTAGACCTGCTGCTGCTGCTACTGCTGCTGCTGCTGTTGTTGTTGTTGTTGCTGTTGTTGCCCACCCTAGGCGTCGGCAACGACGCCCCACGATTCCGGGTCAGGCGAATGAGGGGCGCATTCTCGCTGTCGCTGCTGCTTCTCCGGCTGTCCGTTTCTTCGGCGTCAGAATGTTCGGGGCTGGTGTATTCGGGGGGTGGGCGGCTGTCATCTTCATGCCAGCTGCGGGCCTGAGCAGATTGCGTGAGCGCCGTGGCACTACTGCTGGGTTCCCCGCCGTCGTCTGTTGGTACTAAGTGCGCGAGCGAGATATCGGTGGGACTGCGGGGGGGTCCCGGGCTTGTGGGAGACAGCATACGGAAATTGCCTGATCTTGAGCGGGTGTGACCGGACTCGGAGGAATTGGGGCCCTGTCTGTATAGCTGAGCGGAGTGGCTGTACTGGTGACCGCGGGCCGGCGAGCTTGTGAAGCCGTCCTTGGTGCCTGTCGCAAGCAGGATGGTATCTGCCTCGGCACCGTAGGGCGGAGGCGGTGCTAGGGAACCTGTCATGGGGGCAAGCCCCCACTTCTTCACATTGGCTTCGATGAAGTTGAAACCGGCCTGACCAAGGTTGACGTGAACGATGCAGGGACCGTTCGCGCCTATTGATGGGAAGAAGTTTTGGGACTTCATGCCATGAGCCACGTCTTCCAGCCTCCTGCCGTTCCGTGTGAAGAAGATAGTCCCGGTTCGTGGGCGGTAACCGACGCCGATAACGTCACCCTGAACAATCTGAGGCCCATAATTGGTAGCATTGAAAGGCTGGTTGACACGACGGGTGCCATTCGAGAAATAGCCAACCGAGCATTTGTGGAAACCTACTTTCTGTCAGCTTCCGGCAGTCTGCCCAGACACTGGGCGATGTCGCCTTACCTGGTAACCTGAATAGGGGATACGGCTTGGTGGCCATCCCTATGCTCAGCAGGGTAGTGTCGGGCTTCTCGAAGACTTTGGCCTCCCAGTAATATACGTCGTTCTGCTTCGGCACAGGCAAGTTGCTCATGACAGTGCAGTCAGAATCGAAAAATTCGATCTCGGTCCTGGCCTCGACGAAACAGTTGGCGATTTCCAACTCGGGTTCAAATTCCCATGCTGATACGCCCTTCTCCTGGATGGCCAAGTACTGGGATAGTGAGATGTCGGTCTGCAGCGACTCGGGGGGGTTTGCAGCGATAAAGGCTGTCCAACGCCAGTCAACATACGCTCACCACTCGAGCAGGAAAAAGGGCCTCGAGGCTTAACATACCCTTGGCTCTCAAATATTCAGTCCTTTCCATGTCGTCCATCCTCTCGAGGGCCTCGGCCTCCTCGCGCGCAAAGGCCTGCTCGTCATCGTACTCGCCGGGCCGACCGATCCGATCGAGAAATATGCGCCCGGAGGTTGTGTATCGGAAGAAGTAAAAGACTAGGAAAATGCAAAGAATGAGAATTGCCGAGCCGAAGGACGACAAGAGGCCGATGAAGATGCCATTCAGCCCCGGGCTGAGGTTGGCCATTCTGGGGGAGAGAGAGAGGCGAGATGTCGAAGAGATTAGCCGCTCCTTCAGTCTCGAGTCTCAAAACAGCGCCTGATAAGAGCGTGGCTGCCGCCAGGCAGCAGACGTTTGCACGACCGCCAGGGTGAACCAGATGGTCAGTTCCCCTCTCTCTTTTGGCGCTCAAATGAGGGTGGCGAATATTCGCGATGTGACGCTTCGAGTCTCTCGTCGTGCAGACTCTCGCAAACAAAGTCGGAGCGCAGGACGCGGGCGCCCGGTTCGAGGCTCGAGGAATACGGTATGCGCGGGTGAGACTATACGGTCGCACGACGGCTGGGACGTTGTGTGTCTCGATGTTAGGTCGGTACGTTAAGATGCTGCAGGTCCCGACTGCCGGAGACAATAGGAGGGCGATCAGGGCCGATGGGGGATGGGTGATCACGCTGGCGGGGAGCGACGCAGCCAAGAGGTCGGATGACGAAAGCAAGCAGATGGCGAATGACAAGACGAAAGCACCGGCCGGTCGCTTGTTCGATTTGCGTAGGGAGAAATCCAAAATAGATAAAACGCGGATGAAAAGAAAACGAGGGGCTGAAGTGGTTAGAGTGCAAGGCTTCGCATCAATGGAATTCAGAGGAACTGGGTAGTCGAGGGGGGATGGATATTTGGTGGTCGATGTTGGACGGCGCTGGAGATGGGCGAGGTGGGGATTGCCTGATGTCAGGTCGCCTGTCGGACGGTGCTGGCCACAGGCCGAGAGCCGCCCTGGCGAATGCGCTGGGCTTTGACCACAAGCGAGGATAGCAGCAGCATGCGGCACTGTTGGTGCCCTATCAGTGCACCGCAAAGGGAAAAGCGCGGTTGTGATAGCACGTTATCAGGTGGCGGGGAAGTGCTTGGCAACAGTATCCTTGCTCCTTCACTTGCAACTTGCAACAGATGACGCCGAATCAGTCGGTCGAAGCACCACCTCACATGGGGCCTTCCTGGCGTTGGTACTTGGGTCTGGACAAGCGCGGCCCAGAATCCCGAAGAGGAGAACTCGAACTGCATGCACATAAACTCCCAAGAAAAATGGCCGCAACGATTTCAAGCACCATCTCAGCATCCCTCCAAAAACCCCCCCCCCCCCCCAAAAAAAAAAAGCCCACTCGTGTTGTGGAATGTTTCGATTCTAGCTCTTGAACCACATGGCATGTGCAGGCGCCTGACTGTGGCTGGAGTGTGATTAATTTGCCTGGGGCTGTCTGTTCCATCTGCATAAACCGCATTGTTGGAGCCAGTGTCTGAAGGCAGCGGGGTCCTTCCTCAGCTCGCCCTGTCCAAGGGGCTGGATGGGTTTCAGACAGGAGCAGCATTGGGGGCGGCGTATTGGGCCTAGGACCACCCCCGAGCCACGTTTCGGATCCTGTTGCACGAGGGGCGTGTTATGGCAGGTGCCTGCAGATCTACGATCTGTTTGCAATCTTGTGTCCTTTTTATTTATTTATTCCTTTTTGGGACGACTCGGCAGTACATAACAATTTGAACATGAATCAAGGAAGCCATTCAATTGGGTATATCACGGGATGACAACAGTTAGGAAAGCCAAGGAAGGTGGGAAGTCGATCCTCTACGAGAATGCCACCTTTTCGAGTCTCAATGCGAAACCTGTGATGATGAAGGCAAGGATGGCCGTCTTTCGCACTGGATCGTTGAAATTGCAGATCTCCCGAGTCTCCCAAAACCTCCCGCGCATCTATCCTGGCCGACCGTCGTCGAACTAGGTCGGGTGGTCTTAGTCTTGGCTGCCCGGCGCAGATCTGTCGACCGGCCGGGCCGGGCCTCATTAACGTCGGCTACAGTTCGCTTGAAAGTCCGTATGCTGCGTATGGATTGGTTTTTATTTGAGCTAAAAAAGAACTACTCATCCGTGACTGTGCCTGCTTGTATATGAGATCCCATGCTCGACGTGAACCACCCAACCAAAAATACATCCCAACATCTCGATTGCTACAAAAAGAAACGCCCGCTATAATGAGACCAATATCTTGCCGTGCCATCCCACAGCCTCATCAACACATCATCGTCATGGTTAACAGACAGCTCTTCATCACCCATCACTGCCATGTATACCGATCTCGGGGTACAAAGCACTTGATCACACAGCACTATCCCGGTGCCTCCTCGCGCCCGCGCCGCCCCTCTTCTTGCGCTTCTCCTCGGCGTACGAGACCTCGCTGGTCGTCTCTACTGAACTGCCGCTGACCGTCGGGATGTGATGCGGGTGCGTGTACACTTTGGTGCCGATGTCACTCTCGCTGGGGGCCGCCGCGGAGGTGCCGCTGCCGACCTCGCTCTCGACCCAGTTGCCCGGCGCGCTCCGATGGCGCGAGCGCGAGCGGGCGTGCCTCTCCCTCTTTTCGCGGTCCTCTGAGACGTACGACGACGGCCCGCTGACGACGCTCTCATCGCCGGCGCCAGATGGCGCCTCGTCGATTCGCCGCAGTGCCATGGCCTCCTCGGCGCCACGGACGAAGCTGAAGTCGCGCTTAGGCTTGGACGCCGCCGCGGCGGCGGCCGCGCGGCCCTTCTCCTGTAGGCGGCGGGCCTCGGCGCGAAGACGCTCGTTCTCACGCATCGCGTTCTTGTCGGCCGTCGAGTAGACCTTGCGGATGCGGCCAGCCGCGCGCTCGTTGGCGTCCTTCTTAGTCGGAGTCGTCGTCGGCGTGCGCTCGCGGTTGCTCATAAGCTCCGACGTGACGGTACTGCCGGTGTCGGCGCCGTCCGCGTGGCTGGGGCTCATGGTTGACCAGCTGGGGTTTGTCGAGCCGTCCCAGGTCGAGCCGTCTGCTTCGCGGTTGAGGCCGCCCACGCGAGCGGGCTTTTCGTGGCGGTAGTTGCGCAGCTGCTCCTGGGCGGCGGCTTCGGCTTCTTCGTCGATGATGATGCCATCGGCGTCGACCTTCCGACGGTTCTTGCGGCGCTCCTCCTTCTCGCGCGCCTTCTCCTCGCGGCGTCTCTCCTTTTCACGCTCCTTCTGCTCCCGCTTCTTGCGTCGCTTCTCACGACCAGAAATGTCCGAGACTCCGCCAGTTATTCCTGTGATGCCTGTCGTCGCGCTAACCACCGTGGTCAAGTCGTCCCCCGTGGTGGTTGTGCCGTCATCCACATCCTTGTACACGCTGCCGCCGCCGAGAACGGTGCTGGGCGTCACGTCCGAGTAAATGGTGCCGTTAGGGCCCACTTTGCGCCGGAGAACGGTGGACTTGTAATCCTCCCAATCACCCTCCTTAAAGTAAAAACCGCCGTTCTTTGCCCAGAAGAAGAACCAGATGCCGCCGATGACAAAGGCGACGCCCAGAAGACCGAAAACGGCAAAGACGGCGTTGTTGTTGATCTCTTGAGGGTGCAACACGCCCGCTTCTGGATTCGTATGATGCTCTTCGGATTTGGATTTGTCTCGGGCAAGCAAAACCGACCGCGCAGCCAATGGACCCAGCGACGCGACATCGGCGCGACCGAAGAGGCCGCTGAAGATGGCAGGCGCCATGGTGAAGTGGATGTGAGATTCGATCAAGCAGTGTGAATAGCGCACAGCAGTAAAGTAAGACTTGGCTGGTTCAGCTGGTCAACCAGCCAAGGAGAAGATCGGAAAGCTTCTCTCAATTCAGTCGTCAAATCGTCGGATCTAAGGCGAAAAAAAGAAGAAAAAGAAATGAAATCAAATTGTAAATTCGATCATCCAAGCTGAGCGCAATTTGCCTGCCCTCGATGATGGGCTTGGAGATAGGTGACCAGTAATGCCAGAGTGGAGGAGAATTGTTGGCCGCGGCAAGTGCTGTGTTGTGGGCGATCTGAACTGGTTAACCCAGAAACCGGGAGGCTGGGGCAGGGGGCTGGGGCATTGAGGAGGAGGGGCTGGGCTGATGCCTGAAGAAAAAAAAAAAAAAAAGCGTGCACCTGGAGTGCGAGGAAAGGTTGTCCAGCCAATGTCAGCAGTTTCTCAACCGCCGCGCGCAGGAATGTTTTTGTTGTTTGATTCTGCTCCGGCCCCCCCCACCTTCCTGCTTCTTTTTCATCTCCTTTCCGTTCGTGAAGGATGACGTATGTAAACAAAGGGTGTCCCTCTGCCCAGCAACCGCAGAGCAACGATCCGCAACCAATCAATCGACAGCTTCAGGTGCCTTGGCACTCCAACGCCAATCCCCACAAGTTTCTGGTTCCTCGCATTGTCCAGACTTGGTGCTCTCCACCGGATTTGTCAACGGGGGGACTCCGTCGCTTGTGCCTGGCCGCTTTGCTCCAATACTTTGGACCCTTTTGGACAAAGCACCCAAGCCAGATCACTGGTTGAGCGACGTTCAGCAATGACCTACCTTGTCTCAAACAAGCCTAAGAAGGGACCGGCGGCTCAGCATCTTCACTGCCGTGTGCGGCATGTCACAAATTAATTGCCCACCAAAAGCGACCCGGTCACCTTGACGACCGTGCAGCATCACTTCGACGAAGATGACCACCAAAAAAGCAATGTCCGCACCGCGGAGCGAATGGGCGCCACACTCCGAGTCCTGTCATTTCGGGTTCTCTGATTTCGGCAAAGAAGCACGCGGCACAATCTCATACAGAAGAGAAACATCTCGACACTTCGTGCCTGTACTGGGAAGAACAGCCGCCTGAACGGCAGATTGGAGAAACAATCATGCTGAGAGAAGCCTTCCATGGGCTGTTGCATAGCAGGCCATTCCATACAGCAATTCAGCCGAGGCAAAACAGATTGCCACTTCATTCCTTCCAATCCTTGGTACTTCTGTACTGTAATGTAGTCCGTAGATACACAGAGAACCTGGTCCATACCCCGCGCCAGCAAACCTCGCTGCACCCTATGGACTGCTTGCTGTCTGTCCACGTGGTTATCCCATGGAGCCTCGCTTCCAGGCAAGAGAATCTTCGCTTGACCGCAACAACCACGGCCAAACAAATCAAGGCCTTCGGCGGCGCCACATATATGTGTCGGATCCACACAGCAAGGTATTTGAGTTAGTATACGTTACCGTCATGTACGGCATAGATCCCTAGGTATGTCACATCTGCATCGTGCTCTAGGTACCTGCGTGTCCCCATTTTTGCAAGTCGCGGTTTATTGCTATTCCATACTCTCACTCCTCTTATATGTACAAGGGCGCCGCAGTGGAAGCGTCTCATGCCTGTGTATCACAAACCGCCCGTTGTCGGCGAGTGACGCAGCTTGGTCGAAGCAGTAGCAGACACGTCATCCAGCTAAACCTGAATCTCCCCTCGGAAGACAGTGGCTGCACCACAGAGGACCTACCACAAAAAAAATCAAAATTGGGAATTGATGGCCAGGATATCCACTCACCCTCGCCAACTTGCCCTTGATCATGCCATTGCACAACACTACTACGTTCACAACACCTCAATGAGGTGATGCCAGGCTACTCCTACATGGCACAGCCAAGTGTTTGTATACGAGCAACAAACATCCTTTGTGAAACGGGGTCAATGTCAATCTCTTTGTAATAGGTGATGAGGGATGTAGATAGGTTAAGGTATCGAGAAGAAACGTAGAATTCCCAAAATCCTCCATCGAAAGCCCCTGCACATCGACCGATTCTGTCTTTGGTTGAATGAGGGAAAGATAAACCTTCGGAGCCATCCGTATTAAAGGCTTCGCTGCTTTTTCCCATGCCGTGCCAGGTTCTGGGTATAATTAACCGCTTATTGACTCAGCAAACTCGGGTTCCAAAGACTCGAAAAGGAGAGCGGCCGCCATGGGTATAGCACCTAACAGGGTACAGAAAGAAGTCATGCCATCCAATTCCAGGATTATGGAAAAGCGAAATGAAAGGTATAAGGAACAAAACCACCGACCCAAAGACTGTGCCTGCTCCCAGGCTAGCAAGGAACAAATGAACAGATAGTAGCAGATAAACCAACGCTCGCTAGATCAAGTCGATACCGCCAAACAAATATGAAATGTGAAAATGCCGGCCGTTATGCACACCAAAAAAAAAAAAAAATTATAGGGTCGTCATCATCATCATCATCTTCTTTGGAGCATGTCCAATCATCGGCGCGTCTCCTTGCCCCACGCCCCATCATCAGATGTTCATCAACGTCGTAACATAGTGTCGCCAGTCCCAGCCAAATACCCCACTGGCCCTTGCTGGCCATCACCTGTTCCCTTGACCCATCACACCGGCGGTCGCGGGCCAAAGTAATCACCGTGGCGTGACGAGTACGACGAAGGGTATTCAGGATAGGGCGGTGGCAGTGGCGGAGCATGAGGGGTATAGTAGGCGTCGTATTCGGCATCGAGATGGTCGTACCTGGGCCCAAAATCATACCCACGCGGTGGGCCGACTTCGTACTTAGACACATTATGTGAGAAGGACCTGGGGCGAGACTTGGCCCGCGAGGCCGCGCGCGCGCGCGACTTGGGAATGTCAACTCTGGTCCGGCGGTCGTCCTCGCGGTCGATGTAGCTCGACCTGTCGCTGCCTGTTGTACGGATTTCGGCGTTGCCACTCTTGGATGTGATGTTGATTTCGGCTCCGTCCTCGCACTGCATCTCCGTGTTGCCGAATTTGAGCACTGTGCTCCCCCTCACCCGGATTGTGACATCCTCTTCATTGGGCGCTGTCGACCTGGTGGTTCGGGTTGTTGCCGATTGTCTGTATTCGCTCTCATCATGGCTCCCCGAGCTTCTGGTGGATCTGCTGCTGGTGCCGCTCCTACCCGCCTTTTTGAGGGACTCAGCCGTCAACGGCATGGGGCCGTTACCGATAGCATCCTGATAGCGGGTGGCAAGTCGGACCTTGTCCTCGTAGGCGCTACCCGACGAGCCCGAATTGCCGCCGTAGTACGAATTGCGTCGGCGCCTCCCGGCTATCTCAGTCTGGTAATCGGACGCATCAAATCCAAAACTAGCACCATACCTCCCTGGGGGTGGGAAGGGGTTGGTGTGATCGTAGCTTCCCGGTCCTAAAGGCGAAGAATCATGGAAAAGGGGATCGTCGATATCCGTCTCCTGGTCTTCATAGTCAATCCTTCGCCTGGCCGGCGTCGATGGTGGGGGGCGGAACGCGAGAGCAGTTGGACGCGCAGAAGCAGGCCGCCGAGGCGGCGGAGGCATCGCTTTCCTGTCCTCTTCGTTCTTGGAGGCTCTCCTAGTTGTCGAAGGGCGTCGTGCCAAAGACCTTTCCAGGGGTTCCTCGTAGTAGTCATCGTCATACTCAATGGCGGGGGGGTGGCGGAAGCTCATCGCGGATTGCGGTCGAGCGGTGGGCCCAAAGCGGTGTACAAGCGGGCGAGCGAAATAGTCCGAGGACGGGGGCGGGCCGTGATGCATTACCAGAGGGGCCGACGAGGTTGGTGGAGGGGGCGGTGCAAAGGGAGATGGCCCGTGCCCTGGTCCTCCTGGTGGTAGTGGTTGTGGCGGCGGCAGTCCTGGCCCTGGACCCATCCATGGTGACGGAGGAGAGAACGAGGAGGGTAAAGAAGGGCCCGGTGTTTGGTTGGCATAGAACCGGGCATTTGCTGGTGGCGGCCTCGACGAGGCATAAAAGCTCGACGGTCGACTTTGGGGCCCAGGTCGTGAAACTGCAGGAACCACAGAAGGGTCGACGCCATAGTAGGCGGCTTCACTCGCTCTTCTCGGTAAGCTTTGTGTCATCTTTGTATGCTTGCCTCCTGCTGGGCGTGAGGCGGCCATGAGCGCTTTTTTGCTCGAAGCCGACTTCTCACGGTCTTTGCTCGATTTTTTGAGCGAGTCTCTTCTCGGGTGCAACGTCGAGTCGGAATCGGTAACAACGCTAGTGGTGATGGGCGATGAAGAACCCCTCCTTGCTTTCTCCCTTCTCGCTCGGCCGGTATTTGGTTGTTCCTTTGCCGGGCTGCCTGGGGCAACCGACGATGCGTAGCGGCCCGTTCCCTCAATGATGTTCCCTGACTCGTCAGCGTCCTCGACAGACGCGACTATTGTGGGCGGTCGACCCATGGCGGTACGAGCTTACGCCCGCAAGTGTAGTGTCGCTGTAGCTCAGTTCCGGGGAGCGGGATGTCGTTGCCAAAAGAGGCAACGATGCCTCGGGCGCGAAACGGCCGGCGACAGGGCGGCACGGTTTGTCGTGAGATGGTCAATAGGCCGTGTCGTTCCAGTGCCTCGCAGCGGTGACAGTGCGGTTTTTCAAATCGAGAAATGCCCAGTAGTAAGTCGTGACCAGCGATAATCAAAGAATTCGGCGTGGTTTGGCTGCAGAGCTCGGTGGTAGCGCAATGATCAAGTACACTAGGGCGGAAAATGTTGGGATGAACTGTCAGGCGCCATGGGACGAAAAAGGTGGAGGAAATGGGACGGTGGAGTGTCGAGTTTTATTCCACTGCGGGGGTTCCAGGTTGCAGGCCGATGTGAGTGGAGGGACGGGATGGCACGCCCAAGGAACAGGGGGCTGCTGCTCGATTCGTCTGGGTCAAGACTGGGAGGGAAAGCCCGCGCTGACAAGCCCCAGCACGCCGAGACGGGACAACAGCCCAGTCAGCCAGGACAGGCCAAGAGGGAAAACCCCAGACAGCCGGGGGGAAGAATGAGAGACAAAAAAAAAAAAAAAGAGTGTGTCGTCCCTCTTGATAAACGTTATCAATGACGACACAGGAGCAAACATGCGCTGGTGAAGACGGGAACCGGCCAGGCAACGAGATTGATGAGCAGCATTTCTTCCCGTTGCATCCGTTTTATTTGTGATTTTGACGCTGGATTCGCGCTGGCAAGCATGTAGTGCCCGAATGGGAAGCCTGGTGCTGGTGCCGCTACTGCTGTGGTGCTTGCTGGCCGGCTGGTGCTACTTTGCTTGCCTGGCTGGGATCTTTGTCCCGTTGGGGGGGCAGGGGGGACGAAGCCGAAAAGGAAACTCTTGAGAAGCGGATCAACTGAGCATCAATCCTTGCAACCTTGCACCGATCCAAGCTTCACATCCAAGATCTGCTGGCCACCAACTCCCAAAAACTACCGCTTAATCAGAAACCTGGAGAGTGTACATGTACAATGTACCTCACTACCTCACTACACTCGGATAGGGAGGTGTGGAAGGAGGCAAGACGAGGCGGACGAGCAGCGGGGTTCACCAGAGACCTCGCAAACAACAGACCAGGTACTGGATTATGGATTGCCGGCCGCAACCGCTGGCAGAGTATGTTCCTGAGCAGAGTGCAGTATAAATGTCATTCGGCACTGTGATGACTCGAAGCAAGCATTTATGGCGCTCCCCTGTCAATCACTCTTGTGGTCGCTTGGACAGAGGTCGCTTGCCTGAACGGATGACTTGGGAACAGCTGTGTGGTTAAAGTGAAGCGTAAGGCCTCAATCGGTGGGTATTGTAGTGGAGTCTGTGGCCTGAATGGGAACGGCTGCCAGAGTGTGCAGGCGCGTTTGAAGGGGGCAAAGGTACGTCGAAGCTGGACTCGGATTGGGATCAGTGTCTTCCCCCAGCCAAAAAGGTCGTTGATGAAACGGTTGCGCCTCCGCTCACTTCGTGTCGTGCCTCCGCGGTCTTAATGCCCGACAGTGCCTCTTGGGTACCAATCCGCAAACACAATATCAAGGCGGATATCTGTCCTCAGCAAAACAGGGTGCAAGCGACCTTCAAGGGCCGAATTGGATGCAGCAATGCGGGGATTTTCCGGCTTCTCGTCGGTGTTCTGCTGGCCGGAGGATTGGAATCGAGCTGAAACATCGAGAAAAGGCAAGAATGAGATGGGGGTTTCCCCCAAGCTGAGCCGCGCACCATCAGACAGCGATTGATGCCTTGCGAATGAGGAGACACATCGTTTAACCCTTTGCAGACAACGGCGGCTGCTGGCAAGTTGCAGGCCAGCACACCATTCCATCCTTGCCTGGAAGTTTGCGGCCACCATTGGAGCCGTCGGGTCGAGAGTGCAGACACCTGCACGAAAATCCGCTCCTATAGGGCCACACAGCCCGAAAGAGTCAGAACTAGTCCTGCATAACCATCGCAGTCATCTTCGGATTTCCGTGAATGACACCTATGCAACCTAGGCGTTGGGATGCCGCATCCCCCAAGCCGCTGCATCTCCCTGTCCCACCGAGTCCAATATCGAACGGCATTCTTGGTCACAAAAATGATATGGATAGGTGGCGTAGGATCGAGCGATTGACGACACCGTTCGAATCTGAACCGTCTTCAGTTCGTTTCCCCGGCGACCTGGAGAACCGGCTGCCGATCACCTTATGCGGGACAATTGCGGCACGACATCTAGCCTCGATTGAACGTCTTGGGCCGCTTACGTATCCCAACTCATCAAAGGATGAGACAAGCCATTGTTACGGGAGGTGGTATGTTTGGGTTTTCGTTGTCGCCGTTTGCATCTCATTGGTCTTGCCATCCTCAAGTCGAGCCCCGGGGACCAATGGCTTGCGGCTTATACCCTCCCTTCCCGGCGTAAAGCCAGTGACTGAAGTAGGACTTTTTTTTCCCGCAGAGATGCTTGGTATTGCTGTCGACGACACTCGTGCAAAAAGCCACTACGTGCTTGATTGGCCCGCCCCGTCCACAGCAGGAGTTACCCATCGCTGTCGACATGCGTCCTGCGGAGCAGCCGCATATCAGACGGCGCTGGTCGTTTCAAGCGGTGCAACCCGGTGGGTCAAGCCAAGCCGCCGTACGGTCGATGACAGAACCGCTCCGTAAGTTTCCCGCGTAGCCATCTGCTGCCGCCGGTTACGTTTCTCGGTCAAGCCGAGTTTGCGGGTAGCCGAACATGGCCGAGCTGACCTGATTGTACACACTCCGCATCCCAACGCACCACCATGCGATATTCGGTTTGCAGGGATACAAAGTACAGAGAAAGTTGTGTTTCGTGTGGCTGCACAGAAGCAGGGAGATACAATCAGTCCCGTGGCACCTTAAACCGACATCATCCTGGTTTTTGAGGAACGCAAAGGTGAGACGCAAACTACCGACCAATGACCGCCGGCCCGGTGTGGTTTTCGGTTTACGCCCGCTGAAGGCCGGGACCGCAGATAGCAGTCTCAGCTGACTCGGGGTTCCTTTCCTGTGATGATGTCCAGACCACACGCCTGACACGACTTATATGCCCGTGAGACAATGCCCCCTTCCCTTCTGGGATGAATATGACAGGTGTACTTCATGCCAGACAAAGTCGATACAAGAGTTAGACCATTTCACCAAACTAGATGCCCACACCGCTCTTTTTGTACTGCCACTGCCATCTGCAGATACTATATCGTGCGTTCGAGTAACACAGCGCCTTGTTCCTCCATGACTGCTAGGTAGTGGATGAGTCAATAGTGGTGGGAGTGGGGAAAGTGATCAAGCGCGTTAATGGTAGCCAGCACATCTCCGTACACCTGAAGTTCGATTCGCGGTCCATCCATTTTCGACGTCACACAAGATTGCCCCTCGATCCCAAAGACGTCTGATTCTGGAATTCCGGCTGTCCCGTTATCAGTAGGGTTGACTGAGGTGAGTGTACCCTCGTTGAACTCAAACCAAAGCCGGCAAGCCTACTCAGGCTCCAATGACACCTCGATTGAGCGTCGAGATTCGAGTGTGTACCGCCCATTAATGCAATGCCGATATGGAGCAGATGTCGAGTCTTGAGAGGATGAGGCGTTTGTGGATGATTGTGACTCCGAAGTAGACCAATGTCTGAATAGATATCTCAGAAGTTGGG